>CM067892.1:16268044-16747939 GCA_034621355.1 Mycalesis mineus
TTTTTTTTTTTTTTTTTTACGTGGGGAAATCCTCATGGACACCTTTACACCACGGGGAAGCGCGAAGGTTATGTCGGACTCTTACCGACTAAAACCCCACGGCGTTCCACCTCTACGCCTGAAAACTGGGCCACGGGAATTTAACTACCGCAACCTAGCCAGCGATATCTGAGCTACTAAACCTCCACTCAGGAAAAAATTAAATCCCTATACAATCTTAATGACGCTCCGGATCACTCGACACATCGTCCATCTTGAGGACAGCTCTCTATCGGGCAATAGAATCCCCGTGTCTATCACCCGGAGCTCCTCATCAGGGAGGCAGGCGCCGGTCGTATGCAAACCGCCTGCGCCCTGTTCTTCTGCGGCGAATCAATTGAGCCTCTGGGTCATCTTCTCTCGCCCGTTCCGCTTCCTCCTTCTGTGACATAACGTGCTCATAGAATTTAACCATCGGCGGTGCACTATCCTACCCTATAGTAAATTACACAAATTGGAGTAAAATCACAAAGTAGCTCACGCTGAGATAACGTCCAAAGCAAATGAAAAAAATAACATCTCCATTTGACAAGCGAAAGTAGAGAGAATAGAAAAAAACGATTTTCCTAATGAATTCCAGACGCTTCGCCCGACCGGAAAGCGCCTGTCCATTTAATCGGAATAATCGGTCTCATGAGCAAAACGAACCAAATCTCATATTATTTTATGAAGATGGCTTTTATGTGTGTATTTTTTTTGTTTCCAAATAATATTATTAGTATTATACTCTAATGTGATATATGTGAAACGGAATTACGGTTACCTTGGTTCGAACGAGACCCGGTATTGCTGCCTACAAAATAATAACAACAGGCGTTATATCATTGGAATTGCTATTGATTCCTAGGCAGGCTCCCATACCATGTCGGTTCTCCTTTTCTCCTTCTTGACCGACTAATTAACCATATATTAATGATAGGACTTGATAGGAATTAAACCTTGGTCGAATCTGAGTTTAACGATATAAATACAAAAATGAGACAGTGATATTTTCAATTCCGTCACTATTGAACGTCTTTCTCTATACGAACAGATATTAGCCTTCTTCTTCAGGAGAAAGAAGATTGTTTTGTAATAGTCGATTTTGCGAAGGTTTGAGTTTGCTCCTTGATGGTCAGAATAAGCAGACGTGTTCTGGGCCGTAATTAGCTGTTATGAGCCCGGTGCGAACTAAAATCTTAAAATCCGTCGGTGCCGCTGTGGAAACGCTCTGCCTGCTCTGAACCCGTCACCTTAAAAGGATGGACTGGTGCCCAGGGCCCTTTTAAGGTAATGAATTGGATACGTAGTAACACCGGTCCACTTGCACTGCCCTAGTTACGACACTGGTTCGTGGTATAAGTGCGAGACAGCAAACGTAGTTGATACAAGAGACGTGTATTATGTCTAATAATTAAATACCTACACTAAAGTCCAACTTGATTGAGAATGCTTTTCAACAAACAAATTTAAAATGAAGCTAGAAAATGCAACACATTTTATGCCTAATAAATTTATATATAAATAAATTTATATTATCTATAAATTATGTTTTGTTATTTTAAAAAATCGTATTTAAAAGATATTGAATATATTAATTAGTTTTAAGCTTATTAATCTAATTTATTGTCATGAATTCGTCATTAACTAATTAATTTAAAAAATAGGTGTAAAATGACTAGTGATTTCTACCTTCATTTTTATTTTGTTTGTTGACAAGCATTCTCAATCGAGTTTAGCTTTAGTATAGTTAACTTCTTAATAACCTATGTGTTGTCTGTTGTACACTCCTCATTGTGATAATGATGAATTAGATTAAACGCACGATGGTTTCCCAATATTGATAAATAACTGAGAAAGTCCTGAATGGATCTAAAACGAAACTTTTAACGTACATCATAACGGTAACTACTTCGTAAATTATTAGTTTTAGGCGTCAATTTGTTGTACATTTCATAGAAGTTAAATTATTCAGAACTTAATTATGTAATCGGGGATAATTTAACTTTAGCGCATTGGGAGTTTGGTGAAACGGATTTGTTAGGCGTGTACCTAATTAGTGTCGAAGTGGACTGTAATATTATGTATCTACTCTCATATCACAGAAACATAAATAGGTATGAATTTAGCTGAAAAGAGAATGCCAGACAATGTATAGGACTTTAACCCACTAATAAAAACATATTGTACAACAATGTATTATGCATCATTTTATCGCATTTTGTTTACTATTTAATATAAATTACAATTTAAAGCTCTAGAACTCAGAGTATTCGACACGAGCCTAACGTTGGTTATCGTCCATTTCCATATTATTATTCCGTATAGTTGTCACACTGACATGACAGTCGCAAAGCTTCATTAAATTCATTTTTAAACAGGGTCAACGACTCTGGATATTAGTCTTTTAGAGCCCTCTGTTGATAAAATACAATAAAAATGATTTAAAAGGCTAGAACCCAGTGCAACAATAAGGATTTTAAAATACGTAAAGAGTGTAAATTAAAAGGAACAGTTTAATTACTTTTTTTAACATAATTTTATTCCGATGTCTAACAGTAAAAATGACTTATTAAAAAACATTTATATAATAATAGGATATTTTGAGTATATCTACAATTTGTGTTCTTTCTGGGTTACGATCTGGCATTCTCCTTTAACTTCTGAAACTCATACATAACATATAAAAGCCATCTTCATAAAATAATATGACATTTGGTTCGTTTTGCTCTAAACTCTAAAGTCTAAACTCTACACACCGTTAACCGTGCCCCTGTCCGATACCTTTTTACTGTTTTAAAACCATTTTCATATACAGTAATGCCAAGAGCTGCACGTCGCACACACTGTAAAAAATAATAAACTTATTGGAAGCCAGACCTAAGAAAAAATCTCCAACGATTATTTTCAATAAAGAAATTGAAACATGAGGAATAGGTATTGATATTATAACTGAACGTAATATCGAAAGTTGCGAGGCAAAGCGGTATCTATATAACTGGGGCACTTCACAAAGGTGCCGCCGTAACGGGGACAAAATAACGTTTTGTCCCCCCTCCCTAGCGAGCATCTAAATATGAATAGCTAGTGAATAGGCGGCGGCGAGTACCTTTAACGCGATAAAACTGCTCTAAACATTTTTCCAATATTTTCTATTGCGGAAGCTCATCACCGTTCTCGGGTCGCGGTGGGATTTTTATTTAGCTTTCTCTCTCCACTCGTTGAATAACTTGGGTGATAGATAAATTGACTGAAGAGGAAAATAAAGTCAACGCGACGGGACTTAGCACGATTATTAGTGACAAAGAAACTTTGTCATACTTGAAACTAAACAATATCTTTAAAAAATTAGCTAAAACGTACTTTTCTTCACTCGTTGAATAGATTGGCTGGGAGGTTAATTGACTGAATAGGGAAGTAAAGTCAACGCCACGGGACTTAACACGATTTTTATGACAATAAAATTCTATCAAACGCTTTATGATGTCAGTTAAAAACAATAATATAGGCCCTAAAAATCATTCAGTCAAATTAAGATAGATTATATTTACCTGCGTTTTATATACGTTTTTTTACCTAAACAAATCATTAGGCATAAAAAATACCGGATCTTTTGAAAAGCACTTGTAATACAGCATTAATGTAAATGGAATAAAAAGTATTCATTGAAGCTCGACGTAATGGAATTAATTTGTTTGCACATTGCCGCAGCACCCGCACGCGATGGTTATTCGGACTCTGCAAATAAAACTACATCACCAATGTCCTATAGTGTACAACGCAGTGTGTATCGGAAAACAATATTAATATAGTACCGACAGTGAAGTGAAAGGAAAGTATTTTTGAAAAATGATATAAGAACACTAAGTAAATCTTTGTATTTTATTTTGGAAACTTTGTATTTCTAAACCCACTGTAAATATTATTTCAGATTGCATTTTACCTACCAACTACAATATTCTTTAACTATCAACACAATTTTAGGCTTTGGGTACGAAATTTCGATAGATTTATCGAAAAATTGGACAAAAATATGGTTTGGTAAAAAAGATTGTTTTTCATGAATACTAAACGTATTCATGACAAAGGCAGATCATTTAAAAAAATATTTAGTATAAGTTTATCCATAATCTTTAGTATGATGTTTTGAGTGACTATCATACTAAAGAAAGCAAACTTATATTTCATCATCATCATCATTATCAGCCTATTAACGTCCCACTACAGGGCCAGGCCTCCCTCCTTACAGGAGAGGGGATATAGAGCGTACACCCACCACGCTGTTCCAGTGCGGGGTGGCGGGCTTAGGGTGATAATGTTTCATATATTTACGATCACTATCAGATGTTGATGATAGTGACCGGGATCGACGGCCTAACGTGCTCTCCGAGGCACGGGGGTGTAACACCACCAACTTTCAGACTTGGAATGTACTGAACATTTCATAGAAGAATGAAAAAGCTCAGAATGATTCCATGACCCGACCCAGGGATCGAACTCAGGACCTCGTGATCGAAGCCACATAGGCTATCCACTAGACTAACGAGGCAGTCTTATATTTAGCACATGAAAAAAAACCACGCCAAGCAATATATTGCAGGACAAATACGTTTTTGTTGACATACTAAAATAGCTGATGTATATTTCTAAATTCCTTATCAAAGCCTCTTAGTAGAATTTGTTTTCTGATCTGGTAGTTGATTAATCAACGACGATCAGAAAAACGTAAAGTGCAAGAAATGAATTTTGATTTGATACATGCAGCTATGAAATTAAAAACTCCTTATAAGACAACATATTTTCTGGAATCGAACGAACGATATTTGGCTGAAGGATAGGTAATGGACTCATACTACTGATCTCTTTGCGACTCCTGCGGTAATGTGCGATTACATATTAAACTAAGTAGTTTCTCTAATTCAAATTCTAAGCATGATCTTTTCAAAAGGCCTTTTGATGCTTCTATTGAGTTGTCAAAGGCAAATAGGCAGACATTGGTTAACAAACTGAATTAGTTTAAATTTAGATACAAAATAAAACGCTCTGATTATACTTAAATAATTATTTATTTTATATTTATACAAAAAATATTCTTAATAATACATTTTGAGAATGAAGTCTTTATATTAGTAACCAAGAAAATAGTTTTCCCCTGTAGATGAAAAAAAATATTTCCAATACAACAAGTATTTAATTTTTAATAAAACCTGAATGAGATTATTTGAACGTTCTAATCTCAGGATATTGGTTCGAATTGAAAAATATTTTTGGTTGAAGAGACATTATCAGAAGCTTTAGGCTATATAACATCACGCTGCAACTATAAGGAGCGAAGAAATAATGGAAAATGTAAAAAAACAGGGAAAATTATTCAACCTTGATGGCTTCCGTTGCGTGCGCTGCGAAAACTATTCAAGAAAGAATTATTCCTCTTGAAATGATCTAAAAAAATATCCACGACGGTATATGTCTATCTTTTAAGGTTAACTCACTAGAACCGTTTTTTGGTAATCAAATTTGGTCGAATGTATTAAAATTAAATCATTAGTACAAGATGGGACGTAGTATATTGTTGTCGGGAAACTTATAACAAAATTAAATTGATAGGGGGAGCGGGAATGATCACACTTTATATTAAAGTCTGTTTTAAAAAAAAAATGTTTCACGCGACAAAAGCTAAGTTTTTAATTAAACTATTATCATTGCTATTATTTAAGACTGCCTCACCTCATGGTTTTAGTTTTGTATATGGTCATAAGGTCACTACTCCGTAGCTTCACCGATTTATTTCACAAGCTATCACGAACGATGTGCGTTGTGTGCCCAATGGCTCAAATAAGCTATTACCTTTATATTTACTCTTCACAGTTTTCAGAAAGTTTAGAAAATACTGATGACGTGACAAGTGTGAGTTTTTACCAAATCACTGCGTAAAAACATAACATCAACTAATATATATAGAAAACCAGCGTCTTCGCGCGATATAACTATACTAAAGCCAAACTCGATTGAGAATACATGTCAACAATTAAATTAAAAATGAAGGTAGAAATCAGTAGTCATTTTACACCTAATTTTTTTATTAATTAGTTAATGAAGAATTCATGACAATAAATTAGATTAGTAAGCTTAAAACTAATTAATATATTCAATATCTTTTAAATAAGATTTTTTAAAATAACAAAACATGATTATAAATTTATTAGGCATAAAATGTGTTGAATTTCTACCTTCATATTTAATTTGTTTGTTGACAAGCATTCTCATTCGAATTTGGCTTTAGTATCTATAGATGGTGCCGCCTTAACTCCATGTTACGTTACGTTTTTACGTAGCGACTCAGTAAAAAACACAGTAAGCAGTCAGTTTATAAAACGTCTATTTTTTTAATTAAAAAGCAAATGTATGATGCCGGTGTCCATTCTATCATTATTCATTATTGATCTCAGAAGTTTTCAGATATTCATCCAACCATTGTTCTATGACAGGCAGGTTCTCCGCAGACCACTTCGCCTCCTCCCTGATATTCCTCATAGACTTCTCTATGATGTGCTCAGCTGAACCGAACTCTCCTTGATGCGCCACGTACAGGTTCGATACCAGGTCCAGGCCCTCCTGCGTTGTGAATTCTGCTGTGGCCGCCTTAATCATGTTGTCCCATACGTTGGTTTTACTTGAGTATCTATAAAATGATAATTTGACTAAGTATTTTTTTATTCTCTACCAATATAGAAATGGGCTAATTTGTTTGGAGTAGAGTGAAATTCACAGCTCTTTCGTTTTCTACATGGTACTGGAACGCTACTTGGCTTAGTAGTATGTCTTTGTTGGCAGGATGGTAACACCAGCAATATCACCAGTAGGCCTACGATGTGCGAAGACATATGTCGTGTAAACAAAAAGTCATATGGCTGCTTCAGTGTGTGTATGTGTGTGTGTGTGCGTGCTAAACCCGAGTTTAGTGTGATTTAATCTCGTACACTCTTATTAATAAAAAAAGCTTAATCTACACATCATCCTTCGTTACTCTCAGACTACTAACTATCAGAGAAACGAATTATTATCAGCGTTGAAAGATCATTATTAATAAATATGGAGCTACTTCCGACTAATGACACTTTCTTAAACCGGTATTAATGCGTACAATATGGCAACCCACATTGTTTAAAAGTAAAAAGAGTGAGTCTATGAATGAATATGGAATGAATTGAAAGCCCAATTACCCTATTTTATCTGTGGTTATGACATAAATGACATAAAAATATTTTTGACAACTAATTTAAACTTAAACTCGTGTTTTATGTGTGGCGGTATAAAGCCACCTCTGGAATCACCAACTAAATCGTTTTTGATCAAGTCAATTTTAAAAGTTTCTTTATGGAATCGATATTTCGTTTTGAAATCGGCTTCTTGCAGTTCTTCAAATGGATTGAAGCGTATTTTGTATAATTTGACGCGTCTACTTAATACACTTCGGTTTCTTATATTATTAATTTCATATATCGTCTTCAAATCGTCGATATAATAATCCCTATCCATCTTGGTATATGAATTTTCAATTTAATTAAGTTTTAGGGGAGAGCGGGGTTGAAAGGTAACGTGCCTTAAAGATAGAATACGATCTATTGTGTTGCGTAATGGACAGACGAGCACACGCGGCTGTCATTTTAGTTGCGCCAGGAGGCCGAGGGGCTGTGCATGTTAGAAAATATTTCCATCTCAAACGTCACGTTAGTAAATATTTTCACTTCAATATGTTTTGGTCACAAGCTAGCATTTTTTGTGCTTTTTATATGAGAGTTTTATTAAAATGTTTGTTATTTATCCTAGTTTGCTATGCAATATAATTTGAATGCTTCGAGCAGGATGATTTTTATATATGAGCCAAAATATCAGACTCTATTATTTGGGGTAAAAGCTAACCGGGGTTATTTGTGCCGCGGCACAACCAACTCCTAAGCGTCAATATTTTTAACATTGTACTTTATACTTATGTTTACGAGAACACTATGATCAAGAAAGAAAATCGTTACTTTTTGACATAATAAATGATGATGTACTGCATTTATTGTCTTTGACAGAATGAAATCGACAAAATTGTATGTTTCAAACGAAAAACACAAAGGGAACAAAACACAAACAAAATGCGGATGCAGACACTGTAAAAAAGTTACACGTGGCTCTTACAAACTTTAAACCAAAATATATTTTTACTGTACCTGGTGTGTAAAATACGCTTTATTTGGCAGCAATACCGCTAACATATGCAATGCATATAAAAAGCCTTATGATTTAAACGTATTTACAGACAAAGGTTATGCAGTGTACAACCAAGGTCAACCGACTCGTTACAACAATTCACTCAAACGCCTTTTTATCATTTATAAATTCATTACACTATAATATCTTTGTAAAGCAGTTTGCGTTTGACAAGATCCATCAACTTATTAGAGAATATTAGTGATTTCAGTTGGCAATTTATAAAATGTAAAAAGGTATGAAATGGCCAATAAACGCATCATATGTTACGAAGCCTATTTCTATGTGCAACCAGTTTATTTTTGCAATTTTAATATTAATACAAGTCACATGTTATTTCTCATTGGTTCTAAATTTGCTAGTTTTGATATCTTTTTTGTGATTTGACCTTGTAACGTTATCATTATTTTTTATTAATAGTACCAATAGACTTATATTTTTAATAATTCATTCATATTCGCATTAAAATAAGTACAAACTTTTGATTAAAACAAAGTTTTATGTTTTGATTATATAATAAAATGTGATTAGTTTTTTTTTATTATAAGGTATTATGATTATTATCTACTATAAGGTTGATTTATAGTAGAAATAATAATAAATAAATATATTAATACCAAATTCATGTCTTTTACATTTTAAATTAATTTTCATTAATGCAAAACACCTAGCTTTATCACCGGCACAACCGACCTCAGCCACGGCACAACTAGCCCCGAAGTGGGGTTTGGTTGTGCCTTTCGGCCGCAGTATAAAAAAATCACTTTTTCTAACAAACTATAAAACATGTGCAAAATGTATAGGTTAATTCATAAAATTGAATAAATTTTACGTAGGATGAACGACTACTTTCAGATTTTCAGTACTTGTTTTACCCGAAAAAAAAGAGATTTGTCAAAATCGGCACTTTCAGCCCCGCTCTCCCCTACTATAAACAACCACAACACATCGAGACAAATAACGAAAGACAAGACGCTGTAGACGTCAAAACTGCGATTTTGTCTACTACTCATTCGTTAAACCATGTAGCACCAATGATTAAAATTTATTACGGTAGTAGAGAGTGACTTGCTTACTCGTTCTTTTCTCTGCGTTTATTAATACAAAGTTTTGTTAGTATAGATTAAAAACTTGTATTAAAGTTAGTTTCGTTCTATAATATAGCTGGTAATGGTATAATAGAGCTGGTAATGATCACTGTCAGAGATGAATAAGAAATAAGTCAAATTCTATTCTAGAATCATTGAATTAATAGAGGAAAAAAAATACCTATACTCATATGAGCGTAAAATAGCTTGACTTAAAAATTTGTACAATAACTCATTTTGCGATGTAAACGCTCACTCAAACGAATTCCCCAATACTTCCATTGGAACTGGATCAACTCAGATGAAACCGCTACCATAGCTAGTTCTCTATATAATACTCACTTTTCCTTGAGCACTTCCCAATTCTTGCTGACGAAGTGGAACAAAGTGGTGTACCCCTGCGCACTGCCCGTCAGCATGCTGAATATCAGGAACAGGTCCGTTTCTGAGAAGTTTCCATTTCCCTCCAGTAGTGTTATGTTTAGCAGCTTCTCGATCTGGAATGGAATAATATTTTTTTTTATTCGTTACAACTTAGCCCTTGATAGCAATCACACTTGATGGTAAATGATGATGCGAACTGAAATAGAAACTGACTAACTTGTCAGGAGTAGAGTAATATCCACACCCCATCTATTTCTACACGACATCGTACTGGAAGGTTAAGGCCTGTGTGCACCAACATTTCGGTTATCATAACCAACGGTTAACATAAGCTAAACGTAAAATTTACTGTTCACGACAACCCGAACGGCGGTGAAGGACGTAAACCGGGCGGTTATCTTAACCGAGCTTACGTCCTTAACCGGCGTACGGATTGTCGTGAACAATAAATTTATAGTTAGCTTATGTTAACCGTTGGTTATGATAACCGAAATCTTGGTGCACTCAGGACTATATCGCTTGGCGGCAATGTCATTGTCAGTAGAGTGGTAACTAGCCAGGAGCAAAGACTCCACCAGTCAGACCCGAATAACGAAACAATCTACTTTCAATGACATGGAACAGGTATGCTTCTGTACGATTTGTTTTTGTGTATCTGAGTCCACCAACCCCTATTGGAGCAGCGTGGTGGGTGTACGCTCCATATCCCCTCTCCTGTAAGGAGGGAGGCCTGGCCCTGTGGGCCGCTAATAAGCTGATAATCATGATGATCTGTAGGCTACATATTTTTTATAATTGGCATGTTTACCTTAAACTCATTTATTGGGCAGCCGGCAAGAGTTTTAAAGAGAAATATCCTTTCACTTTGTGTTCTAGACGGTGGGAAGCTGATCACTCTTTGGAGACCAAAGTCCCACTCCTTCTGCGTTCCCCACTTGAATACTGGGCAGATGTACGTGTTAGGCAAGCTGTGAAATAAAATATTTTTTTTATTTTAATAGGGCTCTAACATTTACTCGCGACTCTACGCTGGCGACGCGTGGATATCTCCTTGGTACTATTAAAGATGATATTAAAGACAGACCTTATAGTTTCCCCACATATACCTACTCCCCTCTCCCTTTCATGTTAAAATTTTATATAATTTCCCGCCTAATAATGTGGGTGCATCCCAGTAGTACCCCCTAATTTTAGTTCTATAGAACTGTTGATACACCATATTAGTGTTTCGTGTCCCATTAGTTCCATATAGAACTAATGGGACAAAATTAAAAAAATGTCGATATCAACATCTTGTTTGTACGTTACATATAAAATATCTAGGCTTAAAATTAAACTCACGGGTTGCCTTCATCAGGGTTGGGCGACTGCATCCACTTCCTGTACTGGTCCTGCGCGTCTTGTATGCAGGGCTGGTAGCCGGCGTGGCAGAGGAAGTGTCTGGTGCTGCCGCGGAGTTGTTTTCTCCAGTTCTCCTCGTCGTCTTTTGCGTTCATCTTCAGCTCAACGTAAAGTGGTGTGAGAAGAGATCTTACATATGCCTACGGTGAACATCGAAGA
This sequence comes from Mycalesis mineus, assembly GCA_034621355.1. Taxonomy (NCBI): domain Eukaryota; kingdom Metazoa; phylum Arthropoda; class Insecta; order Lepidoptera; family Nymphalidae; genus Mycalesis; species Mycalesis mineus. Next base: position 16,279,354 of record CM067892.1, read on the forward strand.
ATTAATTTTGAAAGGAATAATCTATATATTTTTATTACAGAGAAGGAATTCAATAAGATACCTTATCTTAATAACTATACGAATGACTCCAAACATTCCCGCCTAAAATAGTTAAATATCCAGGCTAATCCTTAGCGAGAAAAACAACTAGACCTTCTTTCACCAGTTAAGCCAGTTAGGCGCGGTGAAATATTACGAAAGAATTTTTTTCAATTGTGACTCCAAGGGTCCAAAAACTTATATTTCGGGCTTGCTGCTTGACTGCTGCTTCCAAACTCAGAAATAATTCTGTGTTTTCTTTCTTCTTGCATGACAGTAAATTCTAAGCCCGAAGCACGAGCACGTTATGCCATCGGTTCCAGTCACTATCAGCAACATCTGATAGTGATCGTTAATGAAATAAACATTATCAGTCTACTAAGGATGATGATAATGATAAAGGATGATCGTGAGTAAATAACTGTAACTTACCTGAAATTTCTCCTGCAAGGACGAGCTTATATGCCTCCCAATATGATCAACCATCGTGAACACGGGATCCCAAACCAAATGGTGTCGTTCTTGTTTCAAGAACAGCGACATGTTAAGTGCAGTAGCGAAAGACAATTCACCAGCATACGCCAAGTTCCAAGCGTCATGTAGTAACTTCGCTCGAGTAAATTCAGGGATTCTCGTCCTGTCTTCGCTTTGTAGGTATTCTGAGATTAGGTCCCAGTTGTGTGCGTCATAGTTTACAGGGAATGGCGCTGGAGAATGTTAAAGAAAATAAAATAAACGACTAATCTCTGTATGGTGAGTGTTAAAGATCTTTGTGTCATCTAATGGCGCGTCGTGTATTACAGATCGCTGACTTCAGAACAGATAATGATGAACAAATATAAATCTTTCAAACTCGATGATAATGACAATGCGTCAGAACATCGAATTTGTTGTGTGAAATCAGATGTGAAATGACCCTTCATCTGCTAGAGGAGACTAGGTACTTCCACAAAGATTGTTCTATTAAAAAAACCAGCCAAGTGCGAGTAGGACTCGCGCACCTAGGGTTCCGTAAATATTAAGGTTTTCCGAATTATTCCTTCATATGTACTATAAAACATTGCTTCTTGCGAAATTTCAGGACTAGCGAGTAGTAGAGAATTAAATATGCGGCTTATGCTGTATCTTTTGACATAGAAGTTTGATTTTGATACAGCTTAAAGGTTTTATAGACTCAAGTATTTGATATGAATTTCAATTTAGTACCGTTACGCGTTCCTGAGAAAAAGGGTCTTGACAGACAGACGGACGGACAACGAAGTAACCTATAAGGGTTCCATTTTTTCCTTTATAGGTACGGAACGTTAAATCAAAGAATAGTAGATAATTTTCAGTTACATATTTAATATACTTGGTAATCATCAAACACAGAAAGCAAACAATACGACTTAAGAAAAGGAGTTGTTTGAACAACATAAATACTTAACTAGTTTCGCCGCAAAACGAAATTTGTTGCAAATAGCACAAAGATTAGATGTTTTCTAAACTTTGTGCTATTGCAAATTGTATTTATAGTTACTCCAGTGAAACTAGAATAATTTAAACTTAACGATATCGCTTGATTAATCAACTGCAAATTCTCAATCCATATATGTTCGATCTACATCAAATTCTCAATCAATTGAAATTACTACAAACCAATTTCCTCAGGATTGACAATGATGAAGTGCTCCTTATCAGGCATGTTCACGAGGTTCAAGTCCTTGTGGTTCCTCATCCAAGCGGTGGGCGTGGTGTTGGTAAAGTCCAGGTTATCGCTGCGTGTTAGCACGATAGGTGCCCACCATAACATTTTTGCAGCATCGGGGACATCGTGTGGACGCTCACGAAGATATACTTTCTATGAAAAACAATTGTTATTAATAATTACTCATATTTTCGGCCACGACAGCCAACCTTATGTTAAAACAAGACATCTAAACTAACGAAGATATTTTTTATTACAAGCGTCTGCGTAAATACAGGTGCACTATTTTCATCATTCTATCAAACATAGTTTGTCCACCTATTTCCTCCCTTTAAAGTATAGATTAAAATATAAAACGACGGCCGAGTGGCGCAGTGGGTAGTGACCCTGCTTCTGCGTCCTCGGCTGTGGGTTCGATTCCCACATCTGGAAAATGTTTGTGTGATGAGCATGGATGTTTTCCGTTGTCTGGGTGTTTACCTATATATTATAAATATTTATGTATAATATATAAAAAATATTCATCAGTTATCATAGCTACCATAACACAAGCTACTTACGAGTACGCTTATTTTGGGGCTATATAGCGATGTGTGTAAATGTCCTATAATATTTATGAAATATTTATTATTATTTTAAAAGATAAAGTTAATGTGCGAAAAAGATTCACATTAAAAATTTTAAAATAGCTCGATAGACTTTTGTCATCCATTCTCCTCACAGAAATTTTACATGTAATTGAGAATAATAGTCATATTTATACCTGGGAAATCATAGCAGAGTTGGTATCAGTGTTCCTCTTAACAGTGACAAGCGGTAACCTGTCCTTCTCAATCCAACTAGTGGCGACTGTTTTGATGTCCACATCCTTGGGTATCTTGCCTTCTGCCAGCGCCGCTTCATTTAAAGCTTTCCAGATATCATCACCAGTGAAGGTTTTGAATTTTCTAAAACATATATTAATGACTATAAACTCTATCTAAACTGTGTTTAAGGTTCTGGCATTGAGACCAAGGTCAAGATCTATTAGATATGTATTGAGTATTAAAATCCGTTAGTTCATCTGCGTAAAATTTAAAATTCTACACATTTTTGATGCCACTTAACTTATAAAAACTGTCTTTTGACCTATGTTTGGGTGGTAACCCATACAAAGGTCAAGCCGTAGGAGTTCGTTACCAAATTTGATGAACCTTAACCGGTTTTTTTTTTGAAGTGATAACTTCTTGTGAGTGTACACCACTTCGTTACGTATCGCTTAAGCTGTCAGTCTACCTGACTTCCCTTTCACTCCAACATATGGCAGAAGCAGGCAGGCTCCAACTCCCTCAAACTAACTCACAACGCGTACCAAAACGCATCCGCATTTTTTTAATCCTCAATTGACGTTTAATGCCTCTTCAAAAGTTAAACGGTTAAGAAACTAGACTATAGCGAGAAAGAATGGGTAAAATGATATAAGACGAGATGAGACAGTTTTGTACCTTGATTCTATAAACGCCCTCAACCCTTTCCTGAACGTCTCCCCACCGATGGTGTAGTTGAACATCCTAAACAGCAGCTCAATCTTGGTGCACGCCGTCTCCTGCTTCATCCCCGTGATCCTTGAGTGAGGGTAACGTTTGCTGAACTCGTAGTACAGCGAGTATAGCACCGTCATCGGCCATTTGCCTTCCATCTCCGACCCGTTGTTTATCTAATACACAAATACTACAGTCATCATGAAAGGCATATGCAATTTATAGAACTAGCTTCCGCCGTGTTATATCTTTACTGTCAAAAATCAATTGTAGATTAACTACAAACAGATGAACTTTTGACTGAATATGTAAACTAAGGCCTGTGTGCACCAAGATTTCGGTTATCATAACCAACGGTTAACATGAGCTAAACGTAAAATTTACTGTTCACGACAACCCGTACGCCAGTTAAGGACGTAAACCGGGCGGTTATCTTAACCGAGCTTACGTCCTTAACCGGCGTACGGGTTGTCGTGAATAGTAAATTTTACGTTTAGCTTATGTTAACCGTTGGTTATGATAAACAAAATCTTGGTGCACACACACTTAAGCCTTCACGAAATAAACGTTTTTTAATTTGAATATTGATAAGAGCTTCCCTTGAAAACCGTCAATGCAGCTGTAGTAGCGGTGTGGGAAGTATGGCACGCATGTTCATACCTTTACCATTTCCTATGTTTGCTTCGGATTACAACCTAGGGTCGGACTATAAAATTCTTAGAGACAATTTTAGTAGTGAGTTGGGTTGATGGTGTTTTACTTCCGTGCTTAGAAGATTCTTCTTTATGATAAGGTGGTCGTTAAATTAGAGCCATAATAATGATGGTAACGTCAATACCTTGAAAGCGATCGATGCAGCGAGGTATCCAACGAGGGCCTTGTTTATATGAGCATCAGACCACCAGGCGGGCGTGGCCAGAGCGCCCAGCCATTGGTACGAGATCTCCTGCGCCAGCTGCAGGTAGCCGCGGTTGCTTAGGTCACTCTCCCTAACAGAGAAAAATAAATGTAGGTATGTGCTTGACCGCGATCTCTTCAAATGATGCATTCTAAATAGTCTAGTCAGTTTTAGTCTGCTTTGCCAATAAATTACCGAGCTAGAAGCTTATTGTTAAGTAAAGAGAAATCGTGTATATAGGAATAACATCTAAAACAACTGTTATCAATTTTTCAGTTGATTGACTCCGGAGTAGAGTTTAGAAAATTATCGATTAAATTTTAAACCGTTTAACCGACTTAAAAAAGGAGGTTATCAATTCAACCTGATTGTATATTTTCAGAACTGCCCTGTTTTCGTATATGTTAGTCTATATCAGCGACTAAACAAATGCGCCAAATTTCGAAAGCGTATGTATGTATGTATGTTTTTATGTTTGTTATCCGATTTAAGTAATTCTAACTTCATAGATATGCTTTAGTAAATTAAAGCAACTAAACGATGTGTTAGTTGCAGCGGAATTTTAAATAATATTCTGATGTCTTCAAAAACGTTTTATTCTTTCATAATCTTTTATCTACCGCCGCATCGGAAAAGCAGTCCGTGACGAGAAAAGACGCGGCCAGAAAAACTCGACACATGCTCTTTTAAATGAATTACAAAACCACCGAATTACAATAATTAATATTACACTAAAATATGCATACCTACTGTGTAACAATCAAAAGGACAGTAAAATACACTACTCGACTATTTTAACATATCCATTTTACATTTTATTTTACGGCCTGGAATCATTCATCAATCCTCTGAAATCATCTCACGGTCGACAGACACAAGCTTACGTTACCATAGACAATATCGCACAGTATTGTCTATGGTAACAATAATTGTAATATTTTAAAATGCTAACAGATGCAATTATCTTTTACTTTTTTTAGTGCGTTTTGAAGTCGGGTCAATATTTTTATTAAATTCACCAAACCAGATTATGCAATCTGGTATGCTAGACCTTGTAACCTTATACAGACAATATCCCTTGAACGTGTAAGTATTAAAATAGGTTCTCTGGCTAATTAAATACAGTAAAAATGCCCTTTCAGTTTCCATGTATCTACCCTACCTACCATTTACAATATGACTATATTTAAAGTTTAAAGTTGGTCAGGTACAGACACGGTAATATACGTTTAACCTGGGTAACTTAATCACATGGATTTGAAGGTTTTTGCGGAAAATGGCAAGCAAATTGATTTCCATAAAGTAACAACCTCGAATAAGTTGGCATCCTTAAAGGCAACCTTGTACTAAGGAATAAATTGAAATTTAAACACGTTGATAAAAAAACAGTTGAGGCAACGATATCAAATAATTGCCTTTTAAGATATGTAATTGGAACACAATATGCAATGTTATATTTCTTTTTCTTACATCATAAGTAATATAATGTCATGGGTGGCAGAAACAATTGCATATAGTTATAAGATTCGAGTACACGAGTAGGTACGTTACAGTTACTCCGTTAATCACCTCGTAGTAACAAAGAAGTTTTACTGTGAGTTCACCAAATAACCATATTCTAAGAGTAACAGTTAACAGACCATGCAAGGGCCACGTCCTTCGAAACCTGAACATCAACCTGAGGCGTAGGTATTAAGCCTCATGTACCTTTACTTTTGACGACCTCCGTGGCGCAGTGGTATGCGCGGTGGATTTATAAGACGGAGGTCCTGAGTTCGATTCCCGGCGGAGCAGATTGAGATTTTTCTTAATTTGTCTTGGTCTGGCTGTTGAGAGGCTTTCGCCGTGGCTAGTTACCACCCTACCGACAAAGACGTACCGCCAAGCAATTTAGCGTTCCGGTACGATGTCGTGTAGAAACCGAAAAGGGTGTGGATTTCATCCTACTCCTAACAAATTAGCCCGCTTCCATCTTGATTGCATCATCACTTAACATCAGGTGTGATAGCAGTCAAGGGCTAACTTGTAATAAAAAAAAACCTGTAATTGTATCGGCAAACATGCTCATTAGACAGGAACACAGCAATACTGCTTACCGCCAAAAACAAGCAAGGTAGTTGATAAGCCCTGTCACTAAAAGCGCCACTAATCTTAAATTATTTATCACTTACTTAAAAACAATCAGCCCCCAGTTATCAGCAGGCTTCACTCCTTGGTAGTTGGGCAGAGCTACGATGTCCAAGCGACGCAGTGGCAGCGGCACTTGCCAAAATTGTGCTACCTCGGCGAGCACCATCGCTATCTTCTTATTGACACCCTCCAATGCTTCCAAATACTCAGGGCGGCCCCACACGCGAAGCTCTTTAAACAAGAAACAACATAATGTCCTCACGACAGAATTTGTCCATAACGGCCAATCTCATGTTGAGACTAGTCATCGACGCAACAGATGTACATACATAAATATATAATTTATTGCGAAATACACGTTTAAACTTAATACATTACTACTAGTACTACTATTAGTTTATTGGCATTTTTTTGACATGCAATAATAAAAAAAATTTAACAAAAAATTGGTTGTCTGTAAAGTCGGTTTACTGACGATAGTTGAACGTGACATTGTCTTAACAAAATACTGATGGAATGGTAGCCTATAATTGGTTATTAAAATTTTTAATTTAAATATATTTTTATAAATATTAATTTAAATTAATAAAATAATCGATTTTGATTTTATAAATTTATAATAAATATATTCATTTATAAATATATTAATTTTCAATTTAAAATTAATTTATTTAATAATTATATTTAATAGACGGATGTCAAACGCTGCCGAACGCAAAGGCCGATTGTGCTTTCTTTGTCGCTCGTTCCGCGCTCTCGCTTGCACTTCAAGCCTTACATGGAACGCCTCAAAGCGAGGTAACGACGCATGACGTCATGTTTTTTCGTGCGTGCAGCCGGCTCTATCGAATTATAAGACGTTGCCACGTCAAAAATAGAACCGACTCAAAACGCACTTAAAATTAAAAAATAACTATGTCATTTAGTTGTTTAATTTACTTAAGCATATCTATGAAGTCGGTGCCAGTCAAGTTTAAGGAACATTTATTTAACGTAGTAAAGCAGTTTGTTGGTTCTAGGTAACGTCCTTAAAGTAGAAACCTTGCCTGGCACCGACTCTTAGATATGCTAGATATAAATTAAAGCAACTAAATGACACAGTTATATTTTACTTTTTAGTGCGTTTTGAGTCGGTTCTATTTTTTGTTAAAAATTTTTATTTCTTACTTTTTAGTGATTTATCACCACGTAACGTACTCGTACGGCACTAGTAGCCAAAAAGCTACCGATACCGAGACAAAGACCAAAATCGCTGTAAGTGTGCCTCCAAAATTTGAAGAGTTCTTTCAATTTCCCCAGGATATCATCATCAGATCCTAAAATAATGACAATGGGACCACCTTGGAAGTATGCCCTTTCTAATAAAAAAAGAATTATCAAAAAAAACGTTAGGGGCGTGGACACACGTGTATGAAATCATTCTCCATCATCAAAGTTTTGCATGAAGATATTTCAATCGGATATAATTATGTGACACAATTTATGATCCGCGAAGAAAATAAAGCTCTAAACCCACGAGGGCCCGATGTACCGGCCATAAACGAACGTCTTTACTCTTTGTTCTGTCGAGGGCGCAATTTCGCCACAAAATGGTGGAAGTTATCATAAACTTTATGGGCCCATAGCCACTCGTTTTAGGACTTTGTACACTTGAGTGTTGAGATTGAATCGGCGAAATCTTTGGCAGTTAAAACTCGGGAGAGGAAAAATAAATGGCACTTATTGAGAAAATGGTTTCAGCTTTGTAAAGAAAAAGAATATAAAGGAATAATGAAAAATAAATTAATTTGCCTTAATGCAAATGCAAACAATATAAAAAGACTGTAAATGGCTCTTAATTTTGTCCTTATTTTCTGATTCTGAATCTTTTATTATTATTCTATTAAACATCGAAATTTCGCAACATTTTTTGCATGAGAAAATTAGATATTTTTTAATATTTTACCTCCAATTTATCGTAAAAGATATTATAAGAATCCGCTATGGCAGTAGCCCACCTGGGAGGGAATCAAACCTATGACCAGTTTTAAGCCAGTGGGCCTTAATTGTGGACCTATTGTCCTTCCATGATTATGGTTTGATAAATAAATAAATAAATATATTTTTTTTTAGGACTATTACACACATCGCTATATAGTCCCAAAGTAAGCGAAGGTAGCCTGTGTTATGGGTATTATGATAACTGATGAATATTTTTATATATATTATACATAAATACTTATAATATAAATTTATATATATATATATATATAAACACCCAGAAACTGGAAAACATCCATGCTCATCACACAATCATTTTTCCAGATGTGGGAATCAAACCCACAGCCTAGGACGCAGAAGCAGGGTCACTACTACCGACTGCGCCACTCGACCGTCAAGATATAATATGAATAAATAAATGATAATAAATAACTGCATTCGCTTGGCTGTTGGATCAAGGGTCGGATACAGAAGGCAGATCCTTGAAACGGCGCGCATTCTGACGAGGTTCCTCACTCTGGAGCCCTTACCACCGGTTGCTGAAGGCACATGATTTTTTCAGAATATAAAATTCGAAATAACTAAAATTCAATTTCTTTTTATTTTAAATAGGTTGTATAAAAGCACTTTTGAAAAGTCAAGTCAGTCAGACCGTAGTGGTTCTAACACCGGTGCGGAAGAGGTGGTTATTAAACATCACGAAAATTCACTTTTCCAAAAAAGTTACAAACAGATGCAATGTTAAACCTCAAATTAAAATGTAGCCGCTGAACTGTTTAGCTTTCGAAGCCTCAGCAGTAATACCCTCACCAATATGATTTCCATTATCATCCTTGTACAAAATCCTCTCCCCCAGCTGCTTGAGGTCTGCTATGACGAGGCCTAGCGTAAACGTCGACATGGGAGGAGTTCTCTCGAAGTGATCCCACACAGCATTCGGTTCACCATTGCTGCAAAAAAATATATACAAAATTAGAAGTACTTTAACATTTTTATCGTCACAAAAAAATCGATATATAAAGGTAGTGTGGAAGAGTTTGCTTTTAACAGTAATGTAAAATTGGAACTTCCCATGACTCGTGATCTGATAAGCTGATCACTGGACCAAACGAGGCAGCAACGAGTTCATAGTATTAAACTTCAAAAGTCATGTAAAGTCTATGATCCAATCAATTCAGAATTGCAAACCTGTATCGGGATATAAAATATTGAGTTTTTCTTTCCTATATTCGTTACATTATTTCCTTTATTCCAAAAGTATTCCTTACATTAGTAGTATAGAAAAATTATTATTATAAAAACAAAAAACCCGACTGCTTAGAAGTCAAATAAAGAAAAAACAAGGATCATTCTATCTGTATAAAATATAAATGGTTGAAACCGGACAAAATTCTTTACATTCCAGGGAATCATATACTACATTTCCAACCTGCAGCACAATAAAGTACATATTTAGAATTTTATACAGATATAGTGATCCTTGTTTTTCTCTTTTCAGTTCATAACTTCTAAGCAGTCGGGTTTTTTGTTTTTATAATTATAATTTTATTTGAGACTTTTTCGTTTTAGTTTATGGTATAGAAATGAGACGGTACCCTTAGTACACTTTTTACCATTTTTTGTTAAAAAAGTAATATGAACATGATATGATATTTATATTTTTGAAATTGTCTTTTACGCGTTTTCAATTGGTACCCATATTGCTAGATTAAAGAAAAAAATACACACATCCCCCCTTTTTTCCCTCATTTACAGACACGATTTTGAAAATTTATATAGCCTATGTCACTACCACAATTTTGACAAATTCAACGACACCTCACATGTCAAAATCCGTTCAGCCGTTTAGGCTGTAGCGCGTGGCGAAGAAATGGACATACATACACACATACGCTCGAAAAACATAACCCTCCTTCTGACGCAGTCGGGTAAAAAAGGGCCCTTATGTAGAGTTTGTTCCTCCAACTGTCTCGTTGGTCTAGTTGTTAGCCTATGTGGCTTCGATCACGAGGTCCTGGGTTCGATTCCTGGGTCGGGTATTTAATAATTCTGAGCTTTTTCATTCTTCTATGAAATGTTCAGTACTATCCAAGCCCGGAGTCTGGAAGTTGGTGGTGTTACACCCCCGTGCCTCGGAGAGCACGTTAAGCCGTCGGTCCCGGTCATTGTCATCAACATCTGATAGTGATCGTTGATAAATGAAACATTATCACCCTAAGCCCGCCAACCCGCATTGGAGCAGCGTAGTGGGTGTACGCTCCATATCCCTTCTCTTATAAGGAGGCAGGTCTGGCCCTGTAGTGAGCCGTTAATAGGCTGATAATGATGATGATGATGTAGATTTTAGTAGGCCTGGCCTGAACTGATCTGTAACACTGATAATTAAAACTTACATTTCCTCAGTCCTCGCGACGGGCGTGTTGCTAAGAGCGACCATTGTCTTTGGCCGGACCACACTGACTTCGAAGGGAGTCTTGAAACCAGGCTCGTCGAAGCACGGAAACATTCTGCGAGCATTGTTTGGACGGAACTGTGTACCAGCTACCATCCTGAAAGACGAAGGATTCATTCAGATATCATTATTATCATGCTAAATAATAGGGCAACAGTGTCCTGAAGCAAAGCTTACTAATAAAAAGGTAATGGTAACAGTTTGGTGGTCTCAACGTGGTGTTAATCATTATAGCTTTTTCCGATCTGGTCAAGCAATAACGGCAGATGTCAACTGCGCCGAACTCCGAACAATGATAGCGACACTAGCAGTGAAACAGCTCCGACTTATGAATCGATCTTCACCATTATTGCTCCATGATAACGCGAGACCTCATAGAGCACAAAAAACCGTTTTAACTCTACAGGAACTGCAATTAGAAACCATTCGTCACCCTCCATATTCGCCAGACCTTGCTCCAACGGACTACCATTTTTTCGTGATTTGGACAATTTTCTACGTGATAAAAAGTTTTCTTCTCAGGAGGCAGTGCAAAAGGCTTTCACACAGTTTGTCGAATCTAGATCACCAGAGTTCTATCGCAAAGGCATAAATGACTTCCTATTAGATGGCAGCAATGTATAGATGATAATGGTAATTATTTTGATTAAATAAATATGTTAAATTAAAAAAAAACGAATTTTTATTTTTCAGTACAAATCGGCAATTTCATACTTTAACCCCTGATATAAACAGTCGCCTGCCAAGACTTCAAAACATCATGCTTCTGAGACACTTGAATTACGCTACTCCCAATTATCTCACAAAACAAGAAATATGGTAGCTGACGCACCTTCTTAATTCTGTGATCAACCTCGAGACGTCGGCTAAAACTAACTTCAACTCGGGCATTTCCGAGTTGGATCACTATACTAGCAGCTTGAAACTAGACAAGTAATTCCTTAAATTCCCAATTATATCCGATTATATATATGTCATGGGAGTAACAATACAATACCTTTCAACATCATCGTCTGTAACGTAAGTGGTTTTGAAAAACGCCTCCGTGTTGGTAGTCTCCATGTTTCCCTTGAAGCTGAAGTTGATGTGCCCAGTGGATGACTTGGGCACGGGCTTCTCCAAGCGGATGGTGAACGTCGGCTTTCTGGGGTCTCTAGATGTTTTCTTTATTGCAATCTTCTGAGCCACTTTCCTGTTTGAATTCAGAATAAAGTTCACCACCATTTTTAACGATCATAAGCCTGTTTTACCCTCTTAATTGACGGCCCCATGGCATATTGGTATACGTAGTCGATTTATAAGAATAAGGTTGACGACCTCCGTGGCGCAGTGGTATGCGCGGTGGATTTATAAGATGGAGGTCCTGGGTTCAATTCCCGGCGGGGCAGTTTGAGGTTTTCTTAATTTGTCTTGGTCTGGCTGGTGGGAGGCTTTCGCTGTGGCTAGTTACCACCCTACCGACAAAGATGTACCACCCAGCGATTTAGCGTTCCGGTACGATGTCGTGTAGAAACCGAAAGGGGTGTGGATTTTCGTCCTACTCCTAACAAGTTAGCCCGCTTCCATCTTAGACTGCATCATCACTTAACATCAGGTGTGATAGCAGTCAAGGACCAACTTGTAGTCGATAAAAAAAAATAGGTCCCGGGTTCGATTTTCAGCATTTTTTTTCTAAATTGGGCTAATTATGACTCGCTTCGGCCGTGGTTATTTATCAATCTGTCAACATAGAAGATTTGGCGTTCCGGATCGATGTCGTGTGGTAACCGAAAATAATGTGGATTTCATACTACTCCTAACAAGCTACCGCGTTTCAATCTTAGATTTCATTATCACTTACGACCAGGTGTCACTGAAATCAACTTGGGGAAAAAATCATCCTATTTTATAGGAGATATAAATATTTAGTTTCAGACCACGCAACCATGGGATATGATCAACGACTCTGTGTCCAATTTGATAGATTTATAATTATTATATTTCTTAAATCTTAATAGCAATCACTATAAGATGTTAGTAAAGACAATGACCAGCGCCGACGGCTGTACTAAAAATTTTACTGAGAAACTCTTGAAATAAAGGAATGCTCAATAACAATAACAGAGTTCATTTTCATAAAATCTTTTCTGTGAATATTACAAATCTCATTTATTTTCTTTATAATTTTTGAACAAAAGTAAAAGCTTCTTAAAATATTAGTTGTAGTTTTTTACTGTGGCTATCGTTGACTCAATAAGTCCTCACATTTTTTATACCTAAATATTGTTTATGAAACAAGCAGTCTCGCGATAGCTGACGACCTCCGTGGCGCAGTGGTATGCGCGGTGGATTTATAAGACGGAGGTCCTGGGTTCGATTCCCGGCGGGGCAGATTGAGATTTTTCTTAATTTGTCTTGGTCTGGCTGGTGGGAGGCTTTCGCCGTGGCTAATTACCACCCTACCGACAAAGACGTACCGCCAAGCGATTTAGCGTTCCGGTACGATGTCGTGTAGAAACCGAAAGGGGTGTGGATTTTTGTCCCACTCCTAACAAGTTAGCCCGCTTCCATCTTAGATTACATCATCACTTAACATCAGATGTGATAGCAGTCAAAGGCCAACTAGTCGATAAAAAAAAACATAAACTTGGGAATTTACTGGATGCTTGTTCAGTTCTAGTAACAGTATATTAAGCCGATAGAAAATTTTAAGCTACAGTCTAGACTGTCTATTCATTTTGTGATTCTCCAACGTTTCACGGACGTTATTCAAGGAGTATCTAAGTTGAACAGCCAGAAAGTGTCCCAAAAGGCAATACTGGCTGTGCATAGAGTTGTGTTGGTGCCCACACTTATGTATGGTAGTGAAAGTTGGGTATGGCAGAAGAAGCACAAAAGTAAAATAATTGCGGTAGAGATGAGAGCATTGAGGACTATGTGCGGGTTAAAACTGTGTGACAGAGTTAAAAATAGTATGATAAGAGAAAAGTGTGGTGTAAAAGAAGATGTAGTGACTAAAATTGAGAAAGGGATGCTTAGATGGTTTGGACATGTAGAGAGAATGGATGAAAGAAGATGAACAAAAGAGATTTACAAGGCGAGGGTGAATGGAAATATTGGAAGGAGAAGGCCTAGGCGAATGTTCCTGGACCAAATTCAGGACATTTTAAATAATGGCCAGGTCAAGAGTACCCTAAACCGACGAACTTGTATGAAAGGATTAATGAGAGTGGAAGAAGCTAAGGAAGTATGCAAGGACCGTGGCAAATGGAGGGATATGGTCTCTGCCTACCCCTATGGGAACAAGAACGGGAACAAGGCGTGATGTTATGTATGTATGTATCTAAGTTGAGTTGAGAATTAAAAAACCCCTGCCATAAGCTAATGCGTAATATATAATCCATGGTAAATCTTGAGAATAGGATACACGAACAAAGGACAAGGTCACCCATATACTCGTATTATGTATCGACTATTACATAGTAACATCTACCCGCGTATTATCTAGATGAACTACTACCCCTAGTGCGAAATTAGACATCTTGAAAACGTTACACTAACTCAGTTTTATATCGATTGTTATGATTCTTAAAGTGTTATTTGTTGTTAGAATAAGATAAAGACTTTATATTTTATTCTATCAAAAAATATCTCCAAAAAAATTTAATAACGATATACCTAATTATTCGATTAAGACGCTATAATATCCATTTCAACATATTCATTTTAAACTTTTATTTACCGCAAACAGATTATAAAAGGAGAATGCCAGACAATGTAATAGGACTTTAACCCACTTATAAAAACATATTGTAGAACAATGTATTATGCATCATTTTATTGCATTATTTTTACTATTTAATATAGATTACATTTAAAAGCTCTAGAGCTCGGAGTATTCGACAAGGGCCTAACGTTGGTTATCGTCCATTTCCGTATTGTTGTTCCGTATAGTTGTCACACCTACATGACAGTCGCAAAGCTTCATGAAATACATTTTGAAACAGGCTTAACGCCTCTGGATACTAGCCTTTTAAAGCCCACATTTGATGAAAAAACAATAAAAACGATTTGAAAGGCTAGAACCTAGTGAAACAATAAAAAATTAAAAATGCGTAAAGAGTATAAATTAAAAGGAAATAGTTTAATCACTTCTTTTAACGGAATTTTATTCCGAGGTCCAACAGTAAAATGGCTTATTGTAAAACATTTATATAATAATAGGATATTTTTAGTATATTTACAAATTGTGTTCTTTCTGGGTTAGGATCTGGCATTCTCCTTTAAGACAATAATGTGCATTCCGAAGCTTAACGGGTCCAAATCGATCCATGACCGTTTTGTCATGGATCGATTTGGATTTAAATTAATTAATAATTCATAGATCATACAAGATGAATGAGTAAAATAACGTATGTACAACGTTTGCGAAACCGTTATAGTTTGCGAGTTGTACAGTGTCACAATAGGGAAACAGGACTTACGAGTCACTCGGTATGTAGGCCCTGACTTCCGACTCGGTGACTTCGATCTCGTGCGCGCAGTGCAGGCTGATAGTACTTGCGTCTTCCAGCCACGTCACGTTGATGCTCACGTGACCTACACATATTGAACAAAACATTAGCACAAATATCAGTCTTATCGTGTTTAAACAACTTCTAGAAAGAAGCTCCTTATCGTGCGTTACATACTCATAGATTTGATCGGTGTACCAATAAATAAATAAATAAATATTAAATATTATAGGACAATTACACACATATATAGACCCAAAGTAAGCGTACTCGTAAGTAGCTTGTGTTATGGGTGCTATGATAACTGATGAATCTTTTTATATATATATTATACATAAATACTTATAATATATAGATATACACCCAGACACTGGAAAATATCTATGCTCTTCACACAAACATTTTCCAGATGTGGGAATCGAACGCACAGCCTAGGACGCAGAAGCAGGGTCACTACCCACTACGCCACTCGGCCTGTCATAATTTTATTGAAGTGTCGGAGAAAAGTCGTATTAAATTGTAATACGACTTTTCTTCAACACTTTCAAGAGAGAAGGTAAATGGGCGATTGGGCAAGGAGGAGGAAAAGCGGCAATTGGGTGAAAGCCGAGCTGAACTTCCCAAAGCAAGGCTGAAAAAAATTACCTAATTTCTTATTAGTAAGAAACTTCTAGACTCAAGACTCTAACCAACAACCTCGTGGGTTAGAATTCTGGGTCTCCACATAGGGTCATCATCACTGGACAAAGAAGGTTGTCTCGTAATAAACCCAAACATCATTTACCTTTGTAGAGTGCATCTTCTAAGTAAGGCTCTAGTTCGAGCCGGTAGCCCGTCGGCTCCACCGCCTTGTCGAGCCTGTTCTCCATGGCGAGCCCGTGCGCCGTGTTCAAATCTATACTCCGCGTCTTGATGATGTGGAGCGGTCTCATCTGTTTAATACACGACTGTATATTAACAAGAGCAAATTGATTTGTGTACATACAAATGGCCTATGTCCTGGAATGCAATGCTCATCAACATCGATAAAATAAGAAAAAGAACTGAATGAATAACTAAAACATACTAAAATTTTAGACATAAGGTAGTTACCCACCACAAAGTAGTAGTTACCAACGACAAAGATACCTATTTGGTGGCAATTTAATCTATCTATTTTCTTCTATCTTCTTTTCACAAGAAGGAGAATTAATAAATACGGTGGATCTTTTGTATTTCTCATTATCAGTTCTAATATCAGTATTCAAAATATAAGTACTTAGGTTTGGGTAACTTTTCTGGTAATGGATGGGTCACCCCAGGAGATCCATTCACTTTCTAGGCCGTACGTTAGGCAATGTGTTCCATGGACTCTGTACCTTCATTAAAGGCTCTGTAAATACGAGCCTCGGTAATGCTCATTTTGCATAACATCTCCCTAGGGCCAATACTCAGTGTAAGTTGCTAAAACATTCCTTAGAAATGATCTGCTCATTTACTTTACCTTTGCCAGAAAGCCTGCCTTCTCTCATATTTTTACCCGACTGCGTTAGAAGGAGGGTAATGTTTTTCGAGCGTATGTATACTTTGGTCAATTCATTAAGGCTCTCCCGACTATATGTCGCGAGGGGAAACCGAAGGGTGTGGGGAGTACATTTCGAACATCAGTCTCGAGTCGACCACGTCTCGGTGTACACGGGCTATTGTAGGTTGTGTCGCTGCGTGTCATGACCGAACGGAATGATGCTCTACTTAATTTTTTTTACCAATATTATATTCATAATGTCAAAAAAAACGTATCGTATGATGATAAACTACATATTTAAATGTGACTTTGCCAGAAGAATCGTTCCGTTGCCCATTCCTTCAGGTTGACCGACTCGACTTTAATTTATCTACAAAGGTCACTTGATTGGCTTGTTACAGCCGATATAGATTTTCCAAATTATTCCAAGTCTAGCTGGTGTAAGGCTTTGGTCATTGGTAGTTACCATCCAACTGACAAAGATGTACCGTCAAGCGATTTAGCGTTCCAGTACGGTATCGTGTAGAAACTGAAGGAATGTAGATTTCATGCTACTCCTAACAAGTTAGCCCGCTTCCATCTTAGTTAGCATCATCACTTACTATCAAGTGTGATTATAGCTAATATATACCATCAAGGCCTAACTTGTAATGAATAAAAATAATAATAGATATCATGGGTTCACGTTTTGCAAAAACACTAGGGGTATGGTAGACAAGACAGCGTGGAGTTGAGCTCAATCATCTCAACTCTCAACTCTGCTCAACTGTTTAAACAAAAGAAAAATAGATATAATTATACTAGGTACCTATCTGAGATGATTAAGGGTGTGTGTGTTTTTTAAATTGGTTAATATATATGTCGAAGGAATTAGACTAGAGACTTAGAATAGATTGTTGTAATATTGTGATAGATGTCATTGTTTATGGAAATGTTACTGTCTGTGGAAGTAATTATTTATGGTATGTCACGAGTTTTTTTATGGAAGTAATCGAAATAGAACTAATTGTTAATCATTTAATGAGAGATATGAGATAGGTGCTTACTTAAAACTTTAACACAAAGTTAAATTCAATTAGTTAAATTCAATTTAATTTGTAACATTCAAATGATGCATAATATCTCACAACAACGGAGTTGTAAGAGAGACCAGTGTAAAAGTGTTCTTAAGAAGTAAATTAAATTAGAGAGTAAAGTTAGATGAGTGTAAATAAACTACTGTTCTGAATCTTTATAATACGTCAGGAATTATAAAAATCTACTACATGTATTAAAACATTGTGAACTTGCAATATATCTGTTCGTGAAGACAAAGTCTTTGTAACCCTAGAAAACGCCCAAGAGATTAAGAACCACTAAAGATGATGTCAAGGAGAATGGTGATACTCCGACATATATATTAAACTATATCACAATATAATTTTGCTGTGCAGGACCAACACGACATATTTATTAAAAGACACATTTTCATTAAGTAATTTAAGCAACTGAATGACACAGTTATTTTTTACTTTTTAGTGCGTTTTGAGACGGTTCTATTTTTTGTTAAAAATTTTTATTTCTTACTTTTTAATGATTTATCGCCACGTAACGTACTCGTACTATACTGTTATAGTATTATTCGGCACTAGCACTAGTAGCCAAAAAGCTACCGATACCGAGACAAAAACCTTGGATTGTGTAAAAAGTTATGCGTGGTCATACGTAAAAATATATATATATATATATATATATATATATATATATATATATACGTGTCGAATTGAGAACCTCCTCTGTTTTTTTTCGTCGGTTAAAAATAAGAAAATTGTTTTCTAAATAGATATTCATGCAACTTGATAACGCTAATTAGTGTATTAGGCTTTAGCTTTTATCGCCTAACGGCCGGGAGGCTTCGAAGGTTATTTTCACTCGCTTATAACGTCGTTAGTGTGGCAAAGGTCGTGCTATGTTGTGATATGCGACGCAATAATGCTTTCACATTTAACGAAAACAATATTAATTTTATTTATCACTACGTTTTTTTATTTACACCTAATTGGTCCAAGATTATCAGTCTATTTGTTGAGCCACTACGCACTGCAAGGCCACACGATCTTCTTTATAGAAGAGAGAATTTGGATCTTAGACCCACTCTTCTACTCTAATACAATAATAATGTTTTACTATTTCGATGGCCTTAGTGGCGCAGTGGTGAGGAATAGAGACGGAGGTCCTGGGTATATGTTTGAAAAAAAAAATTCATAATCGTTTATTTCAAGTAGGCTGATTACAAGCACTTTTGAAACGTCAAATTGGACTATTTGTAGTGACTCTACCACCGGCTCGGAAGGCAGGCCCTGTTGAGAAGAGCCGGCAAGAAACTCAACAGTTGCTCTTTTTATACCTAATATAATCAATTTTACAATATTAAGTGTGTTGTTACATAAAGTTATTTATTTTACTTCCTGTGTGAAGTTGAAAGCCGATCCAATTGCCTTTGAATTTATAGTATAATAAACCTGACTCAGTAAGTGAGTTTTAATACATTGTTTAAACTTATGCAATGGCATATCTAAAACTGAATTGAGCATCTTGTTGTAGAAGAGTACACCCAATCCTACGAAAGATTTTTGTACTTTTCGGAGGCGATAAGCTGATATGAGTAACTTATGTCCATTTCTAGGAAGACGATCGTTTAAATTCTTTTTCTGTTTATACATATTTATATTTTGTTTAACAAAGACTAGGTTATTGAATATGTATTGAGTCGACTTTACTGCCAAGGCGCGCCAATACATATTTCATATCAAAAAGTTCCATAGACAGAGTAAGCTGCATAACAGCTGTAAGCTTAATCCTCGAACTGTGTCAGTGCTTACTGCAAAAGCAAAAGATTACATTACTGAACACTATTAGAGCTCTACTACCATAACAAAGTTATACTCGCTCGCATAAATTCATCCTGTCGGGACCAATCATAACAAATCAGACGTTGATTACGCGTTTAACGAGGTGAAGATCAGTAGTCGAGGAGCCTATATTATCCGGGAAATAACTACACAGTAATGCTGCGTAATGGCATATAAACACGGTAGGACATCCCTGAGTTCTGGCAGAACTCTACTATAGAAATATTGTTATGCTCGGACGTAACAAATCAGGCGTTTATTAAGCGTTAAACAAGGTGAACGTGAAACTAAAGTAGTCGAGGTGCCCACCTCATCCGGCCACCGGCTGTCAAACTGCGGTGCTGTTTAATAGCAGAAGCAGTAGTACATCCTCGAGCTCTGGTAAAGCTTTACTACTAAACGTGATGCAGCAGTATGCGCGGTGGGGATTATAAGACGGTGGTCCTGCGTTCCATTCCCTGCTGAGCCAATTGAGTTTTTTCCTAATGATTCAAGGTTTGACTAATGGAAGACTTTGACCGCGGCAAGTTGCCATCCTATCAGCAAAGGCGCCACGCGATTCAGAGAGTAAAAAATTTTTAACAAAAAATAGAACCGACTCAAAACGCACTAAAAAGTAAAAAATAACTGTGTCATTTACTTGCTTTAATTTACTTAAGCATATCTATGAAGTCGGTTCCAGCCAAGTTTAAGGAACATTTATTTTACGTTGTAAAGCAGTTTGTGGGTTCTAGGTAACGTCCTTAAAGTAGAAACCTTGGCTGGCACCGACTCCTAGATATGCTTAAGTAAATTAAAGCAACTAAATGACACAGTTTTTTTTTACTTTTTAGTGCGTTTTGAGTCGGTTCTATTTTTTCTTAAAAATTTTTATTTCTTACTTTTTAGTGGTTTATCGCCACGTAATGTACTCGTACTATACTGTCATAGTATATTATACGGCACTAGTAAAAAAGCTACCGATACCGAGACAAAAACCGAAATCGCTGTAAGCGTGCCTCCAAAATTTGAAGAGTTCCTTCAATTTCCCCAGGATATCATCATCAGATGCTAACGTGATGACAATGGGACCACCTTGGAAGTATGCCCTTTCTAATAAAAAAAGAATATCAAAATCGGACAACTCTATAAAAAGTTATGCGTGGTCATACATAAAAAAGAAAAAAATATATACGTGTCGAATTGAGAACCTCCTTTTCCGTTTTTTTTTTTGAAAAGTAGTGTAAAGATATTCATCCTGCCTGGAGCGATCATAACGTCAATATAAGCGTTTAAAGAGGTGACGCTAAAGTAGTCGAGGAGCCCACCTTATCCGGCCGACAGTCACTCAGCGCGAGCAGCGCCGCCAACGCGCACAGTTGAAGGGCGTTCAACATATCCGCGACGTAACCTGTAACAATTTTGTTTTGATTATTCACTGAGATATAAGTGCAGTCGTCTACTATTTCAAGTGCAGAATTTTTAATAACTGGATCTAACAGGACATGAAAATGACCAAGTATAAGATGTTCATTTTAAAGCTCACCTATTAAGAAACTGCTAAAATCACTACTGGGGTATAAAGTTTAAAGAGCCTATCGATTTTGGGGTCTTAAAGTACTGGATTCGGTTTCGAATTTCAGACTTTTCCTTTACCCGAGTAAAGTACAACTTTCGTCTATAATCTATTTAATTGTACCCTAGAGTATCCTACTCGCTAAAAACTAGTTTTTCAGTAGCGCTGTTCTGTAACGTTTGAATTTCGACTTATCTCTCTCTCTCTCTCTTTATTTCTCTCTTTCTCTGTCTGACACTATACTATAGATAAAAAGAGATAGAAACAGGCCTCATGAATAAGCTATAACGATAATCAATCAAGGAAAAAAACAAAGAAAAATCGTCACTTTCACCAAACTCCTAAATTCAAAACCACAAAAGGGATAATAATAAAATAATTGGCGTTAATCATGTACGTATTTTCGAAGAAACACAAATTAAATACCATTGATCACATGTCGCTGCGCACGTAAAGCAAATGGTGATGGAATAAGGGAACTAACATGTTCATACTGATGACATATACCTACATATCTGAATTTTATAACGGATACAACTGTTTCAGGAACAATTAATAAATTGAATAATTGGAAATAAATTTATTATTGAGAAAGCATACAATAAGGAACTTAAGCTAACTTATCCTAACAATTATACAAATCATGCCCACGTGGAATGGTGGCAAGAATACTGGCTGCATTTCCGCGTTGGATAGCCAGGCAAAAAATGAGCCAGCCCTTCGGTCACCAGTTGAAGAAATAAATTATAGTTTTATCAATCGTTATCAACATTCTTCCTTTCTCCAATGAAACTATGGAAATAGTAATTAATATTGACTCCAGGGCAGTCGAGCCTTACTCTTCTCCTCCTTACTTACTTCTATTCCTTGCAACTATTATGATTCTAAATTTAGGTTGAGTTCTTGCCTTGTATCTTTTAGAAAATAAAAATAATAGCTAACCACCAGAAACCTGGAAATCCATTGAAGTTAAATGAGTTTCAAAATTAGTTTAGCAACTTACGATTCAGTCTGCAATCTTGAAGGAAAGGACTTTAGACTTTAAACAGATTGTCCAATTAGATTTCAAAATCCTTGAAAACTAAATAAATCGAATGAAAGTTGATAAATTACAGAGTGACTCAGACCAAAATCTTGCGAAAAATCTCCAAAATTTGAGAATGAATATAACCTAATTTTTCAGGAAAGGAGATGTCCCAAAACTGCCCCAGGGTGATTTTAAATGAAAAACACCTAGAGACCTAACAAAATGAACGAAATAAAATAGCTTTATAATTTTAATTTTTAAATATATAAATAGAAATATTAGAACTAGTGGGGTTTTAAAATAAATCTAATAAAAGGTATTATTTTTAATTCCTATTGAGTCGTAGTTGATATCGACAGTTGCATACAAAATGTATAAAGAAATGACTTTTCTTCATAACATATTGTTTTCGGTAGTTAAGATAACTCTAAGTATGACATAATAAAACAATTATTTCACTTTGTGTTCGTTAAATTACCAATAACAATATTTTTTACTAAAATAACCTTTTATGCAGGTATTTTAGTAAGAGTTTATAATACTGCTACAAATATACTATTTATTATTATATTAGATAGGATTACCAACCCAAAAGTAAAAGATTTATTGAGACGCATAAACATTTAACTTTTCCTGGGGCAAACAATGTATGGGCGGTGGACCATCTCCTTTTAACTTTAAATATGTTATGAAATTGCCAAAACCCGTAGAAACCCGTTATGAAAATACATTCATTTAACTTTAATAAGCCACCATGCAGACCATATGATGAAGGTATGACAGTGCGGGAAATGCCTATAACTGCACACAGATTATAAAATTACCGAAAATCTAGAAACCTAAACAAATCTGATGAAGGTAAGTGGGTTCCAGAATGAGTTTAGTAAGTCAGCCTACTCACCAGTCAGACCGTAGTGGCGAGCTGCCGCCGTATGAACCCAGTTCAGCTCAATACAACTAAATTGCCTCCAGGATATGCTCCATTTGCGCTGACGACACTTTATTGTTGTTTGCATTGTCGGTGTTACTAATACGTGCTACTTTGACAATCACGTATTGTTGTACATCTCTGATGGGTATTGGATATGCCATTGTTGGATTTTTTGATTTCGCAAGGGTGCTGTTTTGATTTTGATCAGTCGTAAGTGAATTAGAAAAAGGTCAGTGCCAAAACATACCAGCCTGTAATATAACCATTTTAACATAAGTAGGTAGTAACCATTTAAACATGACACGACGAAATAACGGCAGATGTCTACTGCGCCGAACTCCGAACAATGATAGCGATCGATCTTCACCATTACTGCTCCATGATAACGCGAGACCTTATACAGCACGAGAAACTGTTTTAACTCTACAGGAACTGCAATTAGAAACCATTCGTCACCCTCCATATTTGCCAGACCTTGCTCCAACGGACTACCATTTTTTTCGTGATTTGGAAAATTTTTTAGGTGATAAAAAGTTTTCTTCTGAGGAGGCAGTGTAAAATGCTTTCACACAGTTTGTGGAATCTAGATCACCAGAGTTCTATCGCAAAGGCATAAATGAGCTTCCTATTAGATTGCAGCAATGTATAGATAATAATGGTAATTATTTTGATTAAATAAATATGTTAGATTTAAAAAAAGGAATTTTTATTTTTCATTACAAATCGGCAATTGCATACTTTAACCCCTGATATCTCGTTACCAGGTTACATACTTTAATTTTTTTCAATATTTCATTTTACAATTTTACTGGAATGATTAATATAATACCTACCCTTATGAGGTTACAGCTCATTGGATCATGACTTAGTAAACATTAAACTAACTGGAAACTATAATTCAAACTTCTTATTGAGACATAAATTAATCGAGCCCAATCACAAAGTAGCTACTGTAAACCGTTAAATAGCTCCCTTAACTGTCCTTCTTCTTAACGGGTAGACGATGCATTGACAGATCTAAATGTAAAGATCTTTGGCAGATATTATAGAGTCAAACACAAGGTAGCTACTTAAGTTAGAGTTAAGTCTAACTACAATAATCATCATCATTGTCATTATCAGCCGGCTCACTACAGGGCCATGCCCCCATTTTTACAGGAGAGAGGATATGGATATATCCATCACGCTGCAACAATAAGAGTTGGCTGGCAACTGCAGAATAACCTATATTACTACTATAAAATAATGTAAATAAATTATCGAGTGTTTTCCAAAATATAAAATAACTACCATTTTTTAACCGACGAAAAAAAACGGAGGAGGTTCTCAATACAATTAATAGACACGTATATATTTTTTTTTATGTATGACCACGCATAAATTTTTACAGAATTGTCCGATTTTGATAACTCTTTTTTTATTAAAAAGGGCACACTTTCAAGATGGTCCCATTGTCATCATGTTAGGATCTGATGATGATATTCTGGGGAAATTGAAGGAACTCTTCAAATTTTGGAGGCACGCTTACAGCGATTTCGGTTTTTATCTCGGTATCGGTAGCCTTTTTCATTTTTTACTTTTTAGTGCATTTTGAGTTTTTGTTAAAATTTTTTATTTATATCTCAATATTCCAGCTTGATTTCCAACACATATGAGGTTTATCATAATTTACCTTAGTCTAACAAATTCATGCAACTCGATGAAAACAAACATTACTTGGCATATTCCAACAGGATTCACGTGAATTTTAGTTCAGACGTTTTTCGATCCACCTTCCAGCGTCTAGATACCATTAAAGTTCAAGGAAAGGTCCTTAATGTAATAGAATCTGTGATGCAATTACAAGATGTCGAAGCAACTTCTTCAGCTCACGGCAAGGCGGAAGCAAAAGTAAAGAAAAAGTACTTGAGGGAAACAAAGTCGAAGCGCAGTCAAGTTTTATTGATTCCTGTAATTGGAATTGGGAAATTATTCTGTAAGTTTACTGCATCGGCGACTTCAACGCTGATAGTATTTGATACTAGAGGACACTCGCGTTTCTCGTTCTCGAGGGAATTTTGAGATGAAATGTAGCCTATGTATTATTTTGATATGTAAGCTACATTATTTTAAATTTTCATCAAACTCAATTCAGTAGTTTTTGTGTGAAAGAGCCACAAACATCCATCCATACATACAAACTTCCTTCTTTATATTATTAGTAAGGATAAAAATCGAAGTATTAGTTCCACTGAATGTAAAATTTTTATTTGTTAAATTTTTATTAGTTATACAATAACGACGCGCGGATGACGCGCGTATACGCGCTTCAAACGAGATTAACCTAAACCTAACCGGAACCGTGTAACCTAAACACACGGGGCAATGTGAAACGCGCCTCTTTTGCTTTTTGGTAAGAGACTCCTCTTCTTCAGTTGTACAGTGGCGTCCGTTGAGACAACAGTGCGAACACTGGCTTAAGTACTTTTTAAAAAAATAAAAAACGTAAAAACAGAATCTATTGAATAGACCCACTCCTCCGCCATAGCTCCGCCGCTTTTAACGCCCGTTTTTATCGCTTCAAATGCGCGTATGTTATTAATATTTTGACGTATGTTATTAATATTTTGACGGCCTCAGTGGCGCAGTGGTATGCGTGGTGGATTTATAAGACGGAGGTCCCGGGTTCAATTCCCGGCGGGGCAGATTGAGATTTTTCTTAATTTGTCTTGGTCTGGCTGGTGGGAAGCTTTCGCCGTGGCTAGTTACCACCCTACCGACAAAGACGTACCGCCAATCGATTTAGCGTTCCGGTATGATGTCGTGTAGAAACCGATAGGGATGTGGATTTCATCCTACTCCTAACAAGTTAGCCCGCTTCCATCTTAGATTGCATCATCACTTAACATCAGGTGTGATAGCAGTCAAGAGCCAACTTGTAGTCGATAAAAAAAATATATATAAATATGTAATCATTAATATTTTCAGCATGGAGCTCACACGTTTTTCACTATTCTTGAAATTATCTTGCCTCCAAGTTGCGCAACTCAACAATGCTGCTTGAACAGAAATAGCAAAGTATATCAGGATAAGCTCTGTCACAAAAACTCTCTACAACTACTAACATAACTTCGACGGCGAATTCAACGATGCAGGGGCACTACCGTACTACGAAATAAGCTAACTGTATTTATGTTTGCTTTCCATCAGACCGAGGATAATCTTCTTCGTCGCAGCGTCTTCGCGATATTCAAATTAAAGATATCTTTCAAGATGCAACTTATGAAAAATTGTTTTCTTTAGTTTTATTGAAGTCGTTTGAGTCTATATCGATTGGTTATTTGATGTTAAGTCCTTCTATTTCTTTGTGTGATTTTGTTTTTAGCACTGTTGTCATTCAGCGTTGTCATCAGATGATGAAATTGAAGGTTGGTTTCGACCATAAACGCCACTGAAAAAGTCATGGTAGGTAATTTTCATTACTTCGCTTTTACTTTTTGGAAATTGTATGAGACTGATAGGTATGTTCAAAATTGATTATCGAAAGATAACAGAATTATGAGATTGCATGAAAATTAAAAATTAAAAAACTACAATACGTATCTCCTCCATTTTTGAAGTCAGCCAAAAACTCGATATTGGATATTAAATAAATATATAAATAAATATAAATATTATAGGACAACTACACACGTCGCTATATAGCCCCAAAGTATTCCCGTATTCGTAGGTAGCTTGTGTTATGCTATGATAACTGATGAATATTTTATATATATTATACATAAATACTTATAATATATAGATAAACACCCAGACAATGGAAAATATCCATGCTCATCACACAAACATTTTCCAGACGTGGGGATCGAACCTGGAAATTGGTTCGTGGAAACTAGAAAACAGCAAAATTATTTTATTGCAAGGAAACAGGCATCGGTAATAGTAGTTCATTATGTACAGAGAATAAATTCTCTTTTCTATTTTCCGCAAAACCTTACGTATTCTTGTGACGCCATACAGATCCGACGTATTATTCTTGACGGTTCACGCCGAAACCAGGGGAAGTTATGTAATACCTGTTTCACATTCCGTTAGTATTTATAAATAAGGAAGTTTCTTTAAACAATACCAGTTAGCCTTTCACTGCAATCACAACTGATGGCAAGTGATGATACAATCTAAGATGGAAGAAGCGGGCTAACTATAAAGCGGGCTAACTATGAAGCGGGCTAACTATGAAGCGAGCTAACTATAAAGCGGGCTAACTATGAAGCGAGCTAACTATGAAGCGGGCTAACTTTAAAGCGGGATAACTGTGAAGCAGGCTAACTGTGAAGCGGGATAACTGTAAAGCGGGCTAACTATGAAGCGGGCTAACTAAGAAGAGGGCTAACTATGAAGCGGGCTAACTAAGAAGAGGGATAGGATGAAAATTCACACGCCTTTCGGTTTCTGCGCGATATCGTACAGGAACGCTAAATCGCTTGGTGATACGTTTTAATCAGCAAGGTGCTAAGTAGCCACGGCCAAAGCCTCCCACCAGCCAGAAACCACCTAAGAAAATCTCAATTGGTGCTGCCGAGAGTGGAACCCAGGTTCTCCGTCTAATAAATCTACTCCGCCGTGGAGGCCGTCGAAGGAGAAGGAGCATTACAACAAACTAATATAACTAGTAATATAATGGTGTTGATTGTCCTATTAACTGCAATATGTTACGAAGTCTTGGTTTTCCCATGCTGTGACGCAACATATAACGGAAGTACGGGCGTACGTAGCGTAGCGTGGGTAAATAGTTATAAAGTTTACAAATCATATATAAACGTCATAGGCCAGGACTCGGGGCGATTTGTACTACTGCTTATTATTTAACAAATTTTCTGTGAGAGAGTGAGTAAGAGCTATATCTTAATGAGTAGTTTCATTTACCACAAATAGATAATAGGTCTTTACTACAGTGTCGTTCCTAAAATGTTGTCAGGGACGTAAGAATACGAGAGCGTAGGACTAAAATAACGTAATACACTACGCGATTTATCAAACATTTTAACTGTAAAATTATAAATTAAAAAAATTGGTTGTCTGTAAAGTAGTTTACTGACGATAGTTGAACGTGACAACTTAAGAAAATACTGATGGAATGGTAGCATTTAATTGGTTATTAAAATTTTTAATTTAAGTATATTTTTATAAATATTAATTTAAATTAATAAAATAATTTTGATTTTATAAATTTATAATAAATATATTAATTTATAAATATATTAATTTTTGATTTAAAATTAATATATTTAATAATTATATTTCATAGACGGATGTCGAACGCTGCCGAACGCAAAGGCCGATTGTGATTTCTTTGTCGCTCGTTCCGCGCTCTCGCTTGCACTTCAAGCCTTACATGGAACGCCTCAAAGCGAGGTAACGACGCATGACGTCATGTTTTTTCGTGCGTGCAGCCGGCTCTATCGAATTATAAGACGTTGTCACGTCAAAAATTAGATGGTTAGTAACAATTTTTGATGACCTTGTTATCGATACACAATAAGGATCATAAGGACCCAATGACCAAGAATTTTCGTAAACGACACTTTTGTATAAGCAGTGAATGAAACAAACCCAAAAATTTCTAATTTTAGGGCCAGCCTCTACACCGTGTAATTTTAAGGCTATGCCTATTTACATTAGCTAAAACCTTCCGTATTGGTCTAGTGGTTAGCCTACGAAGCTTACCAAACTAAAGTCAAGGTCCGAGGTTCAAATCCTGGAAAGGGTAGTAAAATAATTCTGACTTTATCTTTCTTAGCCTGGAGTCAGAGAGGTTGGCTTGTTACACCCCTTTGCCTCGGAGAGAACGACAAGCCATCGGTATCGATCACTATCATATCACCTGAAACATCATCACAAAACCCATCAACCCGCATTGGAGCAGCGCGGTGGGTTTACGCTCCATATACCATCCTAAAAGAAATGAGTCCAGGCTCTGTAATGGGGCTATTTAAAAATGCAGATAATTATAACGAGTGTACACACTTTAAGGGGTACCTGCCCCCCCCCAGGAGCGTCCACGCAGCGGACTGCGGACAGTAAACGTCAGGCGTCAGGCGTTTATTAATTTATAGACTTCCGTATATAAATAACAGTGCGAACATGGCGCGGGGCGGCTCAAGGTCGGATTTGGGCGCTATTTTCGTGTTCTCTGACGATCATCTCTTGTGTATCTTCTTATACACATAAACATGTTGTGGATTACTATTTCCTTGTACATTCTTATGTACATAACTATTGTAATTTTTTTTTTTTATCTGCAATAAACTCGCGCTTGACCACGAAATCACCTGATGTTAGGTGTCGATGCGGTCTAAGGTGGGGTGCGCTTGCTTAGAAGATACCTATTCATGTTTTAAAGATACCCAAGTTGTAAGAATTGGGAAAAAATGATATCGGAAGGCCATTCCATACTTTTGCAATGTGTATAATAAATGATGACGCAAAACGCTTTGTACGAGTTCTGGCAACATCAACGACGTAGGGATGAAATCCCAGTCGGTGTCTTGCAGTGCGGTGATAAAAGGGTGAAGGAGGTACGAGGTCAAACAACTCCTGAGAGCACTCTCCGAAATATATCCTGTAAAATACTGCCAAACTTCATTTATTTGACGGACTCCGTGGCGCAGAGACGAATATCTTAGCATTGGATGGATTCACCGTGCGGGTGCCGGGTCCATCGCATGGCTGAGAGAAAAACTCCGAACAGAGCCCGAGACTTGTGACACGGGTGTAGGTTTAAGGATACCGTTAGTGACACGCGTTCTCTGTTCAAGTTATTCTCCCTGCCCAGCCAAATTCGGAAGGACCCTAGAGCAGCTTTGGACACTCGTTCCAATATGGAGCTTACTGCACTTCTAGTAAGGCCAAGGTCTTTTAGCAGGTTGTAGAGAGACTTCGCTGGTATACCCCTCTCACCCACTTCTACCGCGTATAAACTAACCACATAGCCATTTTTGGTTAGTTCATTAGTAAGGTAAATATTTATTCACTTTGAATACATGGTCTTTAGGGATGTTTGTTTCCCACGGCACTGTAAGCTCAACAGGTACTATACGTTTGATTTGTTTGGAAAAATGTATTTACCAACACATCATGTATTGTAATTTGTGAATTATAAACCAAGGCTCAATTCACAATACAACTTATAATCATAAGCATAATTCTGATATGTATATGTACATAGCTATAGAAGAAGAATCGAAGAGAGGATTTTGGCATTTGCCACTAACATCCGGATTCGGGGCTTAGAACTTTACTAAAAAATTGGTTGTCTGTAAAGTCGGTTTACTGACGATAGTTGAACGTGACCACGTTTTAAGAAAATACTGATGGAATGGTAGCATTTAATTGGTTATTAAAATTTTTAATTTAAGTATATTTTTATAAATTAATAAAATAATTGATTTTGTTTTAATAAATTTATATTTTAAATTTAAACAAATATATTAATTTTTAATTTAAAATTAATATATTTAATAATTATATTTAATAGACGGATGTCGAATGCTGCCGAACGCAAAGGCCGATTGTGCTTCTTTGTCGCTCGTTCTGCGCTCTCACTTGCACTTCAAGCCTTACATGGAACGCCTCAAAGCGAGGTAACGCCGCATAAGTCATGTTTTTTCGTGCGTGCAGCCGGCTCTATCGAATTATAAGACGTTTTCACGTCAAAATTTATTTGAACAAAGAAAATTCAGTATTATTCAATATTCCAGTACCAGGATCTCTTGATTTGAAAGAAGACTATCTTATAACTTCCATACATTGTTTGGCTATACCTCGATAAGAGTTAAAACAGCGTTTTCAATGAAAGCTCCAAGGCTGCAAATTCCTTCCAACAATTATCGTTAAAGGAGAATGCCAGACAATGTATAGGACATATTGTACAACAATGTATTATGCATAATTTTATTGCATTTTTTTACTATTTAATATAAATTACATTTAAAAGCTCTAGAACTCGGAGTATTCGACACGAGCCTAATGTTGGTTATCGTCCATTTCCGTATTGTTGTTCCGTATAGTTGTTATACTAACATGAAAGTCGCAAAACTTCATGAAATACATTTCTCTGGATACTAGCCTTTTAAAGCCCACATTTGATGAAAACACAATAAAAACGATTTAAAATCTAGAAAGATTTATATATAGACTTTAGATTTAAAAATGGGTAAACAGTGTAAATTAAAAGGAAATAGTTTAATTACTTTATTTAACGGAATTTTATTCCGAGGTCCAACAGTAAAAATGGCTTGTTGTAAAACATTTATATACCTAATAATAGGATATTTTTAGTATATTTGTGTTCTTTCTGGGTTAGGATCTGGCATTCTCCTTTGAGCTAATTTACCTAAAACCATAAGAAATTATAAACTACATTGGTTCCTCAGCGACACTCCATAAGGCGATCGGCGACATGGGCAGCCTCCTAAGCTTCTGGAGCGAGCTCGGCTGGTTGGAATAAACAGAGGGAACCTACACCTCCGTGGCGCAGTGGTATGCATGGTGGTTTTATAAGACGGAGGTCCAGGGTTCGATTCCCGGTGGGGCAGATTGGGATTTTTCTTAATTTGTCTTGGTCTTGCTGGTGGGAGGCTTTCGCCGTAGCTAGTTATCTACCACCCTACCGACAAAGACGTACCGCCAAGCGACTTAGCGTTCCGGTACGATGTCGTGTAGAAACCGATAGGAGTGTGGATTTCATCGTACTCCTAACAAGTTAGCCCGCTTCCATCTTAGATCGCATCATCACTTAACATCAGGTGTGATAGCAGTCAAGGGCCAACGTGTAGTCGATAAAAAAAAAAACACTGAAGGAATCACGCACAACGGCCAACATTGTAGCCAAAAGCCTGGGATGAAAGAAGAAGAAGAAGAAATTATAGACTAAAACCCTCCTCTACTTCTTCCTTATTGGTGAAAACCTTACGAAATCGGTTTAGAAGTCTTCGAGTTTATCGCAAATAAACAGACAGAGAGATATACGCGGCTGGGCACTTTGTTTTATAATATTAACGTCATCTTTGCAGTTGCTTGAGACAAGTAGGTACAGTTTCCTGTAATCTAACTATCAGTTTAGCTGTCTGGATAACTGTACTGATAAGACAATCGTGCGAGTTAAGAACTTCCCTGTCTAGGTCTGGAGAAGGACACGCTCTGTAGGTACTGTCTTGATTAGTCAAGGGCGACAACTATAACATTTGTTAACAAACAGCCAGAAGGGAATACAACTTAAAACACCAAAAGACAAACTTAATAACAATTTATTTACAAAGACATCAAATATGATCAAAATGAAACATTATTACAGTAATTACTTAATTAAACATTACAAGCACAGATTCTTACAATAGTCAAACAGTATGACTGCACAAGACTCGGACACTAAGGTGAATAATCACAACTTTCCATACGGGCATATTTATAGCATACCGCCCGCCATCTTTGTTCGACGAGTGGTACTCGTACCTATACTAAAGCCAAACTCGATTGAGAATGCTTGTCAACAAACAACTTTAAAATGGGGGTAGAAAACGCAACACATTTTATGCCCAATAAATTTAAAATTGTGTTTTGTTATTTTAAAAATCTTATTTAAAAGACTTTGAATATATTTATTAGTTTTAAGCTTATTAATCTAATTTATGTCGTGAATTCGTCATTTACAAGTTAATTAAAAAAATAGGTGTGAAATGACTAGTGATTTCTACCTTCATTTTTAATTTGTTTCTTGACAAGCATTCTCAATCGAGTTTGGCTTTAGTATAGTCTATTATCTATAGTTTAAACGCGGTACCACAGTCCACAATACAGCAAATAAGGCCACTGTATTGTCTATAGTATTTTCAAACAGAGTATACAATGCTGCCAACACATTATAATCCTTTATTATCCATGATCATCATTATCAGCCTAATAACGGCTCACTACAGGGCCAGCCCCCCCTCCTTATAGGAGAGGGGATATGGAGCGTACATCCTCCACGCTGCTTCAATGCGCGTTGGTAAGCTTAGGCCTGTGTGCACCAACATTTCGGTTATCATAACTAACGGTTAGCATACGCTAAACGTAAAATCTGCTGTTCACGACAACCCGTACACCGGTTAAGGACGTAAGCTAAGGCGGAGGTCCTGGGTTCGATTCCCGGCGGGGAAGATTGAGATTTTTCTTAATTTGTCTTGGTCTGGCTGGTGGAAGGCATTCGCCGTGGCTAGTTACCACCCTACCGACAAAGACGTACCGCCAAGCGATTTAGCGTTCCGGTACGATGTCGTGTAGAAACCGAAAGGGGTGTGGATTTTCGTCCCATTCCTAACAAGTTAGCCCGCTTCCATCTTAGACTGCATCATCACTTAATCACAAAAAAAGCTCTGTTAAGATAACGTCCGGTTTACGTCCTTAACCGGCGTTTATTATAAATAGTAAATTTATAGTAAAGTTATGTTAACCGTTGGTTATGATAACCGAAATCTTGGTGCACACAGGCCATTTCATTACATTATTTCATTTATTAACAATCACTATCAGATGTTGACGATAGTTAGCGGGACCGACGGCTTAACGTGCTGTCCGAGGCACGGGGGTGTAACACCACCAACTTCCCGACTCCGGGCTTGGAATGTCCTAAAAATTTCATACAAAAATGAAAAAGTCAGAATTATTCCGTAAACTGACCCAGGAACCCAGGACCTCGTGATCGATCGCCTGGGTTGGCTAACGGAGAAGTTTGTTATCCATACTAACGTTATAAATGCGAATGTACCACGTATTATCCAAACCACGATTATAAATTCAAAAAGCAAAATTTTTTATAGTAGAATTCAAACTATCGTGAGTATTATCCTTATTGTTCATTGACATATTAATACTATGGACTTCGGGTCAGCGATAAAAAGTGTCCGAACCAAAAGTAAGCCAAAACGCGAAATGATTTCCAATCGCAATTCAGTCTCATATTAGCTGACTGACAGAATACACGTCAATAATGCCGTAATGTCTTATAAAAAACTTGTAAGAACTACCCGAGTAAGGTGAGAAAAGAAGACGGTGTACCATATTTTCAGTAAGTAAATATTTACTGATGATTTTAAAGTATTATTTTGCTTAGAAACAGGCTATTTTATTAAAATTTTAATAAACTATAGAAACGAATTGCATAACCAACTAAAATGAAAAAAAGTATCTATCTGTCCTTTTCCCATACGCTACCCGCGTATAGGATAGAAGGAGTGCAATATGTTTATCTAATTAACCACATTTAGTTCGGATCTGCCGTGAGCAATAGAATGTTTTAGAACAACGACTGCATAGAGTTATTTTGTTGTTTAACATTTGAATTATTTAATTACTTAATTTTTGAATGAAAATAATTTGATTATTTTCAATTCAAAAATTTTTATTTTTTATGTCAACTTTTATTTTTTATGTCATGAATATTAATCAAATAACTTTTACCATAATGGTATATTAATTTGATAACTATAAGAATTATCTACATGAAATTAGGAACAGTTATTTAAAAAAGTGATCTAACGTCATGGAAGTAAAAAATATATTTTCAGTTTAATTAAAAAGAGGAAAATATCGAGAACTTAAAATTTCAAAGTAAAGAACTATGTCGAGTGGCATATCATTTTGTACATTAGTGGATTTGGTTTGTAATTAATTATTATTATAACTAATTATTATTTTATACAAGATAATTACAACAATTATTATTTGGTACAAGATTTATCCCAGCATATAGAGGTCAGGGATATGTAAATATAAATTAAAATTTGCTGTAAATATAACATATAAATATAAGATGCCAAAAAAATTTGAAAGCTACCGACTCCACACCATTTATGTTGTCCTATTTTCACGAGAAGCTGTCATGTCAAAAAAAGGCTGCCATGGTAACCGTCAATCGAAGCTGATTACTTATTGCATGCAATTAGACCGTTGCAAATTAGACTGTATAACAATACGATAAGACATACATTACAATGTTATTTTGTTTATAAAAACATAAATACATCCTAGTGTGTATAAAATATCTTGGGACACTTTTGACGTAAATTTTGCATTAGACCCGAAGTCCATAGTATTAATATGTCAATGTTATTGTTAAAATGTAAACGGCTGAAACTCAACAAGCAAACTGTTGCTTCACGCCGTGTTGCGGAAACAAGCAAGCTCATGACAGGACCCCGTATGGTTTCGAAACTAGTCGGGCATACTCCGACAAACGTGTCGTGAGTGAAACTTATAGCCGCTTATATTTTTAATAATATAGATAGTTTTTTTGCGCAAGCTTCGACCAACACCTTAAGGCTTGTGTGCACCAAGGTATGCGGTTATCATAACCAACGGCTAACATAAGCTAAACGTAAAATTTACTGTTCACGACAACCCGTACGCCGGTTAAGGACGTAAACTGGGCGGTTACCTTAACCGAGCTTACGTCCTTAACCGGCGTACGGGTTGTTGTGAACAGTAAATTTATAGTAAAGTTATGTTAACCGTTGGTTATGATAACCGAAATCTTGGTGCACACAGGCCTAAGAAGCTTTCGCTTAGTTGTTGGATCAAGGGTCGGATACAGAAGGCAGTAGTCCTTGAAACGGCGCGTATTGTGAGGAGATTCCTCACTCACGAGCCCTGACTACCGGTTGCTTGGGCCCGCAAAAGCCCCGCAAATGGAGGAGATTTTTTTTATAAATTTTTAATAGTGTTTTATTATATATTTTTGTATTATATACCTATAACATTGTTAAAAATTTTAAAAAAATATGTAAATAAAAATAAATGACAGAAAAATTAGATAGCTTTTTGCGCTATAAGTATAGTCTTAGGTGATATATCTTTATTACTTGTACTATTATGTATTCTGTGACAATACAGAAGTTTTGCATTATGTAACTATGGGTATAAAGTTGAAAGGTGTCTTTGGCAACTCCATAGCATCATAAACATGTATATATTTTTCAGTTAAAAGTCCTTTCCAACAAAAGTCCAAAGTTCCTGAGCATCTAATCTAATGTACAACCATTAAAACAATACCCAGCAAAGCACAGTCAAGCAGGTACTTTTAATTAACTGCGATTTAACTGTCATGTATGTCATCGCTTAATAAAGGGTTCAGTGGTAGTAAATGATAGTTAGTAACATGTAATTATATAGTTGTTAGTCAATATTGTTGGCGCCATGTATGAGGTCTTTGTCTACGAGTATACTACTAGCAATACTACATTATTTTACTACTAGAATATACTGAAGGCCCCCATGGTAGGAAAGATTAGACGTGGTTAGTTATGTACTCCTAACATGTTATTTTATCTGAGATTATAAATAAATAAATAAATAATATAGGACAATTACACACATCGCTATATAGCCCCAAAGTAGGCGTACTCGTAAGTAGCTTGTGTTATGGGTGCTATGATAACTGATGAATATTTTTATATATATTATACATAAATACTTATAATATATAGATAAACACCCAGACACTGGAAAATATCCATGCTCATCACATAAATATTTTCCAGATGTGGGAATCGAACCCACAGCCTAGGACGCAGAAGCAGGGTCACAGCCCACTGCGCCACTTGGCCGTCTAAATTATTATCACGCCTGGTGGTAGATTACATCATCAGCTACCACCAGGCGTGATTGCACCAAAGGTCGTAATAAATTTTAAATCACTTTAAGCTTGCGCACCCACACTGGATGAATGACGTCCTCAGTGGCGCAGTGGTATGCGCGGTGGATTTATAAGACGGAGGTCCTGGGTTCGATTCCCGGCGGGGCAGATTGAGATTTTTCTTAATTTGTCTTGGTCTGGCTGGTGGGAGGCTTTCGCCGTGGCTTGTTACCACCCTACCGACACCCTACAAAGACGTATCGCCAAGCAATTTAGCGTTCCGGTACGATGTCGTGTAGAAACCGAAAGGGGTGTGGATTTTCGTCCCTCTCCTAACAAGTTAGCCCGCTTCCATCTTAGACTGCATCATCACTTAACATCAGGTGTGATAGCAGTCAAGAAAAAAAAACAGTTTTCCACAAGGAAGAAGGCCGGGCCCCCTATTTTTTTCCCGCTTGGAAATGCATTTACGTACGCATCCCTCCCGGAGGCACCACGACATCATCGAGGCACCTCCCAGTGGGTATATGGGACTCCTGGCCAAGAAGCGGCCAGAATATATACTAAAATCCAGCGCTGCTTTCGGCATCATATGTGACGCACCAATGGATCAAAACGGACATTCTACATTGGCGTTGTGTCGCATTCTTCATTCGTTTCAAGACCAATGGAGGCACTAAGTGGGCAACCTGCTTCTTCTGCCACCCGTCTTTCTTCTACGGATCCGTGGGGTACCTGTCATGCCACTCTCACGTTCAGCTGCTTCTTTAAGCCGCATTATTTCCTTGGAGAATAATACCATTTCCTGCCACTTAGTTTCTTTGGTGATCATTAAGTTTATGGTGTTCGGCAGCGAGATGTCACCATTAAAAGCAGCCAGCAGGGAGTGCCGCTGCGGAGCCAAGGGTACGCACTCCACTAAAGACCTGGGTCTCTATAGGGCTGTTAATTATAATAATGATAACTTTAAGTTTTAGGAATCCACTACTTCCTTCCCACAATTACGTATGTTTTGTTCAGAGGTGCATGTGATATGATAACGTCATACCCTGTAGACAATGGCAGACAATGGGCTACCTACACTGGATCCGTATTTGGAGATACTGAGAAATATCATCGCGTAATAGTTACTCTGTTAATTAATGGTTTTAACCATTAAATATAAAATGGCGGCGGTAAAGGCCGAACTTATATCTATGGTAAGAATAAAATACTTAAACTTCAAAAATCAGCTGTTCGTAAAGTGAGGTTATAGGTATATTGTCTTTTATAACCTCACTTTTATTAAATCTCGTATATCACTATTCCCAGATTGACAAAGTCCGTTTTTTTCGCAGTGATAGATTAATAATATATAAGCTATTAATTGGCACTACTTTCATCTTTTTACAATCAGGCCCAAAATTGTATGAAAGCGTACCAGTCCCCTTTAGTATTTTTAAAGAAACCATCGACTGCTGCTACGTTTGGACTATGACTTTGGGTTATTAAGGACTGAGTTCAAATCCTGGGTCAGTGTATTGAATTCTGAGCTTTTCTTTCATTTGGAAAATTTTCAGTAATAGTTCTAAGAACGGAATTAGGAGTTTTTTGAAGTAAGTCCAGTTTATAATTATTCCGACAAGTGTGTGACAAGTATCGGACACCCCAGAAAAATCGGACGTTCCAGGGGCAGGGCATTTTACATGAAGCTGCATCTAAACACTTCTCGAAAAACAATTTGTGTCGGCGATGGAACATTTAAGATTAAGTAGTACATAGTATATTTAAATACATTTATTACAACAAAGCGATGTTCTTGTGCGAACGCTATAATTCACCGTACAACCTCTCCTTGACTTAGACCTTGAAGATTCGTCGACCTTAGTCACAACATGCGTAGTAAATATATTCACGTCTTACCCAAGTACGATCTCACTAGATCAGTGCTAAACTACCTAAGTGTTGAAGTCCTGAGTTTGATTAAAAAATATTGGTTATTTTTTTTTTAATGACTACAAGTTGGCCCTTGACTGCTATCACACGTGATGTTAAGTGATGATGCAGTCTGAGATGGAAGCGGGCTAACTTGTTAGGAGTACGATGAAAATCTACATCCTTATCGGTTTCTACACGATATTGTACCGGAACACTAAATCGCTTGACGGTACGTCTTTGTCGGTAGGGTGGTAACTAGCCTCGGCGAAAGCCTCCCACCAGCCAGACCAAGAGAAATTAAGAAAAATCGCAATCTCCTCCGCCGGGAATCGAACCCAGGACCTCCGCTTTATATATCCACCGCGCATACCACTGCGCCACGGAGGTCGTCAAAATATATATCCAAAAAATTTTCTGTATCAGCCCGGAGTTGAAAGGACGGCGATGTTACCCTTACCCACATCTGACCAGAATGGTGGGTATATGGAACTGACACCCACCATGCTCTCTTATATGAGGGAGACCTAGCAACATATACCTATACACATTTTTAACCGACGAAAAAAACGGAGGAGATCCTCAATACGACACGTATATATTTTTTTTATGTATGACCACGCATAACTTTTTACAGAGTTGTCCGATTTTGATATTTCTTTTTTTATTAGAAAGGGCACACTTCCAAGGTGGTCTCATTGTCATCATGTTAGGATCTGATAATGATATCCTGGGAAAATTGAAGGAACTCTTCAAATTTTATAGGCACACTTGCAGCGATTTCGGTTTTTGTGTAAGTATCGGTAACTTTTTGGCTACAAGTGCCGTATAATATAACCACTAAAAAGTGAGAAATGAAAATTTTTAACAAAAAATAGAAACGACTCAAAACGCACTAAAAATTAAAAAATAACTGCGGCATTTAGTTGCTTTAATTTACTTAAGTATATCTAGGAGTCGGTGCCAGCCAAGGGTTCTACTATTAGAACATTACCTAGAACCCATAAACTTTACCACGTTACATAAATGTTCCTTAAAGTTGGCACCGACTCACAGATATACTTAAGTAAATTAAAGCAACTAAATGCCGCAGTTGTTTTTTACTTTTTAGTGAGTTTTGAGTCGATTCTATTTTTTGTTAAAAAAAAATTTCCTGACAGTTTCTTTAGTTGGCTAATGATTAACTACGGAGCCAGAAAATGTAAATGTAAGAAATACTTTAACCTGCGGGGAAAGAAAGATCTACCAAAACTACGTTCGTCCCCGCCTGCAGCACCATAAAGTATTTAGAATTTTATATAGATATAGTGATCCTTGTTTTTCTCTTTTCAGTTTATAACTTCTATGCAGTCGGGTTTTATGTTTTTATAATAATAATTTTATTTGAGACTTTTTTGTTTTAGTTTATAGTATAAAAATGACTCGGTACACTTTTTGCCATTTTTTGTTAAAACGGCAATATAAACATGATATGATATTTATATTTTTGAAATAGTCTTTTTACAACCTTTCATTTGATACCCATATTGCTAAGATAAGAGAAAGAAATATACACATCCCCCTCTTTTTGCCCCACTTATAGCCGCTATTATGAAAATTTATATAGCCTATGTCACTACCACAATTGTAACGAATTCAACGACACCTCACCTGTCAAAATCCGTTCAGTCGTTTAGGCTGTAGCGCGTGCCGAAGAAATGGACATACATACATACGCTCGAAAAACATAACCCTCCTTCTGACGCAGTCGGGTAAAAAAAGTAGCCCGCCAAGCGTCAATGCAGCAACGTGGTTCCTCTAAGCCCGATCTTTATCCTTTAATGATCTTTTATATGAGAGAATAACATTTACATTATATTGAAACATTACTGTTTCAATATCTTTATTAAATTGTAAAGAATTTTGTATACTTAAATAGGTCAAATGTTTATCTTTTATTAAAGCGTTGTTATTGTTTACTATTAAGTATAACATATAATATATATAATAAGTAGTTTGTATTGTTTTTCCTTCCTGAAAATACGTATAAAACACGTCACAAACTACAGCAGTTAAACTTCGATGGCAAACGTAAAATTTAAAATTAATACATGCAAGTTATCGTTAGCTATTACGAGTATGTAGGTAAGCAAGGCCGCGTAATATTCATAACACAATAACCACTCACAAAATACCCCCACTTGTATAGAAAAATCGCTTATTTACATACTAGAGAGGAGTCAACATAAAATGGTCGTGTAATATATTAACCAGTTTTCTAAGCCTGCTGTTGTATACAATAAACGCCAATTAACAGGTGAGCGAGAGGTCAGGTTAAAGTGGTAGATGAATAAGTAAACCGCCCACCGCGTGAACATGCAAACCGCCATGAAATATCATAGATTGGTATTGCGCGCGCAGCTCATGACACATTTATTCGGTATTCCAATTTCGAATTTAAAAAAGTGAAGTTATAAATATTTTTTTTAAAAAACCTCGATTGTAAAAGGTTAGGTCTTATAGTGCAGTGACCTGTGTGTTCTGTTTTTGAATTTGTGCATATCGGATTTTAGTTAAGCCTGGCGTACACGGTAATTATTTTGTTTTTATTTTTTAAATTCCGTGAAATATTGGTTAGAGTTCCGTGTTATTTGGGTATCAAAAACAATAAAAAATATGTTTTATAATAGTGCGTTAACTTACTACAGCAGTAACACAACATAAATATTTATGTATAAAATAAGTACTCTGTAGTACGGACAGACGGAAGTACTGATAGCAAAATAACTATAATAATGTACGCCCACGTCCATAAATAAGATAAACGTTATGAAACACGA
Organism: Mycalesis mineus; assembly: GCA_034621355.1. NCBI lineage: Eukaryota > Metazoa > Arthropoda > Insecta > Lepidoptera > Nymphalidae > Mycalesis > Mycalesis mineus. The sequence goes on from CM067892.1 coordinate 16,320,845, forward strand.
ACTCTAAAGAAGTTTGTATATGATCTATCCACTTGTAAATATTCCGTGGTAAATATCTAATGTCCCATAATAATTTATGTTGGTTTTGGCTGGTTGGAGGCTTCGGCCGTGGTTATCACCCTACTGCCATAGGCGTACCGCCAAGCGATTTTGTGTTTTGGTACGATGTCGTGTAGAAACCGAAAGTTAGCCAGCTTCCAGTTTAAATTGCATCATCACTATCAATCAGGTGAGATTGCAGTCAAGTGCTAACTTGTAATAATAAAAAAAGACGTGTGGCACTCGGAGACTGCCGCGGTAAAGCTATTGCATAGCATTTTTTATCAACTTATGTTTACCTACCGACGTCATCAGGACCGTGGCCTTGCGGAAGGCGCTCTAAGTGCCCGGATTGCCAGAGAGACGCGGGTTCGAATCCCGTCGGTTCTGCAATTTTTTTTAAGCGTGATATTGCAAAAAGTCATTAATTAAAAAAAATAACTTTTTGAAATATCACGCTTGAAAAAAAAAATTCGGTATAGACGGGAATCGAACCCGTGTCTCTTTGGTAATCTGGGCACTTAGAGCGCCTTACCGCTAAGCCACGTTCCCCGATGACGTCATTGCCGAAATTGTGCTTTTGATATTATGTTTTGATACTCAGGGGGTGTTAGGTTTTTTCATTACGGAATTTCTGTATTCGGTCTCCACGCTCAAGGCCCGCGATAAAAGCTATACAATAGCTTAAAAACAAAAATATTATAGTTAGACGTTATAGATATTCTACTATAGGAAGACATAGCAGTAAAGGAACGTCAGCACGGCAGAAACGTTTTGTTTAATTGTTATTTACAGTGACACTAGCCTTGCAATCTCAAATTATAAGATAACAGTTTATAGTAATTATTTTTAATTAGCTAGAAAATGGAATAGGTATATAAAAGATATGCCTCGATGGTCTAGTCTATCTGGCTTCGATCACGAGGTTCGAATCCTGTGTCGGGTCACGGGATAATTCTGAGTATTTCATTCTTCAATAAAATTCTCAGTACATTCCAAGCTCGGAGTCGGGAAATTGGTGGTGTTACACCCCCGTGCCTCGGAGAGCACGTTAAGTCGGTCCCAGTTACTGTTATCAACATCTGATAGTGATCGTTAATAAATGAAACATTATCACCCTAAGCCCGCCAACCCGCATTGGAGCAGCGTGGTGGATGTACGCTCCATATCCCCTCTCCTATAAGGAGGGAGGCCTGGCCCTGTAGTGGGCCGTTAATAGGCTGATAAATTTTAATCTTATCAATTATTTTATTATAGTATTACCTACATATCATAAATTAATTAATTACATGGGTACGGAATAGCTTGAGGCTGTATTCGGATATAAATCCAACATACCTTCAAGTTATATTAGTTAAACTTTTTATGGGCAGTTTAAAGCACCTGCGGGATCGTTTGTCTTAAGTTTCAGTTTATTAAACAGAGAAAGTTGAGTTATCTACACAGTATCATTTTAATTTGACAGCAAAATGGTATGTGTTTACTTAAAACACATAAATCATAGATCAGCAGTTCTGGATTTGTTAATAGGCCATAAATAGACCACGATCTAGGGGCGGTAGATTTCAGAGCGTAGTCACTCGATTTCAGAGGTTAAATTCCTCTTATTTTTAAAAAGTACATGGGCCGGAAACTGTAAAACAGTAACCTCTACCTATTACAACTATCTGATCTCACAGACGTTGTTCTCTCTAAAAGTTCTACTCAAAATAGAGGACAGGTGGATGAATGAATGATGAATATGCTTGTTTGTTATTTCTTGACGCCAGATTTGGCTGGGAATGGAGACAAATTAAGACTTCTTACAATTTCATAAATTCATAGAAAACTTAAAATAGGTTTTGATTTCGTTGAGCTGTAGGTATCTAAAGTTTGCGCATAATCTGATTCATAACGCAGTCACAGAGTAAACTATTACATTTTCCATAAATTAGTTATGCAAGTACCGTATAATAGAATAAAATACGATAACAAAAAACAATAAAAAAAAACCCTGTCAGTAAAACATTTTCACTATAAATCCATAGTCCGGAAACATATTCAATTCAATCCACTTCTGTTCTAAATCCATATTTAATATTTATCGTAAAAAATAATTGATAACACTGTGAAATATGAAGCAGCTGCCAAAATGTAACAGATATATTATACAAACATACACCAGATGACCGGTACACAGAATACATAATGATGTAACGTGTATAAATAGCCTTATGACCACAGATTATGAGATGAATACATTAAAAACTCATCAAATCGATTTATTAAAGAATCAAAAAAAATAACCCGGCAGCCGAGTTGCGCAGTGGGTAGTAACCCTGCTTCTGCGCCCTAGGCTGTGGGTTCGATTCCCACGTCTGCAAAAATGTTTGTGTGATGAGCATAAATATTTTCCAGTGTTTGGTGTTTATATTATAAGTATTTATGTACATATAATATATATAAGGTGAGTTTGAATTATCAGCCAGCGGTGAAACTGGAGTAAGTTTAATGGATACTGATTACAACAGCGGAATAAAAATATTTCTAGCACCAGTAACAAAAAATTTAAAAATTACCTACAAAATGTTTACCTACTTAGGACATTTTACATAGCACCATCCATGGCATTCATAAATTAATCACAAGATACCGAACGAACGAATGTCTTAAACATTCGATTACTACCAGATAAAATACTTAAAGAAAAGCTAAGCCGCCATAGTCTCCCACTAGACCAGACCTGAACTAATAAAAAAATTATAACAATCGGCTGTCAGAAATCGAACACGGAACCTTCGAAGGACTAAGTAGGTAGATATGTCCCCTCCTGCACACTTTAGAACTGGTAAAAAATAAATTGATGAAGAACGAAATAAACTTTTAAAAAAGCACTTAAAACTAAATCAGCTGATATCTGTGCCAAGTTCAATAAACTTTCCTGTGAAATTACCTACTGTATAACGCGGGCGGCAAGTGTTTAAATGTACGTGTTTGTCGGCGTCCCTTGTTGCGGTAGCGTTCAGAAGGAGCGGTGCCATTGTCGGTCTTTTAAATTCATTCACGTGCTGGCATTTCAAACTTAGTTTTCATAATCAGCTTTTACGTTTGTTATTTTGATTAATTCTAGTGTGTACGTAGGTACATAACTGCCTTGAGGTTAATGGCTGGCTGGCTTTAGGGTAATTTATGGATGTATTGGATGGCGTTATGCGTACTGTCGTAAGTGAATAGATATTTTGTAATGCTTTATAATTTTTTATTTATTGGTTCTGGGAACAAATTTTTTTTTCTATTGTAATCTATATGCATAAGACTTGCTCCAGTTTCGCCGCTGGCTGATAATTCAAACTCACCTTATATAAAAATATTCATCAGTTATCATACCCATAACACAAGATACCTACGTTTACTTTGGGGCTGTATAGCGATGTAAGTAATTGTCCTGTAATATTAATTTATTTATAAGCACCAATTTAAATTCGAATTTTTTTATTTCAAGTAAGCTATTATACAAGCACTTTTGAAATTTTAATTCAGTCAGAGCGTAGTATCTCTACCATTGGTTGGGAAGACAAATTCTACCGAGAAGAGCCGTCAAGAAACTCAGTACCTATAATGGAATATACGAATATAAACGAGGTATGCAGACGCAGTGTAAGAGAACAATAATGTCCTGGTAAAAATTTCGCCTAATTAATTCAAGGAATCATCTTCAACGAATTGATATTGAAAATTAATTGGTTTAATCACCATAAATAGATCATTAGTCATGAAACCCCCGAAATTGTAATTAAAAACCGATTAGTATTATCTGAATGATACCTACGAAATTATTATTATACAACATTTAATTTAACAGCTAGATAGTTACTTTCTGCAAGTAAACTCTGCAGAAGAGTTTTGAATAAAGTTACCTACTCAGATCACTCAGCGTGCGAGAAATCAATACTATACTAAAGCCAAACTCGATTGAGAATGCTTGTCAACAAACAAATTTAAAATGAAGGTACAAAATGCAACACATTTTATGTCTGATAAATTTAAAATTATGTTTTGTTTTTTTATAAAATCTCATTTAAAAAATATTGAATATATTAATTAGTTTTAAGCTTACTAATCTAACTTATTTTCATGAATTCGTCATTAACAAGTTAACTAAAAAAATTAGGTGTAAAATGACTAGTGATTTCTACCTTCATTTTTAATTTGTTTGTTGACAAGCATTCTCAATCGAGTGTGGCTTTAGTATAGTTAGTAGTTGGTTCTGCGTGATCGGTTTAGAAATGAGATCTGCAAAGCTTAGGTGGCTATGGACAGGAGAAAGAGTTAAAAGAAACTATTGATGTTCAGATCCCAAGATATTGACATGTCGGTAGATGCCCAAATAATTTTCTTAACGACCCTGATGATACAAAATCAAACGACAGTTGTCCCTAAAGTCGAGGTCCCCGAATTTTCCAAGTCATCCATATGTGGATTTTACTGCCAGTCACAGGGTGTAAGGAATGACATCATCATCATCATCACTATCATCATTATCAGCCTATTAACTGCTTAATACAGTGCCAGGCTTCCCTCCCTATATTCTCTCTTACGAGCTTATACCCAAAACGTTTCTGCAAAGTGCGGCATGTTTTGTCCTCTTTTCTTCATCCACCCTTTGGTCTTCTTCTGATGATGCTTTGCTTCTGCTTTCGCCTCCCGGTGATGCCGCTGAGGTCCCATATTGGAGCCTACAATCATTACGGAATCAAACATCATTCCTCAAGCGATTTATAAGCATCATTCCTTGAGCAATACTATAAGAAGTATGCGAAATCGACAAACGTTATCGCGTATAATGGCTTCCTGCGACCCGCATGCCATTCGTTGCGCCAGCCGAATTAGACAAGCCACAGTGTTCAGCTCTTACGACTATTATTGCTATACTACCGTTACATTTATATATAACTATACATTGATATCGAATGTATTAAAAATTATTCCACGCTACATAACGCAAAGCGTTTGAGTTTTATACCAAAAGTCTAAATGATACACTATTACTTATAGAAAGAAATTATGGTAAAGGGTAGAATGAAAACTTAATAATGTTTTCATAACACGGTTTTCAAACTAGGACCTCAAAATCTGCAACTAAACATCTTAACCATTGGACTAATGCGGCAACCAGTCCTAACTCTTCGTGAGTTAGTGGGGCTCGGGGCTAATACTACTTAAGGGTCCTTTGAATTTCTCAAAATAATTACGTATGACGTATGACGTACTGGCTAGCCAAATGGCGTCATAATATCGTTCCGGTAAAAATGGTATAGCCCCTAAGTTGTAATAGGTATTCCAAAGAATGAGTCACTTTATCTATTAGTCTATTACTGTCGTTACTGAAGTAAAGAGTAAACTTTACTTCAGGAAAAGTTACATACCTATACTTTATTTACGTATCGCATAACTCCACACCCGTCACCCTTAGTTATTTTATTACGCTGGGAAATGTGTTTATGCAACCACTTCGTATGTGGAACTCTGGATGAGAAGCAGTCGAAATGACCTTCGTTATCTATTTACCTACGTATTGCATATACCTACTTTGGACGGTAGCGAGGTAATAGGGGTTAAAGAATGAAATTGCCGTTTTATTGTAATAGGTACTTCGAATTGACATAGAACCTTCATGGTTTAAGATTTCAAGTGATTTTTTTCATACGGTACCTGTGTAGATCTTCTTTTAAAAAATGTGCAACATTCGATTATCAACTTTCAGTTGTTTTTTTTATTCAGCTTAGACAATAAAGATGGATACCCACTTCGAAAAATCGTGTGATTTTTAAATACGAGTTCCGACGCGGAACTAACGCGCTCAGAACTCGCTACGCCCGGATTTGTTCTGTCGTCACGGGCCCTAATGTTAATAATTTTGTTCTAGGATGCCTCGCCACGATGTCTCTGTCAACGAGTCGTCAACAGTTCCTGGCATATGAATCTCACGCGGAGCAAGACAGTCACTACAGGCGGAAAGGCGGCATTGTTATATCGAAATGCATTTGTGTTCTACTTATCATTATTGCGGCAGTCGTCGCCGCCCTTGTAGGCATTATTGTCTACTATTGCACGTATATTCGGGTAAGTATAACGAATGAAAGGGCCAGGTTCATTACTTGGGTTGTGACGTAGGTAGGTATATTAAGCATGAGGAAAGAGACAAAACATCAACATTAAGAAATAATTAAAAATCCTTTCCTTACTTATTATAAAATTCTTAATTTAATCTAAGACTACCTACTGAACAGACTGCCATACGGTTTATCATCAATAGATAAGAGTGATCATGAATAGAGTGAGTGATTCCCGAGAGAGGTTTTAGTAGGTATATAAGTAATAAGGTGCAAATTTGTTGAAATATGAAGATAATTGCCGGAAGAGTCAACAAAATTAAGAAAGTATGTTAAATTTTTCAAGATGGCCTCTTTCCTATGCACACTAACTTCAGTGATTCTGATCAGTCTGATTCATTTGTTGCAGTAAGCAGTAACTCTTTTATCAATTTAGCCAAGATCAAGCCAAAACAGCTATCATTATATTTTATCTGTGATTTCTTGCGCTTATTACTTAAACAATATACACCACAATCAAAGCATCGCAAAGTTTTTACTAAAAGAATTATTAATAAACATCAAAAGATCCAAAAGGATTAAAATAAAGCATATCTTCGATAGTGTCATGTTGCCCGCTGCAAAAAATACTAATTTTCTATTAAAGTGACAATCTGACAGTCATAATCTCATGTTGCAATGATTGTATTGTTTGTATTCGTAATCACTACAATATTTCGTATATGTTTACAATTGTAATGGTCTAAGATCCCGCTGCTATATTCTGCAGGTATTATGCATATGCAATGTTAGGTTGTCTATCAAAATTTACTCGCAACAACTTGTAATACTTGCAAATTTTTGAAAATTAATTCGCTAATACTTGTTGAAATTACTTACATGACTTTTTAAATAAATTTTGTCATTTAAAAAAGAAAGAATTTGTAAAGTCTATTAAATATAATTATTAAATATATTAATTTTAAATTAAAAATTAATATATTTATAAATTAATATATTTATTATAAATTTAAAATATAAATTTATAAAATCAAAATCAATTATTTTATTAATTTAAATTAATATTTATAAAAATATACTTCAATTAAAAATTGTAATAACCAATTAAATGCTACCATTCCATCAGTATTTTCTTAAGACATTGTCTCGTTCAACTATCGTCAGTAAACCGACTTTACAGACAACCAATTTTTTAAATAAATTTTAAATTGAAAAAAATGGTTCTCAGCTCTAGTCTAGCTTAGTCAGTCGCAAAGTTAGAATTTCCAGTATAATTATACATTATTAATGTCAGCAAGTGGACGCCCGCGACTTCGTCCGCGTGGACTTTCAACCCTTCTCTTAACTTAAGGGAACGGTACTGATTTTCGAGATACACAGTTTCCTTCCTCGTAGTCGTATGAATCGTGCCAAGTTTCATTTGAATTAATTCAGTGCTTACGTCGCGGCTATGTCCTTAGTGAATTTCAGTTTTTTTCGAGTAACTTTTTTTTTCAGATGTCCGATCTCCATTCAACAAAGCCTAACATAGCACCACTTACTTTTTCAAAAAATATTTAGTGACTGTACTGTGTAATCGTTACTATTTTATTATATGCCAGTCATTTTCAACCGACTTTCAAGAAGGTGGAGGTCCTTAATTAGCCTGTCTTTTCTTTTTATATGTAACGCGATTACTTAAAGACATCCGATTTTAAAAATTATTAATAATTGTATAACTCCAAGGTAGCCCATAGATATCATGTCAGCATCTTATGATAGGATCTTGGGGAAAATCGAGGGAACTCTTCTTATTTTATAGGCATCATCATATAGGCAGCGGTTTCGGTATTTTTTAGTGACTTATTGCAATATCATTATCTACATTGTTAAATCACTAAAAGTATGAAATTTTTTTTTAATAAAAATTAATTTTATCAAAAAGCTGATGACCTGTAGAATCAAGCAGTGGGATCTCGGGATATAACCAAACAATTCTTTTATCAATTTAGCCTTTGCCCTAAGATTAGACAAAAACGGTCAAGTGCGAGTCGGACTCAATTTCTAAACAAATCGTCAATTGCTGTCCTGACAATAAAGGTGTATGTGTCAAACTGATTGAGCGAAAAGGGACCAAGACGGTTATCATTAGAGATTGTCTCAGAAAGTTCAATATAAATTTAGTCAACTATATCAATAACACAATCAAAGAATTGGATGTGACAGGAGACTGGTATGATGAAACTATATGGTGTTTCTGCTTCCTTGCTTATGGTTATAACCGAATCTGTAAATTAAATTTCAATGATATTACAAGGTATCTTTAACCAGCATTCTCTTATTCAGAACTAGCAGAGCAGGTCAAGAGTACTCTAAACCGATGGACCTGTATGAAAAGATTAGTAATAGTGGACGAACCTAAGGAAGTATGCAAGGACCGTAGCAAATGGACGGATGTAGTCTCTACCTATCCTGATCCGAATAAGGCTTGATCTTAGCGTGATGATATATTTATTTATGCATTATATTTTATCTGTGATCTCTTGCACTTATTATCTATACACAGGATATAGATTGATTAATCGCAAGCAAATCAAATCAAAATCAATTTTTTTATTAAAGTTTCACAGCCCCGAGGGGTCCCCTGGCAACCGTCAGGCAAATAATGACAGCTGTCATTATATTAAAAGAATTAGTAATAATCTAATTTATTCTTAACCAACATCAAAAGACCCTTGAGGATTGAAGTATATCTGCTGTGTTACCCACTGTAGCAAATACAAATTTTTAAGCCAATTTAAAGTGACAGTCTGACAGTCATGGTCAACATTGCATCTTGCGATGTTTTGTATTCGTAATAAATCCAATATTCCGTATGTGTTTACTTACAATTTGTAAAATTATAAACAATCCATTATGAATTATTTTAAACGATATCTGCTAGTGGTTTTTACGTTAATCATTATCTAATTAACTTAACAACGATGGTTTTTTGTTTATTAACCATATCGCTGGAGTTATCAAGTCTACTTAACATGAAATTTTTATGATTATTATATTCCATGTGAGAAAATTTTGATCAAAAATGTATTTATTAGGAATATTTTGTTTATTATTTTATTTAGTTGCCAGTGAATGTAAATCCGTAAGTACCTAATAGTATTTAAGCAAATAATATTCATATAAGAAAAGGGTATGATGAGATGAGATTATAGGTATATAATACTTAATATTTAATATATACCAAAATAATAAATATTAAGTATTTTAAAACGTGTTGATTTATAACTTGCCAAAACATTTAGGTTTCACTTAATTTAAAGTTAAGTTATAATTATTAAAGTACTTTAAAATTAAAGTAGGTACTTAGGTATTTAATATTTGTATAGACTAGACACATTTTCATAAAAAATATCACTGCCAGGACAGGAGCATTAATCAACTTACCTAACCAACCTATTTTTAATATCCCACTAGAGGGCTAGACCACTCCTTACAGTGGACAAGATTTGCAGCTTGAACTCACTGTATAAGTTGTATGGTTTCAATATGAATTAACAAGCTCAGGGATAATGTTTTTACTATTTACCTAACTATTAGTAACAATGATTGTGTTTCTTAAAATAAATCTACTTAGGAAGTGTATATTGTGGAGTATCTATTTATTATATTCACTAACTATTTAATTACTATTGAAGCAATTTATTTAAATTCTTAAACCTTACAAAAAGTTAATATTTTTTAGATGTCCCAGCAACCTGAAGACTTCTGGAATGAGGCACAACCTTTCGGGCAATCATCACAACCAGCAGTCAACCTCAGACTACCAACAACTGTCACGCCAAGTTTCTACAGAGTAAAACTAAAAGCCGACCTGGAAACATCCACATTCAGTGGTGATGTGCTAATAATGATACAAGCCAGCAAGAGCACTAAACAAATCATACTGCAAGCTAAAAACCTCAGTATAAGTGAGAATATTACATTGACAGAACAAACCTACCAACATGTTCCAACAATTAGATTCAAACGAGAGGTAAATGGAGTAGAAAATATTACTACCACTGAACAACCTGATGTGACAGTAGCAAGTAAGTTGTGCTTCCTTTATCATATTTTAAAGTAATAAGAGTGTCTGGACAGTTTACCTTTAAAGGTGTTGGCTTTTAGGGCTGAAAGAAGTGCATATAGTATTTTATTATTCTTAATTGCTACAAGCAGATATTATGGCAAATGTGTCTCAATATAAAGAAGGATGCCAGTAAATATGAAACTAGATCTGTATCTAGATTGTTTTTTCCTTATGATGACATTTTACTTAGCTATTTTTAACCGACCGAAAAAAACGGAGGAGGTTCTCAGTTCGATACATATATATTTTTTTTTTATGTATGACCATGCATAACTTTTAATAAAATTACTCGCCGAGGAGACACATCCATGGAACGCCTTGTGGTTCAGGGTACGGTCGAAGGTACAAGAGCGTGCGGCAGGTCACCAATGCGCTGGACCGACCAAGTGAAGACTGCCTTAAATCGAAGTGTCCATGAATGCACAAGAAGCGCAGTAGTACGGGAGCAATGGCCGACCACGACCACTCTGTCAAGAGTGTAACGACGAAGAAGAAGAAGAATGCATAACTTTTTACAGAGTTGTCCGATTTTGATAATTCTTTTTTTATTAGAAAGGGCATACTTCCAAGGTTGTCCCAGTGTCATCATGTTAGGATCTGATGATGATATCCTAGGGAAATTGAAGGAACTGTTCAAAATTTTGGAGGCACGCTTACAGCGATTTCGGTTTTTGTCTCGGTATCGGTAGCATTTTGGCTACTAGTGTCGTATAATTTACTATAACAGTATAGTACGAGTACGATACGTGGCGATAAATCACTTAAAAGTAAGAAATAAAAAATTTTAAATAATAATAGAACCGACACAAAACGCACTAAAAAGTAAAAAATAACTGTGTCATTTAGTTGCTTTAAATTACTTAAGCATATCTAGCAATCGGTGCCAGCCAAGGTTTCTACTTTAAGGACGCTACCTAGAACTCACAAACTGCTTTACTACATAAAATAAAGGTTCCTTAAATTTGGCTGGCACTGACTTCATAGATATGCTTAAGTAAATTAAAGCAACTAAATGACACAGTTATTTTTTACTTTTTAGTGCGTTTTGAGTCGATTCTATTTTTATTTAAAAAATTTTATTGATTTTGCCTTTATATAATACTTTCCATATCTATTTGACATAAAGGCCCAATAACTAGTGTCCTAGAAGCCAATGCCTGGGTTATTGCTAGTCACTATACACAAGATGTGATTAGACACCTAGCTTAAATTTAGATGGCATGCCTTTTTTTTTAAGTAATCAATTAATTACATTTTCTTTTCAGATAGCACAATAAGTAATCCCACTTCTGAAACGCATAATGTTACTTTTAATAACACAACAAGTACTCTTCCGAGCGTCACAGAGGGTACAACTACCATCGTGCCAATATCAGAGACAATTACTGTACCTTCTGTTAAAGATGTCACACTAAGCAATGTCCGGAATATAAAAGTAAAGAACATGGAATTCAGTACAGGTATATTAAATTGTATTGTAATTAGATTTATAACACTTTGATGTAAAGTTATTAATGTTTAATTATCGACTACAAGTTGGCTCTTGACTGCTATCACACCTGATGTTAAGTGATGATGCAATCTAAGATGGAAGCGGGCTAACTTGTTAGGAATAAAATGAAACCCACACACCTTTCGGTTTCTACACGACACCGTACCGGAACGCTAAATCGCTTGGCGGTACGTCTTTGTCGGTAGGGTGGTAACTAGCCACGGCGAAAGCCTCCCACCAGCCAGACCAAGACAAATTAAGAAAAGTTTCAATTTGCCCCGCCGGGAATCGAACCCAGAACCTCTGTCTTATAAATCCACCGCGCATACCACTGCGCCACGGAGGTTGTCACTATATAGTAAAAAATAAATTTCCTTATCTATGGTAATATAGGAAATGCAACAGTTGAGTTGTTGAGAGTTAACTTTTATGAATGGATGTTAAATGTTAATTACTAAATCACAATTAAACTGCTGAATGGATTTTAATTTTGCCAAGCCAAATTCTTGGTAAATCGGCCCAATGTCTAATGACAGAGTGCCAAGTTACAGCATAACAGAGGAAAGAAATGGATTTCAATGAAGTGTGGTACAGCACTAGAGTCTTAATAGTATGTAGACTACTTTTTACCCGACTGCGTCAGAAGGAGGGTAATGATTTTCGTGCGTATGTATGTATGCATGTATGTCCATTTCTTCGGCACGCGCTACAGCCTAAAAGGCGGAACGGATTTTGACATGTGAGGTGTCGTTAACTTTGGCAAAATTGTGGTAGTGACATAGGCTATATGAATTTTCAAAATGGCGGCTGTAAATGGGGGAAAAAAGGGGGGATGTGTGTATTTCTTTCTTTTATCTTAGCAATATGGGTACCAAATGAAAGGTCGTAAAAAGGCCATTTCAAAAATATAAATATCATATCATGTTTATATTTCGGTTTTAACAAAAAATGTCAAAAAGTATACCAAGTGTACGGTCTCATTTCTATACCACAAATTATATAAAAACAAAAACCTGACTGCTTAGAAGTTAAGAACTGAAAAAAGAACAGGCACGGACAAACATAGTTTTGGTAGATCTTTCTTTCCCAGGTAGTAAAGTATTTTGTCCACGCCTGCAGCACCATAAGTATTTAGAATTTTATTTAGATATAGTGATCCTTGTTTTTCTTTTTTCAGTTCTTAACATTTTATTATTCTAATGTTGCTCTGGGTGAGATACCAAGTTCATAAATTTAATATTTATATCTTCAGTTTTATCCACAACCTTAACTGCATAAAAGAATATACAACTGGTATAATGGCAAATAATATTCAAATATTGTCTGCACCAGGTGATCGACTCATACTCAACTTGGAATCACCCCTCTCTCCAAACATAGACTACACGCTACAGATATCCTTTCATGGAGAGATTCTGAATACTTTAACTGGTTTCTACAAGAGCACCTATAAAGAGGATAATGTGGAAAAGTAAGTTTTATTTTAATTTATATGCATTTCATATCAATTTATACATCAAAACCTGGAGTTTTTGGAACATTGTGGATGTTCAATACATTACTTTTTAGATTACTAACACACTCATTTTGAACTCAATGAGGTTTTTTGTATAGAAGACTATGAAACTAAGCTTTTCTTTCTTAGAAATGTTTAGTAAAAATTCTCATCCTGGATTTGGAAAGTTGGTGGTATTACACACCCATGCCTTCGGGAGCATGTTCATGTTCGGGTCATTATCATCAACATCTGATAGTGGTACTCAAAAAATTAAACATTTTTTTTATCAACTACAAGTTGTCCCTTGACTGCTATCACGCCTGATGTTAAGTGATGATGCAATCTAAGATGGAAACGAGCTAACTTGTTAGGAGTAGGATGAAATCCACATCCCTATCGGTTTCTACACGATATCGTACCGGAACGCTAAATCGCTTGGCGATACGTCTTTGTCGGTAGGGTGGTAACTAGCCACGGCGAAAGCCTCCCACCAGCCAGACCAAGACAAATTAAGAAAAATCTCAATCTGCCCCGCCGGGAATCGAACCCAGGACCTCCGTCTTATAAATCCACCGCGCTTACCACTGCGCCACGGAGCTCGTCAAATTTTAATCGGCATTGAGCGATTTATATTTTGACGGCCTCAGTGGCGGCACTTTTCCTAAATTGATCCTGGCGTGGCTGGTGATTTGGGCGGTGACTAGATACCACCCTAACGACAAAGATACAAAGCCCTCAAACAACACTCACTTACCTATTTTAGCAATAGATATACTCGCCGTAATCCTGCGCTTGCACCGACCTTACAACTTAATACGAAATTCAGCCATAGATTCTTTGTATTTCTTGGTCCTTACCTATATAATAGACTACATAAAAAATTGTCACTACATTCTCTGAATAGATATAATTTCAAAAAAGCTCTCCAGAAGTGGCTACTTCTTCATCTTATGCATCTATTCTCAGAAGCCATACTTCTATTTTATGCGTTTATCCCTAATAAATTTTATTTAATTTACTTCGTACACTCACACATGCACGCTCTCTCTCTCTTTTACACACACACACGCACCTTATAACGTACACATACATACATGCACACACACATTTATATAATATGTAAATTATGGTACAATGTTAATTATTTAATGCCAGAGTGGTGGAACCCTGGTGACCTGTACCACGGGTTTTATACCTATAACAGGCACCAGCGAACCACAACCCAATGTATAATGGATTTAAATCAAAATGTACTATATATACTGGTTTGTGGTGAGAAATAAATGATATTATTATAATTATTATTATTTTTAATTAAATATACTCTCACGCCCGGATACACAATAAATACATATGTAACGCCAAAACTATTATAATAAAATTACTTAGATACTTAAAATAAATAAACTTAAATATACGCGACATAAATACATATATCCTCCGGGCGGAGGATTCACCCCGGCAGGGAGACCAAACGGCCGGGGGTCAGGGCGACAGGTGAAGAAACCGGCGGACCATTCTAGCCGAGTCGAGCAAGACCGCTTTTTGCATCTTGCCTGCGAGCGAACCGCCACGGAACCCCAGCCGCCTCAGTTGGTGAGCGAGGCTGACTGGGACCAACCCATTGGCAGATATAACGATCGGAATTATTTCAGTGGACTCCACATGCCACATGGCGGTAACCTCGTGAGATCAAGATACTTTCGTTTAGTGTTTGAGTACGATGTCGTGCCTAACACATTCACCCGCTTTCATCTTAAGTTGTGTCATCACTTAACATCGGGTGCAGTCAAGGGCGAACTTGTAATTAATCAAAATAAATTCATATATGTAATGTTTGCAGACAATTCGGAGTGACCCAATTCGAGCCGACGTCCGCACGGTCCGCCTTCCCTTGCTTCGACGAGCCTGCGTTCAAAGCCAAGTTCGAGATAAGCATCGCGCACCGACAGAACATCTCTGTGCTATCCAATATGAGGGTAGCCGCACAGGAACCTATGTGAGTACTTTATTCATAACTACCTGTGCCTCGGTCGACCATATCGCTAAAGTTACGGATGGAAAGTGGATGGAAAAGCTGCTTCACGACGTCACAGACACTGCGGGGATTACATGGCCTGGACTCTAGCGAGAGATTAAAATGAATGGAGAAGGATAGAGGAGGCTTTTTTCCCTCTGAGTTTATCTGCAATCAGTAAGATACTATAAGCAGATGTGATGATGTTGATGATCGTTTGTCGAGTGCGTTCTCCAGTGAGAACATCCCCTCCTTTATTCCTGACTATCGTAGGCAGTAGATCTATACTAAAGCCAAACTCGTTTAAGAATGCTTGTCAACAAACAAATTAAAAATGAAGGTAGAAATTACTAGTCAGTTCTCACCTAATTTTTTTAGTTAACTTGTTTATGACGAATTCATGACATTAAATTAGATTAGTAAGCTTAAAAGTTATTAATATATTCAATATCTTTTAAATAAGACTTTACAAAAAACAAAACATAATTTTAAATTTATTAGGCATAAAATGTGGTGCATTTTCTACCCTCATTTTAAATTTGTTTGTTGACAAGCATTCTCAATCCAGTTTGGCTTTAGTATAGATAATGTTTTTCCTTTTGAGTCTGTTCTGGTAGGTTCGCTGAAGCAATCCAGAAGCTAGCACATTTGGGTGACTCATGAGTCTTCCTTTATATTTCTGGGTTACACTGTCAAACTCCTCCTTGACAGTCTTCACCTCTAAGTGCTCGTGGATCTCTTAGTTAGCTATAAACCACGGGACACTACAGATCTTTCTTAGAATTAGGTTTTGGGCCCTTTGAATAATGGAAATATTGGAGTTGCTCGAACTTCCCCATAGCTCGATTCCATACATCCAGACTGGTTTAAGCATTACTTTGTATAGTAGGAGTTTGTTGTCGACGGAAAGTTTACTATTCCGTCCTGTTATCCAGTGTAAGTTCTTATATCTTATGTTGATCTCTTCTCTTTTCTTTTTAATGTGGTGATGCCACGTCAGACGACGATCAAGATGCAGTCCTAGATACTTAACACTGTTTTTATGTGGGAGTTCGTTTCCATTCATAGATACCGGAGGACAGTTATCTTTGCACAATGTGAAAGTGACTTGAACAGATTTCGATGTGCTGATATTGATCTTATTTGCGAGAAGCCACTTCGAAATTGCGTCTAGGCTATATTGAAGTAATCTTGAAGCTACTGCGGCGTCTCTATGGCTAGCTAGAATAGCAGTGTCATCGGCAAATGTGTACTGCCTTTCACTTCAGGGAGGTCTGCTGTGTATAAGGTATATAACACTGGTCCCAAGACTGACCCCTGGGGAACTCCAGCCTTTATTTCGTGGAATTTAGTTGTTGCATCCATTTCTTTTACTTGGAACAGTCTTTTGGAGAGGAGGTTTATGATCATAAATAGATGTTTCAATAACAAAACAGGACATTGATATACTTGTAGAATTAAAAATTAAATTGACAATTTGTGTGTAGTAACTAGAGAACCAAAAAAACTACTAACACAGCAACATGCCATATGCTGTTAAGTGTGTAGTATTTTTCAAAATTTAAATTTCCAGTACAGAAAGCTTGTTGCTGAAGCAACATAGACTCGTTAATTGAATGTTTGATTTTTATCGCACCAATCATTATTCGTTTATACCTTATTAACAGTTTCACACAAACGTTTCGTGGGTTGCTATCAAATTATCATACATTAGGGCACAATGACGCATCGTGAATGTTTGCATTTAAGATGTTGATCTCAAAGTGACCGATAGAATATTTCTCTATCAACCTTGTTAGCAAATTGATGTTATGGAGGTATTCAGCATCCGAAATTGGACGAACATTTTATTTAAAACTAAATTAACGTCTGTTAATTTTGGGTATTTACATAATTTGTGCGTTCTTCTATATAAGCGCAAAACGCCTCACCCCAACTGTAATTTTCCTATTTGTAAATTTTTCAGTGGTCCAAAAGTTAGGCAGCGGCATTTACCGGGCTTTATCTTACATTGCTAATTTAAAATTATGAAGATCAAACTAATATTATAAAGGCGAAAGCTTGTGTGTGTATTTGTTATTCGACGACACCTCACCTATTGAACCGATTTAACTGTTTTGAAATGGAGATAAATTTTAGCCTTGATTGAAATATGGCCTACTTTCATTCCAAAATTCCCACAAAAACGAAAAGTACGCAATCCCGCAGGGTTTAGTAATATTTAATTTCAAAGTAAAAATTTAGTTGAAAAATTCTGGAAGTCCCAGGAGCGATAGTTATGCCAATAGAATGGGTCAGCCGCTTGTCCCAATTAGTTAAAAAACTGGAATGCCCCAATCAGGAAAAACTTCATAGAATGCATCGTCATAGCACTATTGTTATATGATTGCAACGGAGCTAATAATGTGTTATTGGTGCCACTTAAGCGTATCAATTGTGTTACGTTGCGTATGTACTGTCACCGTGATGTGCAGTTTTGTAATTAACATTCTGTGAGCATTCGTTAAAATTAACTGATTTTGACCTTACTAGACCTTGACCTTACTAGAAGTGCAATAAGCTCCATATTGCACGAGTGTCCAAATGTGTCCAAAGCTGCTCTAGTAGGGTCCTTCCGAATTTGGCTGGGCAGGGAGAATAACTTGAACAGAGGAGGTGAGTGTTGACGCGCGTCACTAAGGGTACCTTTAAACCTACACCCGTGTCACAAGTCTCGGGCTAGGTTCGGAGTTTTTCTCTCAGCCACGCGATGAACCCGGCACCCGCACGGTGAATCCATGGAATGCTAAGATATTCTCTTTATATCTTAAAAATTTAATGCTATTTAATTTTGCTACAATTCCGCTTAATAACTCTCAAAGATGTAGTCTATGCATTGTAAATTATCGTATGAATATTTTGTTAAAAACTTCTCTCATTTAAATCAATTAATATAGGAAAATAATATATTCAAAATCCCCACCATCTGGACAGCATCACTATCAGCTATACCAGGTCGTTTCTGCTACACATTTGTAAGATCTTGTCCAATCAGCTTTCCCTCAGTATTCCCACAAAGGAGACTGACCATTTTGGGCCCAACACGTTACAACAATAAAATGTATTCTCAAAAATTCTTTTTTTTTTTATAAATCAAAATCGACTACAAATAATTAGTATTCACAATTGCAAACACATTTAAAAACATGTTGTAGCTTTTAGGTTTTTGTTTGGCAAATAATGACATAATAGTGGGTCTAGTAATTGAAACTGGCAACACTGGTAATCGTTCCATTTGTTAATGTCAATATCATGTCATCAATTTAATTGAAAGCTTATGGCTTTCAATTGAATTGAAAAAATTCAATTTGGCTAATAAATTATCTTTAAATCTCTATTCTCAGATTATAATATAATGAAAATGTATTGAAATTGGATTATTCGTCAGATTCTGACTATAAAAATAGGTTGATAATTGCAAAGTCGTACATATATGTCAAATAACCCACATAACCTAACTCGTGTATTTGTGCTCATATCTTGATTATGCAATTGTCTATTAAACTGAAATTAAACATGCTTAAAATTGATATTATTATTTATCAAATTTTGGGCCCAGCAATGTATGAAAAATGGTCAGTGTCCTTTGTGGTTATTCAAATGGCAAATAAACCAATACCTAAAGTGGCTCCTCTGGTGTTGCAGATGTTCATAGGCAACAGAGATCACTTGCTAGTTTATCTGCCATTAATATAAAACTATAAGTATTATCCCACTCCTGATACGAATAATTCCTTGAAAATATTCTTTGGCTTTAATATAATTGATTATAATTACAGTTGATTTTATTTGCAGCGAATCAGATCCTGGTTGGCAATGGACTCACTTCGACAGATCAGTCCAAATGTCCACTTACCTGGTCGCTTACGTGCTGTGCGATTTCCAACACATAGAAACTAGCTACTTAAGTAAAGACAACGTAACCAAACCCATCCGTGTATGGGCTAGACCTTCGCTGATCAAAAATGCAAAATACGCCATGTCGATTATACCAAAACTTTTGGCGTTTTATGAAGACTTGTTTGGAGTGCCCTATGCTTTGGACAAAGTGGATTTGGTGGCTATACCAGATTTCTCTAATGGTGCCATGGAGAACTGGGGATTAGTTACGTTCAGGTATAGTAAGATGATGTTTTTGAAACTAACATATGAAGAATATACTACATTGCAGATATCTATGAAGTTGTGATATTGTTCCCTTGAAAATCACTAATTTTATGATTGCTTTTTTTTTTATCGACTACAAGTTGACCCTTGACTGCTATCACACCTGATGTTAAGTGATGATGCAATCTAAGATGGAAACGGGCTAACTTGTGAGGAGTATGATGAAATCCACACCCCTTCGGTTTCTACACGACATCATACCGGAACGCTAAATCGCTTGGCGGTACGTCTTTGTCGGTAGGGTGGTAACTAGCCACGGCGAAAGCCTCCCACCAGCCAGACCAAGACAAATTAAGAAAAATCTCAATCTGCCCCGCCGGGAATCGAACCCAGGACCTCCATCATATAAATCCACCGCGAATACCACTGCGCCACGGAGGCCGTCAACTTCTTTTCTTTTCTTTTGTCATAAAGTTTTTCCAGTTTAGTAAATCAGATGAAGTACGTCACAGATTCTAGTCTACCTCACACAAGGCTTTGACCCTATTGTCATAAATTTCAGAGAGACGGCGCTGCTATACAACGAAAAAGATGGAAATCCACGACTTAAACAGAACATAGCTATCGACCTGGCGCACGAGCTGGCGCACCAGTGGTTCGGCAACCTGGTCACCATGCGCTGGTGGACCGACCTGTGGCTCAACGAGGGGTTCGCCACCTACATCCAGTACGTGGGCGTCGACCATGTGAGTGCCCACTAACGCTCAATTCACACTGACGCAAAATCGAAACCACGCAACGCGTTATATTTTACACGTTTTTATAATAGTTAATTTATCATGTCCTTTATATTATATTCTTATTACCCGACTACGTCAGAAGGAGGGTTATGTTTTTCGAGCGTATTTATGTATGTCCATTTCTTCGGCACGCGCTACATCCTAAACGGCTGAACGGATTTTGACATGTGAGGTGTCGTTGAATTTGTCAAAATTGTGGTAGTGACATAGGCTATATAAATTTTCAAAATGGCGGCTGTAAATGGGGGAAAAAGGGGGGATGTGTGTATTTTTTTCTCTTATCTTAGCAATATGGGTACCAATTGAAAGGTCGTAAAAAGACCAATTTAAAAAATATAAACATCATATCATGTTCATATTATTTTTTAACAAAAAATGGCAAAAAGTGTACTAAGTGTACCGTCTCATTTCTATACCATAAACTAAAACGTCTCAAATAAAATTATTATTATAAAAACAAAAAACCCGACTTACTACACTTTATGGTGCTGCAGGCGGGGACAAACGTAGTTTTGGTAGATCTTTCTTAATCCCGCAGGTTAAAGTATTTTGTCCCTGTTTGCAGCAGCATTAAGAATTTTATACACATATAGTGATCCTTGTTTTTCTCTTTTCAGTTCATAACTTCTAAGCGGTCGGGTTTTTTGTTTTTATAATAATAATTTTATGCTTACCTTCGTTCGGTACCTCGTGTGACTCTACGGTTAATTTATGAATGCAATGGATGGTGTTATGCAAAATGTAGTGAGTTACTGGTTCTAGAGATATCTTTATTCCGCTGTTGTAATCACTATGCATTACACTTTAAGCGCTGGCTAATAATTCAAACATATCTTATATTCTTATTAAATCTACAGATTACACCGGAGTGGAACATTCTGGAATCACTGACGCGAGAGAAAATGAATCTCCTAAAGTCGGACGCCCTCAAAAACACATCCCCCATATCGAGGGAGGTGATGGACGCGGCGGAGATCTCGCAGAAGTTCGACGAGATCTCGTACAACAAGGGCGCCAACCTCATCCGGATGCTGAACCACACCATCTCCTATGAACTGTTCCATAAGGCGTTGGTCCTGTATTTAGATAAATGGTAAGCGTTTGTTCTGTAGACACTCGTACCAGTTCTTTATCGCGCATTAATGTGATTAAGGAATGGGGTTTCACAATTTGTAAGCGGGAAGGAGAGGCCACGAGAATTAGTCGTTTTCATAGTGTAGAACCGAAATGTTGACTTGGTTCCAACTATTAATGTATGTAGAATAATAATATTTTCAGAAGATCGAGTGTTATTTGAACATTCTACCTGAACTTGATTCTAAGGGCTAACGCTAAAACTCGCGCGAGCGTACGCTCGCGTGTGTATAATGAGAAATAGTATGAACAGCGCGGGCGCGGGCGGCGGGCACACGCGAGCGGGTTTGTTTCTACAAATCAGACGAGCGCTGCTTGATGCCACGGTCACACGCGTCGGAGGCTAGGTACAATCATGAACATCGATACAAAGCGCGTAATAATTGAGGTGCAAATTCGGCCAGTATTATGGGATATGGCGAATTAATTATCGAATTCTCCGCTGAGTAACCTACTTGTCAAGAACGGGTTATGCAGTCGACGTTGTTACCGTTAACGTCTTTTTGCCAAATAATAAATTAGTAAATAATCCATGGTAATCTACTCGACACAACTATACACGCTCGACATCTAAATTATACTAGCAGCGCTAATAATATTCCTATTAATATTCTTCAGCTATTCTAATTAATATTCTTCAGCTTCCAAGTTCCAACAAAAAAAGTTTGCGAATATTTACCTCAGACCGAAATAAAGCAAATCAAGCTTAGCGTCAAAAATAAGGGTGGCGATAGAATTATTCTAAATATACTTTGTGACAAAACTACTTGTATTTTGTTTCATAGGAAATTCCAGAATGCAGAAGAGAACGACCTATGGGATGCAATGTCCGCATCGACCCGCTCGGAGCCGTCGCTGAAAGGCCTCTCCGTGCAGCAGTTCATGAACACTTGGACCCGTCAGCCGGGCTTCCCCGTCGTCGACGTGATCCGGGACTACGAGACCGGCTATGTTACCTTCCAACAGGTAAATTAGGGCACGTGCCCAAGTACTACAAGACCGGACATGTTGCCTTCCAACAGGTAAATTAGGGCACGTGCCCAAGTACTACAAAATCGGATGTGTTGCCTTCCAACAGGTAAATTAGGGCACGTGCCCAAAACCAGACATGTTATCTTCCAACAGGTAAATGAGGGCACGTGCCCAAGTACTACAAGCCCGGACATGTTACCTTCCAACAGGTAAATTGTTACTGAGTAACTATAACGCCTAAAAACTTGAGGTCACGATTTTCTAGTCTCGCCAACTTGCACTGAAAAGCCAGTATTACCCAAAAAATACCAGCGCCAAGGATGCGTTAGTAGACATATCTCTTATCTATAAATAAAATTAGAGTGTCTGTTTGTAATATTGAAATTACCGTTTTACTACATGCATATTTATAAATATAAACTAAAAAGGTTATAACGTTAAAATATTGTTGTCCAGCGATTGTTCACGAACTCGCCGGAGCCAGCGCAGAACAAGGACCAACAGTGGAGCATCCCCATCAGCTACACGGCGACGGACGCGCCCGCCGGCACCTGGAGCACGCGGCCCAAGCTCTGGCTCACCGACCGCACGCTGCGACACGCGCTGCCGCTCAACAGCAGCCAGGCTTTGTACGTGAACGTGGACGCGATCGGTGAGATATTGTTCCTCGCTCCCCACAGCCTTCTTTTTTTTTTTTTAATGATTACAAGTTGGCCCTTGACTGCTATCACACCTGATGTTGAGTGATGATGCAATCTGAGATGGAAGCGGGCTAACTTGTTAGGAGAAGGATGAAAACCCACACCCCTATCGGTTTCTACACGACATCGTACCGGAACGCTAAATCGCTTGGCGGTACGTCTTTGTCGGTAGGGTGGTAACTAGCCACGGCGAAAGCCTCCCACCAGCCAGACCAAGACAAATTAAGAAAAATCTCAACCTGCCCCGCCGGGAATCGAACCCAGGACCTCCGCCTTATATATCCACCGCGCATACCACTGCGCCACGGAGGTCGTCAAGTCCTTCTACCTAAGTTAACTTCCAATCTCTTCACAATCTGCTTCTGTAACTGTTGATCCAAGAGCTAGGCCAAATTTTAGAACCAACTCCCTGCCCAGGTATTTCCACACAGCTATGATATGGGACTAGTTAAGGGGAATCAACGAATATCTCAAAGACAGCAACGCATTAGCAGTGATTCTGATGCTGCACATCCGAATGGGAGACAGGAGACCCGTATGCGCAGTGATCGCCATTTAGGCAATAAAAAACCAAAGTCCTTCGAGAATTTTAGATGATAATCTCCTCAGCAAGGAACCCTTTCTTTTATCAACATATTTTTAACCGACGAAAAAAAACGGAGGAGGTTCTCAATTCGACACTTATATATTTTTTTATTTTTTATGTATGACCACGCATAACTTTTTACAGAGTTGTCCAATTTTGATAATTCTTTTTTTATTAGAAAGGGCATACTTCCAAAGTGGTCCCATTGTCATTTTAGGATCTGATGATCATATCCTGGGGAAATAAAAGGAACTCTTCAAATTTTGGAGGCACGCTTACAGCGATTTCGGTTTTTGTCTCGGTATCGGTAGCTTTTTGGCTACTAGTGCCATATAATATAATATGACAGTATAGTACGAGTACGTTACGTGGCGATAAATCACTAAAAAGTAAAAAATAAAAATTTTTAACAAAAAATAGAATCGACTCAAAACGCACTAAAAAGTAAAAAATAATTGTCATTTAGTTGCTTTAATTTACTTAAGCATATCTAGAAGTCGATGCCAGCCAAGGTTTCTACTTTAAGGACGTTACCTAGAACCCACAAACTGCTTTACTACGTAAAATAAAGGTTCCTTAAACTTGGCTGGCACCGACTTCATAGATGTGCTTAAGTAAATTAAAGCAACTAAATGACAATTATTTTTTACTTTTTAGTGCGTTATGAGTCGGTTCTATTTTTTGTTAAAAATTTTTATTCCTTTTTAGCACTAAACTATCGTCATTATCAACAATCATTAGTTTCTGTATTATTGTGTTTAGGCTATTACCGTGTAAACTACGATGCAAGCAACTGGGATCTGCTAATCGAGTCTCTCAAATTCAATACCATCAACAACCCGATCACAAAAGCGCAGTTGATCGACGACGCGTTCAACCTGGCCAAAGCCGGGCACCTCAACTACACCTACGCGCTGGGGCTGAGCTCCTGCGTCATTGACGGGGAAGACTCCAAGATTGTTTGGGAGATGCTTCTCGATAACATATACTTCCTGAACACCAACTTGAGAGCTACTTCTGGATACATATATTTCCAGGTATGTTTTGGTTTTCTCTGAAAAACCAATTGTCGGTGTGCAAAAAAATAGTTGAGAGGTTGGACAAATCATTAATTAGTGAAGGAATTGTAATTTTTTATTATTAACAAATATAATGTTATATTAACTTAAACGCGTACCACACACGCGTTTGTTTTTGTACACCGAAACACCAGAGGGCGCCACGAGAGCACACACATCAAAGGCGGCAGCAAGATCCTTTAATCAAAAAGTGTCGTGACAACTTTTCGTACCAATTTTTTCCGTCTAGCCCCCTTTCACAACGCGCGATAAGGAACTTCTTCGTTCCAAAAAACTGATAATACGAGTAACTTAATTGGAGAAAGTAGGTCGGTGTGGTAGCTAGCTATACGTATCCATTATAAAATGGAAAAAAATTAAATTCAAGAACAGAGTGCCGAGTGTGAGTTTGTTACCGAACGACTGCGTAAAAACGTAACGCAAATTTATATGGAATTTTAGTAGCGCCATCTAGTTACAGCGAGAGTAATCGCTTTTTGACGTGACAACGTCTTATAATTCGATAGAGCCGGCTGCACGCACGAAAAAACATGACTCATGCGGCGTTACCTCGCTTTGAGGCGTTCCATATAAGGCTTGAAGTGCAAGCGAGAGCGCGGAACGAGCGACAAAGAAGCACAATCGGCCTTTGCGTTCGGCAGCGTTCGACATCCGTCTATTAAATATAATTATTAAATATATAAATTTTAAATTAAAAATTAATATATTTATTATAAATTTAAAATATAAATTTATAAAATCAAAATCAATTATTTTATTAATTTAAATTAATATTTATAAAAATATACTTAAATTAAAAATTTTAATAACCAATAAAATGCTACCATTCCATCAGTATTTTCTTAAGACATTGTCACGTTCAACTATCGTCAGTAAACCGACTTTACAGACAACCAATTTTTTTTTTTACTATATAATTTGACGTTACGAGTGACTACGTTCTTACGCAGTCGCTTGGTGAAAAACACTTGCCCCACAGTACGAATTTGTGACACACGGAATAGGAAATACCACCATTTTTAAGTGGTTGGGTATATGTAACAGCAACATAACTCATTCATTTGTCATTCCAACATTTTCAAATACAGCTTCTCTTATCTCTCAATGTTTTAATCTCTAGTTACATTTCATTCCGTTTATTTAACTCCTTTTTCAGGACTACATGAAAATACTTTTAAAAAAGCAGCTAGAAAAAGTTAACTACGGCCTCAACAAGCCTAAAGACGACAACGAAGCCTTTTTGATAGAGAACTTGGTCGTTTGGGAGTGCACGGTGGAGTCGCCGAGGTGCATCAACTGGGCCAAGGATGAGTTCGAGAAATATATCGCTAACCCGGATTCCAGCAAGTAAGTCTTTATGCTCACTGCATCTTGCCGCTAAATTAATTAAAATGATCCCAATTTATTGGAACGAAGTTCCTTATCGCGCGTTGTGAAAGGGGGCTAGACGGAAAAAATTGGTACGAAAAGTTGTCACGACACTTTTTGATCAAAGGATCTTGCCGCCGCCTTTGATGTGTGTGCGCGAGAGCGGCGGGGGCGCCCGCGCTGTATGCTGTCTCGCGCTCTTATGGCGCCCTCTGGTGTTTCGGTGTACAATTTCAAATATTATTATTACTTAAAAAAAATAAAATTTTATTACAATTCCTTCACTAATTAATCGAAAGGAACTTCGTTCCATCCGGGTGTCCCTTGACCTCTCTCAACTTTATTATTATTTTTATACATTCAAGCCTTTATTTTATAAAAAAAACCTTATTCCATTGATTGTGTCTTTTGTTGTTCTATTATTGGCGATCTATTCCCCGTAACATCATATAGGTCATATCTGCTTTTATGTTCACACAATTGTTGCCACAATTGCTCTGATAAATTACGGTAATATACGGTAATAGGTGGAGATTTAATTTAAAATAAAATTTTATTCGACATTAAAATTGCCCACATTTCGAATAATTGATGGTATGTTCTCGTATTCTTCATTGCTATTGTCTGACTGTCTAATAAGATTATTTATAGTTATTTTTTATATTTACATATTTTTACCCGACTGCGTCAGAAGGAGGGTTATGTTTTTCGAGCGTATGTATGTAGGTATGTATGTATGTATGTCCATTTCTTCGGCACGCGCTACGGCCTAAACGGCTGAACGGATTTTGACATGTGAGGTGTCGTTGAATTTGTCAAAATTATGGTAGTAACATAGGCTATATAAATTTTCAAAATGGCGCCTGTAAATGGGGGAAAAAAGGGGGGATGTGTGTATTTTTTTCTCTTTTCTTTGCAATATGGACCATTTCATAAATATAAATATCCCATCATGTTCATATTACTTTTTTAACAAATAATGGCAAAAAGTGTACTAAGTGTAGTAGTAGTAAGTACCGTCTCATTTCTATACCATAAACTAAAACTAAAAAGTCTCAAATAAAATTATTATTATACCGCGCGCTTAGAAGAGAGGAACAAGGATCACGGGGTCTGTAGGGACTTGCGAGGACTGGGCGGCGCTGCAGCGGGCGACCAATCACAGTTAGTCATCGCTGTCGCTCCTGTCCGCAACAGCCCACATTTCGAATAATTGATGGTATGTTCTTCATGCTCGTATTCTTCATTGCATTGCATTATTTCTTATACCTGTTCAGGATGTATCCTTGGTGGCTTAGGATCTTGATCCCACACGTACCATCTTCTCTCACGTTCAACCAACATAAACTGCAGCAGCAATAATGCGCCAGTAGGACGCTGAATAAATGTAATGTGCTGTATGTTTTGTTTCAGACTCCCCAGCTACCTGCGCTCGCTGGTGTACAACACGGCGTTGAAGTTCGGGGGACGGCGCGAGTTCGAGCTTCTGTGGGAGATGTACCGCAACACCAGCGAGCCTAACGCGCAGTTCACCATCCTGTCCAACCTTCCCGCCACCAGGATCGAGTCTCTCATCACTCTGTAATTGTTTCCATCTACTCTGACTCTCTCTCTCTCGTCCACCTTCTTCGCTTTAACAAGCCTGTTCTCTATATATCTCTGGGTATACCCCTTTGATTTTAGAAAGCCCAAATAGTAGAAAAATTAAACGACTCAAGACTGATATTACCTAACACTGGAGAGTCGCCAATTTAGTTTTTAGTCCAACATATGCAGCTTTTTCTTTCAAGTCATTTGGCTTAATGAATGCATTACCACATTTATCGGAAAGTAAACAAATGACATGTATATGACGGCGTCTGCGTCATCGTACGCGACTAGAAAGCAGTCTGTGAACTGCACGTGCACCAGCTACGCCCTCTTGCGGCGACGCATCGTTCGATACCCCCACTCACCCCACTACTTGAGTCATTCTAAGTTGTATAAAAGGAGCAGGTCTACAACTGGAGGGCAGTCTATGCTCTGGCGTGGCGTGGTGCAGATGTTGTACTTTGCCTATCGCTTAACCTAAGAATAATTAATTTGTGCAAACGAATTAATTATTATTCTCAGCTTGAGACGCAGTGTTTTGGGGTTGCCATAATTAATAGGCAAGGAGAATGACTTGAACAGAGGAGGTGAGTGTTGACGCGCGTCACTAAGGGTACCCTTAAACCTACACCCGTGTCACAAGTCTCGGGCTGTGTTCGGAGTTACTCTCTCAGTGTCTCTCAATTCGAATATGATTCCAGTCTTTGTACCTGCGTCCAAAAGGTGTTCCCTCTTTCGACATATATAATTTATATCCTCTAGATATGCACCACTGATCCATAGAATGTGTCGTGGAATATCAATTAATGCTTTTCGCCGTAATCCTACAAAACCAAGATGAATAACAAGGGCGAGAGTATAAAAACCAGGCGTACTCATGCTCTAAGCTTAAAATAGATTCTAAAAGCTTACCACAATGTAGAAGCAAGAGTGAGCAGCCATTGTTATGCGCATTGATCATGCGCATGCGCACTAACAGTATCAAGGTCGAAGGATTTTAGGGGATTGCCTTGAAGTCTATCTCAAGAATGTCCGCTGCTGGACTCAGGCCTCAGACTGATGATATCAAACGCATTGCAGGAAGCCGCTGGATGCAGCTAAAAACCGTGGTGCTTGGAAGTCCTTGCAATAAGCCCATGTCCAACAGTGCCAAATGTGTAAATAACCATAGATGTTTTTCCAGATTACTGGAAAAGAGTCTCACAGACGTACCGAACCAGAGCGCGACGATGCTGTGGGCGGTGGAGGCGCCCGTCGGCACCAAGGTGGCGCAGGACTTCCTCATGGACAACTTCGACAAGGTGTACGACAAGTTCACCGGGATCGACTCCTTCATGTTCCCCATCGTGCTCAACAGCGCATTTGGCAGCATCACTACCGACGAGGATTTGATTAAGGTACTGTCACTTTTAGGAAAGTACAATACGGAGGAGGATCTCAATTCGATGCGTATATATTTTTTTAATGTATGACTACGCATAACTTTTTACAGGGTGGTCTGATTTTAATCATTTTTATTTTGTTAGAAAGTGTATACCTACTGGTCCCAAAATGGTCATCATGTTAGGATCTGATGATGGGAAAATTAAAGGAATTCTTCAAATTTTATTGGCACACTTGTGTCGGTAAAAGTGTTGGTAGTTTTTTGGCCCCAAGTGCTGGTAATGGTACTCATATAGTTTAATACGAGTTTTCCTGTGTTCACTGTCGATAAATCACAAAAAGTAAGAAAAAATTGAACGCTTTAATTCACTTAAGCGTATCTGTGAAGTCGGTGCCACTAAAGCTTTCTACTATAAGGACGTCACCAGGAACCTTAAGTGCTTTGCCACTTCCTTAAATAAACATTCCTTAAATTTAGATGGCGCACCAACTTCATATTATTTTTTTCACAGCTAAAACGCTTCGCTCTGAAACACAAGGACAAGTTGGTCCCCATGTCGCAGATAGTGCAGAAGATCATAGACAGCGCCGCGCTGCGCATCAGCTGGATCAGGAACTACGCGCGCGGCATCAACGACTGGTTCAAGCACTACGTTACTGGTGAGGTTATACAGGTGTAAGGGACATGTCGCAGATAGTGCAGAAGATCATAGACAGCGCCGCGCTGCGCATCAGCTGGATCAGGAACTACGCGCGCGGCATCAACGACTGGTTCAAGCACTACGTTACTGGTGAGGTTATACAGGTGTAAGGGACATGTTGAACAAAACCTAACCATGTTTAGTACATATATTATTCTGAGTGATGAAATATATAATCGCTCTTATCATGATTTTGACAATAAAATCTACAGTTTTTTAACTGGTAGTGGAGGGGTGTCAATAGTTTGTCTGTGTCTGTCATAGATTAAAAACAACTAGATAGAGAGCGTGTCCACTCGTGAGACAGCAAATCAGCATTATTGACATGACATGTCAACATTTAAAGTACATCATAAAACGTTATGTTTTAAAATATCGTAAAATACGAAATATTACTTTATATAATATAGTTTAGTAAACGCATAATACATGAAATTTGCTAAAAAATAACATATCTAAGCTTTAAATCATCAATCAATGAAGTTTATGCCTACTTATGTATGAAACGTAATTCCTTCGATTTTCTGTTCGCTGCGACTGTTGCAGCCGAAAATATTACAACCCACCATAGCACGATAACGTTTAAATTAATATCGTAACCGCAAAGTTATATTATTTATCAGCAAATTTAATAAAAAGCTATTAATTGCCCAGATATGTCCCTTGTCTGTCACAAACTCCACTCTTGACAAACAATAAAACGAACACGCTGAAAGGGATAAAAAATAATCTTGTGTCACTTTCTAATAAAGGCCGAATGAAATAAGTCTGTCACGCTCTTGAACCTACAGCCGCGTTATGACTCCATCTAGTAGTCTTTAATCTATGGTGTCTGTGGTATCATAGCTCTCGAACGGATGAAGCGATTTAATTTTTTTTTTGTATTAATGGTGACTTAAGTGCCAGTGTTGTTAGACATGTTTGATGAAAATCAGTTGAGCCGTTTAAAAGTTGTGGGTGGAATAATAATAACCGAATTTGGAGTCATCAAGTTCACAGTACAAAATTAACCCCCGACGCAAACAAAGGGGTGTTATAAGTTTTACGTGTGAGTCTGTTAGTCTGTTCCAAGAGTTTAACATAGTTCATACGGCGCGCGCGATAGTTATCACACGGTCGCAATACATTGCCCACTCGTAGTGGCAATATCCCCTCATTACCGACATAAAAGTGTGATATTATTTATGCAATTGTAGACATTAATAGTAGCCATTTCAAGACGTTTTCTTTAACATGTTACACCTGGTATTTAAAAAAATGACACATCTTTTTTCAATGCTAAGAGTAATGCTTGCTTGTTGGCCTCTTAATGGGCAGTCGCCAGGAGTTGGTAAGCCCTGAACCTCTGTGAGCCTTCTGAGTCCCAGAACATACACCCAGAGGTGGGTGTCCACGGAAGAACCGATTGGGGTCCTATAATAGTAAGCCAAAAAAAATTGACCCGAACAATAAACCATTTTATACTTGGCCTAACCAGGATCCACGCCATCCGTTGTTTAATTAAACTGACTGCATGTTAATTGTTAATTATGTAATTTATTTACAGAGAACGCAACGCACAAACAAACGAACTCGACACCGGCGCCGATGCTAACGCAAAACATCACCATCAATATCAGCACCAACACTAACTCCACCTCTAGTCCGCTAACTACAACCAGCTAGTAGAACAATAACACGTACTCTAACATATACCCTGAAGGCTTTGTCAAACACTCGACGAACCGAACGTGTGGCGAAGCGAAAGCGAAACGAAAATAAGAAGGAAAACGGTTCGCATCGATTCGCTTTCGAATTTCCATTAAGTTTTTGAATGACGAAGAAATGCTACGCATTTTTTTACCTATATCTCCTCTCGAAAAGTAACGATCTTGTCAAGTAAAATCAATTGTTTAGTTTAGTATTTAGTTAGTGTTTCAAATAAATTGTGAGCCATTACCAAAATCTAAATGTTACATTATGAACTCGTGTAAGTTAGAATACATAAGTTATGTTTTTGCTTAACTACCCTACACTTATGACTTAAGCGTTTATGAAGCAATATGTCAGTCTTCTAGTGCCGCTCAAGGAGAGCGGACGTCTTCGATTACATTTATAAAAGGAGAGTAGATGATTTTATTATGCAATCATTATAATTTTTTTAAATTCTATTATATAGTTTTAAGTATAGGTGTTTAAAATTAAACATGCAGAGTGGAAAGAATAATCCACTGTAATCAAGAAAATTTGTTAAAAATATTGAATGTACAAATATTGAATACATTTTGCACATGAAAAAATAATAATTAGTTAAAATAAATAAGAAACATAATTCTATTAAGTTCAGTAAACTGCTATGTCTCGAGCATAGTTAACTATTTAACTAGAACGTTTTTTTATTTATTACTGTCCTAAGCACACTTATTAGTTCCGACTGTTTGTACCTACTATTTATGATTGTATAATTTTCATAATAAATGTAACATTTTAAATTTGGTGCTCTCTTACAAATAATTACTTATGTTTTCGGCTTTTTTTAGTTAAAAAATTGACAAAGGAGTAAAACTTGCAATATATTTTTGTAAATTTTTATTTCAAAATAATTTACCTATTATTTTGAGAAAATTTGTTACGTCATTCGCGATCGCGCATAATGACTGCTTGACGCACAGTCATTTCATAACATGATAGTTATCTTCCAATTTAACTGCAAACGCACATCACGTGATCAGACGCCATATTTGTTATGGTTTTTGGATTTTATTTTTTAAATAGGTTGTAAGTAGGAATCTATCTATAATCTATGGCATGAAATATTATAGCTGTCAAAATAATATTTTTAAAGTGTGTAGCAAGCGTTTTTAAAACCTTAATAACATTTTTAAAAACGCTTTTTTTTATGTGCAATATAATTATATTTCAGTAATATAGTATTAAATCAGTAGTTCCCGAATAGTTTGTCGTGTACGTTTTTGTTTTTTAAGTTACTAAGACTTTTAAAAACAAATTGCGTACTTTTATCGCTAAAAAACTTTTGCCATTTTCTTTTTGCTATTAAAATAGTTACCACAGTGATATATATTAGACACTGATCGGTTAAAAATATACTTTTATGATCAGGTTGAATGATTTTTGTTAAGTCCTCCTGTTATTTAGTCAAATGTACAGTGCACATCCTCGCGACTACTAATTGGGACACTGTGTGAATCATTCCAAAAACATTCTTTAGCAATTTTTGATGTTTGTTGTTTATTATTTTTAATAGTTGTAAAAATAAAGTAAGGCTGGCCGCACATTGGCTACTACCCCATGAGCGAGTCGATATCACAGCTCACAATCAAAGTAACAAACGATACTTTATGTGTATATATAAAATATATGTAAACCACATATATTATAAAAATATAAGTGGTGTCTAGCTCTTGTTATAATTGTACTTAGTCAATGTATGGCTAGCCTATCTAAAACTGTGTAGTTCCTATTAGATTGAAAACTACGTCTAGAATTTTAAGTCTTCAAAAAGAAGTCAATTCTAGGCGCATATGCCGCTTTTTTATCATCTCAAAATTTGATGCAATAGGTAAATGAAATAGAAACACATAGCATGGTCACTTAATTTGTTTTTTTTTAATTTTGTAACTTATTGAAATCTTTATTCTCACAATAAAAAATCAGGTGTATACGGTATTTCTGTCATACTTCAAAAATAAATTTACCAAAAAACACCCCACAATACATTTTACTAATTTGTTAAATATGCATTTGCGCTCGCGCTGCTTTTGTATGCAACGCACACAAACACATCGGCAGTCGGCACTATGAAGGGTAGAGGAAAGGAGGATCATCTGTGTATATGAAAAAGTGTCCGTCAAAATGTATTAAATTAGGATGGCGCCACAGTTGCATCAAAGTAACTCTCAAAAGAAGCGCCAAATATTGTTAGAGTATATTTTTTTTGTTTTGAGATTTACGTCCACTTGGACAACTTTTCACAACACAAATTTTACCCATAACTGTTCTGTTATTCACTCACTTTTTCATAAAATTAAATGTTCATACATCAATAACCGTACTATTTACTGTTTACGCACTAAAATCACTCTAAACGCACGTTTTGTTATAATTCTGTAAGATTATATTTACCACAATATTTTGTACAACGTAAGTTGTTGAAGTTCTCAATAATTAACTACTTTAGTCGATAATGACATTAAATTTTTTAACTCGGCATACTTCAATTCATCTACGATTGCTACATTCATACCATACCCTGTGCATCCACCAGCGCCATTGTGGAGGATTTTTGAACTGTTATTTAACGCATACAACTGGACACTTTTTCAACTTTTCTCCCATATAAGATGACTCTCCTTTCCTCTACCCTCCATATACGTGCTATCTTATCGGGCATCAAAGAGTATAATAATAATATGGGTAAAGAGAGCCCTCTTCAGCATTTTCTGCGTATTAAAAAGTCTTTGAAGCGCCAACTGTGTTTTGGTGCCAAAAACTTTATATACATATAATAATAATAATAATAATAATATCTTTATTGAACATACTTAAAATTAACATTTGATATACTCCTTAAAATTAAACACAGTTACATTAGTTACGGTACAAGTACAAAAAAGGTCTTAAGGAGTGCTTGGACACTCGTACTAGGAAGACCTGTATTACGAGCGTCGTAGCCTTCCTACGGATCCCATACAGTAATTTAGACAGAAGTTTTCAAATAAAACGGGAGTATGGTAGGTATGGTGAGGCGTGTGCGTGTGTGTGGGTGTGTGTATGTGTGTGAGTGTGTGTATGTGAGTGTGTGTGTGTGTGTGTGTGCGCGCGTGTGCGGGTGTGGTGTTATTATTTGTGTAAAGGTAAGGGTGGTAGGTATGTCATTTTGATGGTATGATTGGTTCATGATTTAATTTCATTAATTAACGTTTCAACATCATAGTAGTCTAGTCCTTTGAGCCAAGTTATGATACAGTCTTTACAGCGTTTGTGATTTAATATATTAATATTAAGAAGATCATCGATTTTGTTGTATAATCTCGAGCTGAGGAAATAATATTGCCGACCAGCAAGGGCTGTACTGCGAGGCAGAATATCACAAGCTTTTTGTTTGCGTCTTTTTGATGGGCCTGCTACCGCCGGAGCTTGTATCCTGATAGCCGAGTGTTTGCGTGCTATAACTTGAGAAATAAACATCTGGCGGATACTAAGCACGTTCCAGTCTTGATAGAGTTTCGATGTGGGGTATCGACGGGGTAGGTTACCCATCACCTTTAGAACTCCTCTCTGTGCACGTTCAAGACGGATCATATCTGTTTTGTTAGCGCCACCCCAAACTGTGATACAATAGCCTAGGATAGACTGCACTAGAGCTAGGTATACGGTTCTTAAATAACATTTAAATGGGTATTCGAAAAACATGTCACATAGTATTATTATATTTCTGTTGTAACTTTGTTTTTTAAAAAAGATCATGAAAGCAATTTTTAGTTTCTTTACTGGGTTAACACAGCCAATTTTTTTTACAATACTCTTTATTTTTAAATGTATGGCACTGTCCCCCCCTGTCGGACATTCGGAAATAGATTACTCATAGGGAATGCCACGTTTGTTTTTTTTTCTAATTTTCTGTCTTACAATTATAATTTCTTTTGGTTATGCCGAAATGTACTAAAATGAAAGATGAATCAAATAGTAAAACCTTACATATCACCTACCTACTACACAAAGATTTTTTTGAGATGATAAAAAATTGCACCCGGCGTATTGTACTTGCGTCATATTTATGTCTATCTGTAAGAAGTGCATAATATGAGCCGAGTGTTTAAGTGAATCGATTTGATAAAAAATAAAGTGTAAATCATTTTACTGTCCTTTTTATTTGTGTTTTTAATTCCTTACCAAAAGTAGACTGTAGAGCAATTAATACTAGAAGAGATTTCCGTAAGGCAAAAGAAATTGACTTACTTCTAACATTTCATAAGCGATTATGAATGGGCCGATTAATGTTTTTTTTTTATCAACTACAAGTTGGCCCTTGACTGCTATCACACCTGTTGTTAAGTGATGATGCAGTCTAAGATGGAAGCGGGCTAACTTGTTAGGAGTAGGACGAAATCCATACCCCTATCGGTTTATACACGACATCGTACCGGGACGCTAAATCGCTTGGCGGTACTTTGTCGGTAGGATGGTAACTAGCCATGGCGAAAGCCTCCCACCAGCCAGACCAAGACATTAGAAAAAAACCGCAATCTGCCCCGCCGGGAATCGAACCCAGGACCTCCGTCTTGTAAATCCACCGCGCATACCACTGCGCCACGAAGGTCGTCATGCATTTAGAAAGCGTTATAAACGCATGACAATGCGAGTTATAAAGCATTCGGTACGGTTCTTGTAGAAAACGAATGGAGTGAAGATTTCATCCTACTCCTAAAAAGTTTGCTTCCCATCTTAGATTGCATTATCACTTGCCATCAGGTGAGATTACAGTCAAGGGTACAAGATAAAAGGGTAGTCAAGTACTTGTAATGAAAATAAAAATAATACAGGCCTGAACCAGGGCTTTACAACCTGTAGCTGAACTGCTGGACCAACACAACGGCCGTTCCTAAGATGGAATGGATTTATAAGACGGAAGTCCTGGGTTCGATTCCCGGCGGGGCAGATTGAGATTTTTCTTAATTTGTCTTGGTCTGGCTGGTGGGAGGCTTTGCCGTGGCTAGTTACCACCCTACCGACAAAGACGTATCGCCAAGCGATTTAGCGTTCCGGTACGATGTCGGGTAGAAACCGAAAGGGGTGTGGATTTTCGTCCCACTCCTAACAAGTTAGCCCGCTTCCATCTTAGACTGCATCATCACTTAACATCAGGTGTGATAGCAGTCAAGGGCCAACTTGTAGTCGATAAAAAAAAAATAAAAAAATGTAAACAAAAATATATGAGGCTAGGTAAGTATTTATTATAAGTTCTACGTTCGTTAATTGCACTATAATAAAAACTTACTAACTGTGGATTTTAAGATTATTTTGTGGTTGTTCGACATAATCAACCCGTCAGCCCCCTCGTGACCACAGCCCAAGATATCGGCCCAAAATATAGACAAATAAAATTCTGATCGTTTAATCCTGCTACGTACCTGTTCAAATACATTACTATCATTTATTTATTTACAATTTTTAAAACAATCATAAAAAACACTATTAAAAATTTATAAAAAAATCCAGTCCCCAGCTGCGGGACCCGGGGGTCCAAGCAACCGGTGATCAGGGCTCCAGAGTGAGGAACCTCCTTATAATACGCGCAGTTTCAAGAATTGCCGCCTTCTGTATCCGACCCTTGGTCCAACAGCTAAGCGAAAGCTTCTTGTGGTCGAAGCTTTTCGCTATAAGACCTTAACTGACTACGACGACTATAGCAACAATAATCGTCGAGTCAACATTCCACATGGCGGTAATCTCGTGAGCAAGGTCCAAGTATTTTGAAATTTTTTTCCTTTTCGGGTTTCACCAGATCATCATGTGGAACAGTAATATCAACAATCATTGCACGCCGCACCGATCGATCGATTATCACTATATCAGGTCTATTGGCTACAATATATCTATCAGGGATAATCGTTCGATCCCAGTAGAGCAATGCACTGCTATTTTCAAGAACTAACACTGGGTCGTACCTATAGTAGGGTATCTCAAAATCGAGAAGGCCATACTGAAGAGCAAGTTGTTGGTGGATTATCTTGGCTATTAGCAAGATGAGATCACCCAGAAACTATATGTCTGAGGGATTCCCCAGGATGATGACACGCTTGACATATGTCTAGAGTGCCATTTTTCATAATATGTTTCAGGTAGTTTCTCGTCTCGATAACCTCGTCCATTATTTCACAGACAAAACCCTCAGTTTCCCCAAAGATGTCACCGAATTGCAACCAAGATACAAATGTTATTTGATGTACATCATTCTGGCCCCGTGAGGGCCTTGTAGGAACGTCCATGCAACTCCACTCTTCCATATCGCCACACGATCTGACTTACTAATTACTTTAGACTTACGCCAGTTCTCTTTGCCAAGGGATAGTGGGGTAAAACCCTTGTCCACTGCAACGACATTCTTATGCATACCCACATTTATCTTGAGAAAATAATCTCTGAGATTGCACACCTCACGATTATGGAGGTTCTTGGCGTTTAAGAAATCACGTCCACGTCACTTGCGTGGAAGGTACAACCTCATTACTGATGAACGTGGATGGTGCATCCGGTATGACGTCAGCAGTTTGCGGACTTTACAGTCCAGTTCAGTTTGAGTCCACTTTATAATGCCAAAAATGTATATGAGCAAGGAAAGTCTCAAATTAAAGTATAAGTTATTTCATCCCTAAACAACTCCTAAACACGCCTCGGGACCCCAACCTTGCTCCACCAGCAACGCTTACTATAATATTTTGTGAAGTAATATAAGGGTTAAAACAAAGTTAAAGAAAAAATTTAACTGTCATTTAAAAAGTCCGGGAATTTTCTCTGTATGCAATACGAGGTCACGGCCACGTCACATTATCCAATATGGCGGAGCAACAATAGCAACTGGCAATCCCCGCGAAAAATCAATAATGCTTGTAAACACGGGAGACACTATGCCATCGTATTCAATTTTATACAACGCCATTAGCGTAAATAGTGTGTTTAGCGCTTTAAAATTCTAAAACTTAACATATGTATTATATTTTGATTATAAATACTTGTAGTACAAAGTTATAGCAATCATGGAAACGGCTAATGTTGGATATTCGTACCATTTGCCCACTGGTGGGTGGAATTACAAGATTCGCAATACATTGTCGCAATTTAGCGATTTGTTTAGCGAATTTAATAAATATATTGCACCTGCATATCACCACGACCGTTGTGAAAGGTATGTATTTTTTAATATTTATTCTTTGTTTTTTTTCACGCAAATATACTCGTGATGTTACTAAACTCGTAATTAAGAATATAAGGCACATATTTATTTATCTTCCGTCACCTGATTTCCAACAAAAAACGAGTATCGAGCATACTTTTGGATTTCTAAGGAATAAATGAAATTTCTTATATCTCTTAGCGTAGAAATAAGATTTTAATGAGATCTTTTATTTCTTGTAAGTTTGCTTTAAAAAGAAACAAAATAACACATTTACCTAATAAGTTATTTAAAGATAGAAATTGGAAGATTTACAGTTGAAATTTAATTTGCCTTATATTCTTATATTAATCCTTTCCTCCGACGAAATGCGCCGTTGCTAACCCGTAAACTATACGTTTCATGCATGCGTTATCTTCGACCAAAGTAAAAATAAATATTTCGACCAAATTAATTTACTTTGGTCGAAGGTCGTTGTAGCACCGTTTGTAGCAATTTTTTTCATAATTTATAATGATTTTCAGGTCTGTTCAAATGAGGATTTATTCTATGCACAAAGGAGAGTTTGTGATGGTTTTTATAGCATTTTTTGCGTGCTTTGGTCTTGGTGTGTTCATTGGATTAGCAGGTTGGTATCACACTTTTTTAATATTAAAATCTACACTAACTATACTAAAGCCAAACTCGATTGAGAATGCTTGTTAACAAACAAATTAAAAATGAAGGTAGAAATCACTAGTCATTTTACAACTAATTTTTTTAATAAATTTATTGAATTCATGACAATAAATTAGATCAGGAAGCGTAAATCTAATTAATATATTCAATATCTTTTAAATATAAATATTAAACTAATAATAAGCATAATTTTATATTTATTAGGCATAAAATGTGTTGCATTTTCTACCTTCATTTTAAATTTGTTTGTTGACAGGCATTCTCAATCGAGTTTGGCTTTAGTATAGGTACTCTACCCTATCATTTACCTATTATTATTAATTATGGGGGAGGAAATAACTTGTATGCCAAATGTTAAGTGGACGCGGACTCGCTAAAGGCTTGAATGTGGCTTGCGATATTCAAAAACTAAAGTCAGTCAAACTCATTCGTTTCAAATAAATAGATAGGTTTAGTTTACGAGCACTTTTAAAACGTCATGTTAAGCTTTTATGTCAAAGTAGTGGTCATAATTTAAAGTTGGAAACTTAAAATTAATTAATTAAACATATAATTTAATTTAATGTATTGTAGTTAATGATAATTTATAAATATGATAAATGTGTTAATGTATCCATAAAACGACTTGACAACCATTATCTTTGTTAAAAATAATAATGTATATAATAATGTTAGCAAGGCCATAACAGGGTCCCTCATGTGTATTTATATGTGGATACATGAATGCTACAATAAATGAATAAATAAATAAGTAAATTTTAATTTACAAAAAAGCATATTGATTGGTTCCGCCCAGGTTTCTACTCTAAGGACGTTCCGCACCCACAATCTGCTTTACTACATAAAATAAATGTTGCAACTTGTGGCACCGACTTCATAGATATACTGTCGTACAGTAAAACAACTTTACATGACACATACTATTTTGTTTTAATTAGTTCTATTTTTTGTTAAAAAAAAATTATAATCACTATTTCACAATCTAGTTATCTGCATTCTCAAAGATTTCTGTCGTTCACATTATATTCCTTCAGATTATAATTAGATTATACATTGAATAGATTACTTAACACTTGCAGGCCCGTCGCCAACAATGACTACGTCGGAGTCGGCCAGTGCCGTGATAATAAACATGACAGAGATGTACCGCGGGCCCATCCACCTGCACAGCCCCGCCCTCAGCACGCGCGCGCAGCAGCTGTGGTTGTTGGCCGAAGTGCTCACCGACAACAACGACGGTAACAATCATTTTTTTTATCAACTACAAGTTGGCTCTTGACTGCTATCACACCTGATGTTAAGTGATGTTGTAATCTAAGATGGAAGCGAGCTAACTTGTTAGGAGTAAGATGGAATCGAATAGAAATCCACACCCCTGTCGTTCTACACGACATCGTACCGGAACGCTAAATCGCTTGGCGGTACGTCTTTGTTTGTAGGGTGGTAACTAGCCACAGCGAAAGCCTCCCACCAGTCAGACCAAGACAAATTAAGAAAAGTCTCAATCTGCTCCGCCGGGAATCGAACCCAGGACCTCCGTCTTATAAATCCACCGCGCATACCACTGCGCCACGGAGGTCGTCATCACGTCATCATCTTTATCATAATTATAAGCCGATGGACGTCCATGCTACAAATAGATGCTGCTGCTTTTCAGTACTTCCCAAAACAACTATTCTGAGCCGTCTGTACCCAGCGGTTTTCTGCGACACGTTTAATGACGACATTACACGCCTAGTCACCTGCGACACGTTTACCGTTACCACTTCAGTTCCGCGACTCGTTAAGCTTTGTCGATTACTCTTCCACGGAAGAACCAATCTTCTACGGATGCGGATAAAATATTTAAAACACTATATTTTGACAAATTATCATCTACGGTTTGTATTAAGAAAACCATTATCCTTTCTCCTATCTTTCAATTTTAAATCGAATCCATTTTTTTATTTATAACTATTTTATTGCAGACACTCTTATGTCGTGTCTACTTATTTATCTTCCTAAAGACCGCCATTTGCTTACGTTGATGTACTTGTTTCAGAGGAGATATTCGACAAGAGCTTCCAAGTCAGTATAGCAATAGACGGCGTGGTAGGCGGACACACCACCATCAACATCATCCCCGACGCCGGAGTCACTAACAGGTAATGATACCTATGGGACTGTCTCCACGAGCGAGAGAATTTGCACTTCTTACGTCTTTCAAAAAATCAAATGCCTGGAAATAATATGTATTTTGAGAATAAATTGCTATAGTACCCATTTTTTTTCAAAAAAAAAAAGGTGACGTACTTTTTTTATTTTTGGTGTTTTGAAGAGTTAACACACTATTTGACACGCGGGCGGAAGCGCGACGCAGGCAACAGCTAGTAATCTATGAACTATAACAGATGTATTGTCTGTGACAACTCGCGCGCGCCCATGATTATATCCTTCGTTTGACAGCGCGCTTGACGCGCTCTGGCTGCGAGGACACGCCACCAGCAGCGATGATACCGCGACAACACTATGATGTTATTCTTAAATCTTTTATGGCTCCTCCAGACAAAGGCATCGGCAACGACGCCCAAGTTTTGCTTGAAAAAATAGCCAGAGCATTTATGCTTGAAAAAATATTCCAGACGTATGAAATGTTATTTGGAACATCCTGTTTATGTTTTATTTGAAATCAGTGCAGCGAGGCACCTGTAATCGTTATTATTTTGTAACTACCCTCACATATTTTGTTCTTATTAATTACACATCTACGCATATCGTACTCGTACTTACCTACCTAAAAGTATAATTAGGAATTCCGAGCGCTGAACGATGAATGCCGGTGTACGGACAAACTCAGATGAGTTTTTGTTGCACCGTTTTAACAATTTTTGAAATGTTGTATTAAAATGTATATTTTTGTTTAAATAAATAAATACTTACTCTATGACAACCGTCAAAAAATAAATACGAAACAATCTCAGTTATAGTTGTATCCGGTCGTGTCCAAGATAATAAAAAATTAAAAATTAAACAGTATTTTTCCAAGCTCCCTCGAAACACTTTAGATTTAACAACTTACAAAAGATCGCAATGCGCCACATTAGTTACTCGTATTGCACTTGCTTCATCAATCATTTCTATAGATAATATCCAACATAAGTACTGTATCCTACGTCCAAAATTCTCCCAAAGTATCACTTTGCTTTCAGGACACAACATTTGAAGTGCAAGAAACAAATATGCGAGGAGATTATGATCCTCCATCTCGGTTCTCTGGAGTACACACACTATGTCCTCAACATTCGGTTCTATGGTCTGAGGGAGTTCCATTACCGGTACAACATTCGGGATATCGTATTCTATGTGAGTATCCAGAATTTATCTACTGGACATATCTTAGGAAAACATATTCCACGACCCAACTCAGGATTCGAATCCAGGATCTCGTCATCGAATGTTTTTGTGTTAATATCGTTTTTTTCTTTACATTTCGTAAAAAACTATAAATTTTAAATTAACCCATACAAACAGTTACTTCAACCAAGGCACCAACCAGTTTACACAAAGCCTTTATTAAAATCACTCTTCAATAGTTCAGAAAATTTTAATATTTTTAAATGAAAACAGGAAAACAATATAAGAATGAGTAGCCAAATTTTATTTTTTATCAACTACAAGTTGGCCCTTGACTGCTATCACACCTGATGTGATGATGCAATCTAAGATGGAAGCGGGCTAACTTGTTAGGAGTTTGATGAAATTCACACCCCTTTCGGTTTCTACACGACATCGTACCGGAACGCTAAATCGCTTGGCGTTGGTACATCTTTGTCGGTAGGATAACTAGCCACAGCGAAAGCCCACCAGCCAGACCAAGACAAATTAAGAAAAATCTCAATCTTCCCCGCTGGTAATCGAACTCAGGACTTCCGTCTTATAAATCCACCGCGCATACCATTGCGCAACGGAGGTCGTCAAAGTTTTGAGATTGAAATAAATAATAAGGATATACTTCCTGATCATAATTTCCGGTTCGTTTTCAGTTCAAAACCTACAACCCAGCATTCACGCAGATGGAGACGTGGTTCCGGTTCATCTTCCTTCTCACCACATTCACTGTGGCGGTGAGTATTGATACACGAGAATTGAACATAAAACCAAATCAAGCACTCTACTTCATCTAATCTAATTACAAAGTTATAATGCAATGCATGGTTTTGTGCAAACAAAATTATAACGCAATTCATGGTTTTGTGCAATGTTTGTGTCTATTATTATTACTTAAAAAAAATAAAATTTTATTACAATTTCCCTTGACACCTCTCAACTTTTTATATTATATACACCTATAATCATTATGAGCCTATTTATTTTTAGCTGGTAACATTAACTTTTTGCACAAAAGCTGGAAAAAAGAACAAAATACGTGTTTCGTGCTTAATTACATAAACTTAACGTGTTTACAGTGGCGCCAAAATTTCATACTTCAATATCAATCAATCAATTAATTTCATAATTCGCATATCGCGTATTGAGAAGGTAGGTATTGTTCGTAATAATCATCAATTCCGCTAACACGAGGCGTTTGTCTGCTCATTATATAACCCTCCTTCTGACGCAGTCGGGTAACAAATTGATATATAAGTATTTAAAAAAACGACGCCGCCATGACAGCTGCGCAGTGCAGCGTGTTGCAACTTCCAGAGATGCGATTTATTTGAAATAGTTCTATTTAAAATGCAAATACAAAATGCAAAATACCTATTTTGTATTGTGCATTTAAATGCCTTTTAGTAAAAAACATTTTGTATTTCATTTAAAATTCTTTTCGAGATGTATTTTGCATTTTTAATTTATTTCAAAATGCAAAATACTTTGTGATTAGGTTTAGCCAACATAACCAGTCAAACAAAATGAAATGGACGAATAACGATCGTATTGACGAATTTCATCGATAGAGGGGCCTACTAGCCATGCGTGCCCATTTTTTCTTCTTGAATATTATTATTATTAATAACATAGCAGAATTTATTCATACCCGTACTAATAAATATGATCAAAATGTCATGCATAAGGTGCCATTTGGCTCAGCATTGTCATCTCTATTCTATTTCTTATGATAAATACCTTAACTAAACAAAAATATCACGCGATTAGGTCAAAAGGTATTTTATTTTAAAGAAGTATTTTGAAAATACCTATTTTGCATTTGGCATTTGAAATACAAAACGCAAAACTATTTAATAATTTGCATTTGAAATAGTAAATCTGAAAAGTATTTTGCATTTTGTATTTAAATGCTTTTTTGGAACCATTTTGTACATCTCTGGCAACTTCAAATCGCATGTTAAACTTACAGGTGACATAGACACAGCGGCCATAGAGTATAATTTGAATTTTGATAAAACTTATAATAAATATTTTGCAGTGCTGGTTCGCTCACACGCTGAGAAAGTATTCCACGCAAGACTGGGCCATCGAACAGAAATGGCTATCCATATTGCTTCCACTGCTACTCCTATACAACGGTACGTACTTAATATGACATATTTAAAAATT
The DNA here is from genome assembly GCA_034621355.1 of Mycalesis mineus. NCBI lineage: Eukaryota > Metazoa > Arthropoda > Insecta > Lepidoptera > Nymphalidae > Mycalesis > Mycalesis mineus. The sequence continues at coordinate 16,365,663 of CM067892.1, forward strand.
GTTTTCTTATATTAAAATCCCTATAATTTCTACGTATATTATAATTAAATTTTAAAAATGGTTGTCGATTAATGGAATATTTTACATGATAACGGCATAAGAAAACATTTATAAAAAGTCACAAACTAAGATTGAGAATGCCTCTATCGCTTGTTCCGCGCTGTCGCTTTCACGCAGAATGTGACAATGAGTCATGCTTTTTCGTGCATGCAGCCGGCGTTCATCGATTTATAAAACGTTATCAAGTCAACAACAGTTTCAAAATGATAACCTTGAACTAAATTGCCGTGAATCGTTTCACGCTAATAAATAAATTGGGTAATCGTGTTTGAGTACGGAACGTTAAATTTGAATTCAGGCTGAATTTAACATGGAATTGGATCATCTGTCCTACCTATTTAGCATTGGATTGGATCATATGCATTTTGGACAGTTTATTCAATGATGAATTAATATTAACCCTCGACTTGGAGACCAAATTTTATAAATTGTAGGTCGATTCATGAAAAATAAACGTCAGTATTGCAGCTGATGTTCAACGGTTGCGACGCAGATTTACCATAAATCGGTAAATATCGATTTATGGTACATCCGCGTCCGTAATCGGTGAATACCAATGACTATCTGTCGTATTAAACTGCGATATATTCGAATGACGCATTTTTTCAAGAATCGATACAATGTGCCAAAAATACATCGATATTGTTCAATCGTACTGTTTTTTAGTTAATGACAACTTAGCCCTTGACTGCGAACTCACCTGATATGGTAACGGGCAAACTTGAAAATAATGCTTCCAAATAGTTTCTACACGGTATCATACCGGTAAGCTATATTACTTAGAGATACGTCTTTGTTTATCAACATAAGGTAATTGTTGTTCAGCAGTCACCAGACCAGACCTGAGCCAATAAGGGTGATGACTCGAAAGTTTTTAACTATTTTATTATAAACTATAAGTACAATGAAAATACTTAATGACGTATGGTGAAAATAAAAGTAAAAACCGACACAGACATACAAAGTTATCCTGTCCCTTTCTCGCAAAATGAAAATTTGTACTGAGCTACTATGGCGATACGTCACACCATTGTAAGGCCGTGTCTGTAACTCTTAGATATTTAACTTATAACTTTTTATTATTTGATGAATTTTGATTATTGTTTTTATTATTTTATTTGTTATTAAAGTTTTTGAAAAATATTTAAAACGCTCATTTTGTTTACCCAATTATTAATATCAGGCAAAACCTCCTGACTCCTGGACTGGAGGTCGTCGAACTATCCTCTGCTATATGTGTGCATTGGCTTGTATATATTTTGCCGGTCCCACAGACCCCATCTTCCCGCTGCGGCTGGTGAGCGGGGGCTGCTTCGCACCGCTGCTGGACGCGGTCTTTCAGACCACATTCTTGGCGTGCGTCATGCTGTCTTGGCTCGCACAGTACCACGGACTCAGACAGGTACGTCATTACAAAATGGCGGTATTTTTTTGACAGGCTGACTAACATGGCGTCACTGTGCAGAAGATATCATGCACCATTAATTAATTTATTGCTATTATTCGTGGGAAACTGAAGAATTCAAGTAAAAAGTCAAAATAAAAAAAATTGAGTATTGAGTTCTAAATTGAACGTTATTTGCTTATTGTTGAGTTTTAGTTGTACCTATTGTTCGCGCAGGGCCGCGCCTACCCCCCACAGCGCCTGTGTGCAAAACCTAAGAAGCGCCTCACCTTGCACACACTTTTAATTTAGTGATTGTTCAATTGTTTAAAATTTTGGCACTCCCGTGTTAAAGTGTTAAAGTCGGGGAATCCCCGTGACTCTACACCACTTGCGTCGCACGCATAGCATCGGGTTACATTCATAATTCATTAAAACAAACTCACGGCGGTTCCTTTGATTTTGACTGAGCTCGTATAATAGCCCTAATGTACACTAAAACCCAAATTGTAAAAATATACCACACACTTGAGTATTATCTTAGAAGGCTTGTATAATAAGCGCATTATAATTATTTTGTTATTTACAAGGCATATGTTGCGCCTAATGTACCTACTTGGTGGAATATCAACTCTTTCCTCAAAGGCCGGCAACGCACTAGCAATGCCTCTGGTGTTGCAAATGTTTATGGGCGGCGGTAATCGCTTAACATCAGGCGACCCGCATGCTCGTTTGCCCGCTTTATTTTCGATAAAAAAAAAACTTACTTATCGATAGTCTACCACAATATTATATTGTTGTATAAGTGTAACAAAAATAATACCGATGGCGGCTGTGTGCGCCGCACACTTCGCACATAGGAGCGGCTCGGCCCTGCTGTTCAGTAGTAACGGGAGCAGAGGTAACATAAAGTGTGGACCAAAAATATAGTCAGTTTTTCAAGAATTATTTTTTTTACTTCGTTTCGATGGTTATCAATCTTAATACCAGTCCAAAACTATGAAAAAAACCTTGATTAGCACCACAATTATTTTTAGCTTTTTGTATGCTATTTGATATTAAAAGTGGTGACCTTATTAATTTTCAGAACGAGAGGGGGTTCGTGTCGTTCTATCTGTTCAAAGTGATAATAGTCGGCCTGGTGTGGTCGCCCGCCATGGTGGTGGCGCTGTGGCAGAAGTACTACGCGTACTACGACCCCACTTACAACTACTATATGAACCCCAACTACCCTGTGAGTGACCCCACCTCATTTTTTACTCATCATCCTTACAAGTTATAAAGTTCCCCGTCGCGTTTGTCTGTGTGTTCACAATAAACTCGAAAGTCTACTGAAAGAACTGTCATGCGGTTTTCACTTGAGTGGTTCCTGGCGGTTTTAGTAAATAATTATTATGGTTTTATGTAAATTGGATGAAAAATAATGATACTTGTAGGAATAATCGAGAAAATTTAAGTCGCCTGAGAGCTTTCATCGACTAGATACTGCTTTATCTATTTGATATTTAACAAAACAATGAATTGAAGAATTGTTTCTATTTGACGGCCGAGTGGCGCAGTGGGTAGTGACCCTGCTTATGCGTCCTAGGCTGTGGATTCGATTCCCACATCTGGAAAAATGTTTGTGTGATGAGCATGGATGTTTTCCAGTGTCTGGGTGTTTATCTATATATTATAAGTATTTATGTAAATTCATCAGTTATCATAGTACCCATAACACAAGCTACCTACACTTACTCTGGGACTATAGTCGATGTCGAGAATATATGATTTCGAGCGATAATACAATTTGCCCTATAATATTTATTTATTTATTAGGATTAAAAAAGAAAAAAGTCTGCGATGGCATATTTCTTAAATAAAAGAGTTACGTACGGCCTACATGACTTTTTGTACTTTTTGAAGGTTGCAACACTATTTACCACGACATTACCATTAAGATTCTTCTTTTCACACTTTCATGGTCTCTTGTAAAATGAAAAAGATTTTTTTTTAATATTTAGATATTTCAATTAATTCAGTAATGTGTTAGTTTTTTTAACTATACTAAAGCCAAACTCGACTGAGAATGCTTGTCAACAAACAAATTAAAAGGGAAGGTAGAAATCATTAGTCATTTCACACCTATTTTTTTAATTAACTAGTTAATGACGAATTCATGACAATAAATAAGATTATTAAGCTTAAAACTAATTAACATATTCAAAATCTTTTAAATAAGATTTTTAAAGTAACAAAATAAAATTTTAAATTGATTAGGCATAAAATGTGTTGCGTTTTCTACCTTCATTTTAAATTTGTTTGTTGACAAGCATTCTCAATCGAGTTTGGCTTTAGTATAGGTGTTTGGTATTTGTTTTCAGGTGGTAAAAATCATGTTCTTTGTGGGAGTGACACTGTATTTTCTATACTTATTGGTCCTCATAGTGAAGGCGTATAGCGACTTGAGAAATATGCCATTTTTTGGTAAGCCTGTTTATTTACGTTACTATATCTTTTTAATATTTAACTTTTTAATGATCCAGCAGTCTGTCGATCCACAGGCGCTTCGACGTTTAAAGCGACGGCAAATTCTAAACTGAAGAGAAAGCCGCATTTGAAATGTATATAGACTTATAGAGCATCTCCCGCTGGGGAGGTTATCTCTGATCGCCAACTCTCTTACAACGCCTCTGCTCATAGTCATCAGACTGGTCGCATAAGATAAAACAGAGGAGAGAAAAAAAAAGAAAAAAAAAAAAAGATCCAGCAAAAGTATTGAATATGCCGATTAAAAATTGAGAACTAATGCAATATAAATCAAGCACGACAAAACCAACGCGGTGCAAAGCGCAAGCGCAATGAAATGAACATTTCTAAATTCAAGCGATACCCTACGTGCAGTTCGCGATTTTTCGTGGTGGCCATCTTGGATTTAAAACGTATCATTACATAGTATAAAACAAAGTCGCTTTTTTTATTTTTGTCCGTATGTATGCTTTAATCTTTAAAACTACGCAACCGCTTCGCCACGTGTTCGGTTTGTTTGTCGAGGCTTTTGGTGATGAACCATATAAATATGGCGCAGTGGTAGCGCGGTGAATGTTAAGTGTTTGGATTTGCCTTGGTGAACTCTCACAAAGACGTACCGCCAAGCGATTTAGTGTTCCGGTACTATGTCGTGTAGAAACCGATAGGGGTGTGGATTTCATCCTACTTATAATAAGTTAGCCCGCTTCCATCTTAGATTGCATCATCACTTAACATCAGGTGTGATAACAGTCAAGGGCCAACTTGTAGTCGTTAAAAAAATAGTATATGTCATCTATTCATTCATTCAAGAAGCAAAAACCGCTTATTAATGACACCTAAGTGTACTGAAGCCTAGCTGGACCCGGACAAGGACTTGCTCGAAGCCGTCCACTCAATCCAAGGTGGATGGACCTGTTTAATAGTAAGTGTATTGTTGCAGATATCAGACTGCGATGTCTATCCATAATCGTAGGCACGGTGACATTGATCACTACCATACTAGCGCTGCACAGCTGGGGCCCTGCCGCGCTGCAGGACCACTGGGCGTCGCAGCCAGGGGTGCGCTACGACACCTCCGCGCCGTTCATGGCCTTATATGGACTCTTCAACTTCACGCTCTACATACTGGCCTATCTCTTCTCGCCTGGCACTGGTTCTATACACGGTACGTTCTGTTCCAAAATAAACATAATATCGAAAATTGTGAAACCGACGGCTGTCGATTTTACGAGGGAAATACAAACTGAGCTACTTCAGAGGATTTTTGGCACCCAAACGAGCACGACATTCGTGTCGTGCTATGTGGACCTCAAAACCGAAGCATTTTATTGTTCACTTTTAATTCGAAAATAACGACTGTAGGCTCAGTGTCACTCAGCGGGCGATGGAAATGGCAATGCTCGGAGTATCTCTGCGTGATACAATCAGAAGTGGGATACGCAGAAAAACCAAAGTAACCGACATAGCTCAGCGAGTCGCAGAACTGAAGTGGCAATGGGCGGGGCACGTAGTTCGAACAGCTGATGGACGTTGAGGGTCGAAGGTGCTAGAATGGAGACCCCGCACCGGAAAACGCATTGTTAATCGACCCCCCACTAGACTGATGACATAAAACGGGTCGGAGGGAGGGGAGGGAGTGTTTGGAAGTCCCTAAAAAAAGGCCTATGTCTGGCAGTGACCGTCCACCAGTTGATAATGATGATTATGAGACGTTAAAGTTATACTTCAAAAAAAAATACATTTCTTGCAATTTTATAGTCGCGCTACTATCTAATACCTTAAACGAGCAAATCTTTGTATAAAACGTATGGTATAACGGCGCCAACGATTTTTACGAATATTTGTATGCATGGCTTTCGGGAGCAATTAATCGATCCAGCTATACTAAAGCCAAACTCGAATAAGAATGCTTGTCAACAAACAAATTTACATTTTTACGAATGTAGAATTTTCTAATTAAAAATGAAGGTAGAAAATGCACACATTTTATGTCTAATAAATTTTAAATTATGTTTTGTTATTTTAAAAAATCTTATTTAAAAAATATTGATATATTAATTACTTTTAAGCTTACTAATCTAATTTATTGCCATTAATTCATCATTAATTAGTTTATTTAAAAAAATAGGTGTAAAATGACTAGTGATTTCTACCTTCATTTTCAATTTGTTTGCTGACAAGCATTCTCAATCGAATTTGGCTTTAGTATAGGTTTCATTTATAGAACCAAGCAAAACTCGATCAACCAGGTACTGTTTGAAATCACAAAGATATTTAATAAAATAAAAAGTCTTATTCAATATGAATACATTTTAATTTACTTTAGCCATTTACAAAATTGAAAGGGATTCTTAACAATAGTATATTAAAAGAAACAAAATAAATACAATGAGTGATACTTAAATCATAAATGTAAACAAGAAATTCGTTAAATTATAACTTAATATGCAACAATAATTCGTTATATTGCAATTGATTTACAATCATTAATACTGTTTAAATTAACGGCCGAAATTAATAACATATGTACTTTCCACTATTGAAACCAATATATATGACAGAATGTAGGTTTTACTCACAAATGTAAATTTTTGAGTGATTTTTATATCATTATACTATATGGAAAAGATTTTGATAATTATTAATTTCGGGTGTAGGTAGAACGATATTAAATTTTAATTTGAATAAAAAACTACCCACTTCACAAGAATTTATGTACTTATTTAAATAACTGTATACATTTTATTTTGTTTGATGCTTTTTTATTCATAAAATCACTTGAGTTGAGATCCCTTAATTTGTAAAAAACGAAACAAAAAAATAACACATGGAGCCATTTTTGGAGCCCTTGAACATTATAATATGTGATGCATATACATCCTTACCTCGTTAAAGCTATTGCAAGCTGAGGTTTAATTTACTATAAGCATAATATAATATACTTATAGATTAGTTGGACATCTGATATACCAGTGTATATAGAATAATATATCGTTTCTTAAGTGTGTGCACGTAGATTTTGGGACACCAGTAAAGATGCGCCCGAAAAGATATCTCGGATAGAGAGAACAACATATCGTCGCCCTACATCGGCGAAATCGGAGGTATAGCTCTCTCTTTCACCCCAACCTAACAAAGAGAGATAGAACGATAATTTTATTGCGAGCTATTGGGCGAACGTGTCTTTTTGTCTAGACGATATATTTCTTCCGTGCGCATCTTAGGCATGCTAGGGATTCCTAGGCGTCACATCTCCTTTTAAGTTCAGAAATAAATTCCGTGTATTGTTTTTGCTTTCCAATTTCGCTTCTCCACACCAGAGACTCAAAGATATGTAATTACTTATTATTTAAAATACAACTGCGCTGCCAATTAAACAATTGAGTTTTAGGAAATAGATATTTGTCCTGATAGTTCGTCTTTAAATAAAGCCATTTATTTTTCAGAAACCGCAATCACCAAAGACAACCCCGCGTTCTCAATGATCAACGATTCAGATGAGGATGTCATCTATGGGTCAGATGAAGAGAGCCGACGTCCACTCAACTCGCGCTCACATAGAGCCACCACTGAAGATATATGATTGCATTCGTTTTTCCATATTATTATACACAGACTATAGGAAATAGATAGGCAAGTAATCGTTGGTGAAAAACTGAAATATGTTCATAAAGGTGGTCGGTTCTTACCCTACAAAAGAAACCATTTGCAAGTTTATGAACATTTCCTTCGATTTTGTCAACCGTTTTCATAGTCTGTATCATTTTATTAGTTATTAAACTATTTCTCGTTAAAAAATAGAAAATAATGAACTGTTCTCTTATTTATTTTGGTGATGAAAACTATTAAAAAATTCCTATTTGATATTTCTTACTTTCTTCTCCCTCCCTGATCGCTTCAAAACAAACCATTCCATCCATAAAAAAATTAAAGAAAGACTTTCGTCAACAGTAATCGCACAAATTTTGAAGTTCTTTGGCAACATCACAAGAAATGAGGGTTCATCTAACATCGTAGCCGAGTGTTCACGAAGACAGTCAGCGGTGGACAAAGATCGTAGTAGCCACGAGTACTCTGACAAGAGTGCACGACTAAGATTTGATATTTCTTACTTTACCACCTCCCTTACAAAGTTTTTAGTTAGTCAACTCCTTTGTAAAATAAGACTGACATATACAGAGCGCGTCATGAAAGCTGATAAAGTGGGCGACGAAGGTTAGCCCCAAGAGAATAAATACATCGGTAGCTAAATAAATGGTTTAAATCATTTATCGTGCAAGTAGCGTGCTCTTCACGGGCAATTTATAAAATTTAACGAAAAAGCAATGATAAGTTATATTTAACGAGGACACCATTATTACTAGCAATTTATATACTATCTTCAAGAAAATAAATATAGCTCAGGCTCATGAAAATATTATGTCGACATTTTTTAAATGGCACCTTTTTCTCCCAAAAGCTCATTTTAAAATCGTTAATATTATGTTACGGCAGAGTATTCTACTTAAATGAGCATTCAGACATGCAGCATTCGCCAAGTGCAGTGTTCATTGAATGACAGTACTTTGTGTGGATGCTAGTAATTTGCTGCGCAGCTAAGTATTGCACACTCGCAAAATTTCAGCAAAAAGTCATGATCAGCATTTTGCTAACGCTCATGACTTGGTGCTCGCCAAATATCAATCATTTTTTTATACACACACATACACATTTAAATACATAGTTTAACAGCTCTAATTTAGTCCGAATTCGTCATTAACAAGTAATTAAAAAATCGGTGTGAAATGACTGTTTCACCTGTCATTTTTAATTTGTGATGCCATTTTCGAGTTTGGCTAATATGCTTCTCAGTCGTATAATTATTAAAATAATACAAATTCTGGAATAACGAAAGTTCCAAAAAAACTGTTATCATAATCAAAATACAATACCTACAGTATTTAAATTTGAAACAAAAGAGATCCGTTATCTATAACGAGTGGCGTAGTTTCCTTGATTTTTATTAATAGATGCCGATAAGACCTTTTGAATCTTCTGTAATTTTCCTCTAAACAAAATAATGCGTAGACACGTGCGTTGATGTACTACGACATCGGACATTCGTCAGTGAGCCGTACGGCCGATAGTTGGTCAACTTGCAAAGAACTCGCAAACTCCAAATAAATCTTATCTAATTATTGTTTTTTATTTTCATTGTTCAACAATGATATGCCTCCAAAAATAACGGAATCTTGCTTCAAAGTAACCAGAAGATATAAAGCAGCTCTATTTTGGTTACACTTAAGTGATTAATCGACGCCATTTTGCCGACCGACATTCCAGGCATAAACATAATTATTATGCATTCATTTTTCAAACCATTATCACTTAAGTGGACTAAATGTCGAATTATCGGCCCAAACTGAAATTTTCCATATATCTGAAGAGGAATATCTAATATTCTTTTTAAAAGCAGTGAAGGAGTAATAATTAAAATATTGCTTATTATGCAAATAAAAAAGTGCAAATGTTGAGCCTAATGCTGTTCAAGCAGTGCCTTGAGCACTGCACCTTTGATTTACATTAAACTTTCATATAATTTAAACCATTTGCAAATCAGTGTCTAATGTCTGTCTAAATATTTTTAAATAACCATTTTTTGTATGAAAATAAATGTGATTAGACTAAATAAAAATTAAAACAAAATATGACAACAATATATAAACAGGATGTCCATAATTAATGAATCAAACGAAAGTGGAAAAAATATCATCTAAATATCCAAAACTAATTGAGACTAGTTTTTAGAAAAGTTTCTTTTTTCACTAAGCAAATGCTAATGACTGTATTGGCATATTTAGAGAAGTACAGAGATATCTAAAAAATGTTGAAGAAATAAGTAGGAATGTGCAATTTTTTTTTCATATCAAAAATTCAGCTCCTCTCATAGATTTTTGTTGGCAACTTTGGAACCAGAAGAAAAAGATTATGGTCACATTCCGTGTCGTACAGTTTTTTTCAGGTCCTTTTGTTCATTTTAAATTTTCAAGGTTCCTTGAATGCAAGAAAATATTTTACTTCACCTTTTTTAAAAATTACAAACGTTATTTACAAAAATGGTATTAAAATAAAATTAGATCATCAATGATAATCTAATCTATAATATTTAACAAAAGACAAATCTTAAAAATTTTAATTACAACAACTCCAGCATTGAAAAGTATAATTAAGGAAAAAAAATGTAAAATCCAAAAAAGTACTAATAACTCAGTCACATCAGTAAGTCATGTCAGTTTTAGATAATTAGGTGACACATTAATGGTTGGCTGGTTGGTGGTGATACATCCCCATGCCTCTGGTCTCAGGCACTGTCACTATCTGATAGTGATTGTTAATAAATGAAACATTATCATCCTAAGCCCACCAAGCAACATAGGAGCAGTGTGGTGGGTGTATGCTCCATATCCTCTTTTTTTTTTATCGACTACAAGTTGCTCTTGACTGCTATCATACCTGATGTTAAGTGATGATGCAGTCTAAGACGGAAGCGGGCTAACTTGTTAGGAGTGGGACGAAAATTCACCCTCCTTTCGGTTTCTACACAACATCGTACCGGAATGCTAAATCGCTGGGCGATACGTCTTTCTCGGTAAGGTGGTAACTAGCCACGGCGAAAGCCTCCCACCAGCCAGATCAAGACAAATTAAGAAAAATCTCAATTTGCCCCGCCGGGAATCGAACCCAGGACCTCGTCTTATAAATCTCTGCTATAAGGAGGGAGGCCTGGCCCTGTAGTGGGTCATAATAGGCTGATAATGACATATCTCCTATTTTTGTTTGATCCATTAATTATGTGACATCCATACAGGATGATAAAAAAGATTATGACACCATGAGTTTGATAATTTTGACATCAGTTTAAAACTTAAAAACAAGCAAAACATTACAAAATGACGGCAGCATGCTGCCATTTTATTCGTCTACAAATTAACGCCATCTAGCCTTCTTCATGCTTGTATTTAATATTAAAATAGTAAGACTCATAATAAATTATTAAAACCTAATTTTTTCTTGAAAAAATTAAAAAAGACATGAAAATTAAAAGTTTAATCGGGAAGATAATAAATAAATGTCAGCTTGTATTATATCTACAGTTAATTTACACATGTTGAGTATAATTAGTCTAAAGCTATAGCTTGTAAACTGTTCAGAGTATGAGTGATCAAGATAACAGGATGAGGTTGTAGTATGATAGAGCTAAGTGGGCGCTGGCGCGCGCCACAGGGCTCCGCTGGGAGCGCCTGAGGAGTGGCAGCTGTACGGCGCAGCACCGCCCCACCTCGCATCACACAGGTCACCCCGGCCCTGGGATCACAGTTTTCATTAGCACTAGGTGTTTCATCATCTGAGCACAAATCAATCACTTCACAGACACTCTTGAGAGGATCGCACTTCGCTTCCATGTCCATGGGTTGGTCAGCATCTACAAACACTATATCCTTGTCCTTACTCTCTTGCTTAATCTCAGCTTCCTGCTGCAGATTGTCAATGTATTGCTGCATTTCCTTCAGTGACATCCTCTGGACATCCACAGTTACAGGACGGCATTTTAATAGCAACAGCTGTCCTTTGAGATCAAGAAGTCTTTTTTTCCTTTGGTCAGGAAACACATGTGTTCGATGCCAGTAATCGATTGGCCTCCGGTATCTAACTGGAAACTGTCCTTTGCCTTTACTAACTAAATTTTTACTATGAGATGAAGGCATACAATATCTTTCTATTCTTTCTCTAGAGAAGCTTGTGTCCCTTTGAACATTAATTTTAGCATTTTTCATGTACGCCAGTGATGAAAATGGATATGGAGGACCCCTGTCAATATTAGCCACACTCCTTGCATTTCTTGGCTTGCAATCTAATGCAACATTTGTAGATGTTTTATTTTCAACCTGCGCTCCAATTGGTGAGAGCTTTAATGCTGACAGGAATTCAGGTAGACCACCAGTACAAGTACTGGAAGGTATGGGCTCATTGTTACACAGTCTCTCATGTGCTTGCAGAACTTCTAAATTATCAAAGTGACTGTCACAGTTGTCACAGAGGTATATGTCAGTGGCTTTGACATATGGTTCTGCTTCTATCGGTATAGTTTCCCGGTCATAGTACAGATTCTCATTCCGAAAGGTCACTAAGAGACGTCCATTGGGACGGTAATAGAGAGATGTTGTATGGTCACGGTTGTCAACATACCTCAGCCTCTTTTGCTGGTACCGAGCGAGCTGTGCGGAAAACACTAAAAGAAAAGTGCTCTTGTGAAAGTCGTAGCATTTTTTCACTAAGCCCTTAAGTCTTAGCTCCCAATCCTCAGGCACCTGGCGGGGCCGCACAAAGGGGTGCGAAAAGGCGACGTTGCTCGGCCACCAAGGCGGTTGTTTAATCTCTTTGGCCGTGTCGTGCCCCCAGGAACATGTCACCATAAATGTAATGAACTTCTCTAACTTCCCGGCCTTGATCTTAGTGAGCGCGGTCGGGTTTCCGTCGGCAAACAGCAGCGGCAAATTGGCGATCATATTTGCTGTCGCTTACGGTCATCGCAGTCGACCAGCAAGCGCTTGCGATCTCTCTCGACACAACACAATAACGGTAACATTATCCGCCATATCTGCACCCATTGAATACATGTTAACTGAGAAACATTTACTCCACTGAACAAAAATTTCGAAAGTAAAAATTATAAAAACTTCTACAAGCTCCAATTTCCGAAATAGATAGGTACATAAAAATGCACAAACGCGTTCGTTTCGTTAACTAAAAAGAGAAAGACTTATGCATCCAGCTTTATTCTGTAATTCTATGCTACAGAGTATCACGTATCGTAATCGATTGTCAGGAAAATTATGGCGGGTAATATATATTTTTTTATTTTGAATACATAAAATTAGGTAAATATCAAATAAAGTATAAAATTCGATAAAAAAATATTTTATTATGCTATATTATAAATTAAAGTACTTATGTATCATAAAATATTAAACCTCTTTACGTTTTACAAATTATAATGAAATTAAATGGCAATTCAGTACCAATGTTGCCTGACCCTTTCTTTTGTGTCACAATTAGAAAAAAGTATCCTATAGCTATTGAAATACTACTGGGAGTGCCCTTATAACACAGCCGGACTGAATATTTGCTATTGCACTGTATCGTGGTATATGTAGCCACCTTTCGTGAATACTTCGTCCACTTTGCCCGATGTACCGTCGAAGTAAACATGTAGATATAGGCGGCTAATCATCATTATTCTAGTCTCATAGACAAATTAAAGAAGGACCTGTAACGCAACATTTTTGTAATAATTTTTTTTGTGTCTTGACAAACAAGAGTTAAGATCTTAAGCTCGGTTAACCGCCCGTATTACGTCCTTAACCGGCGTACGGGTTGTCGTGAACAGTAAATTTATAGTAAAGTTATGTTAACCGTTGGTTATGATAACCGAAATCTTGGTGCACATAGGCCTAAAATAGTTATATCATAGTCTGAGTTTTACTTTTATATATAATTATCTGTGGTGTTTATCACATTGTCAATGTCATACACAGCTGTGCCAATTTTTTTTATATACAAACAGGCAAATATCAAATAAGTATCCTATCCCTATCATAATCTGTGAATACAAAAACACTATCGCAGATTGCAACTTTGCACTACTAATAGAATATAATCAAAGAATAAGACTAACAAAGTAATCGTATTGCATAGCATCTAAACATAAATGATGTTATCGGTATGTCCCTGCATTAAATTATTTTAAAAATGGTGAGTTTCAGTTGCATATTTCTAAGTAAATTTTTGTTATGAGTCATTTGCATTTCTTAAATGTTCTTACTTTGTAGGAACAAAACAACTTGAACGGCTCGCCAAGTTCTCCTACAAAGCCTTTCTATGAGGCACGCGATTATGAGTAAGTGAAAGGCTTTATATCTATCAACTTTAATATCCTGAAAAATAATAATAATTGACCTTTTTAAATATTTGAATACCATTTTTGTCAAAAGAGATGAAGGTCTTTTTGTTATTCGAGGATTGACTATGATCATATTATTTATTGATAGTGTACTTATTATGTAAAGTATGATTGATAGCACTAACTTGTTGAATCAATATAATTAGACTTGCACTTGTATATAATGTTTAATGTAAGGAAATGATTAAGTCAAAGTTAGGGCTAGCTTGCAGAAATAAAATGCATGTTTAAACTTGCTTTTAAGGAGCTTAAATTATAGCTGGACTCAGCAAAGACTGTCCAAATCTTAACTGAAAGCTTAGTACAGTTTTTCAATCCATATCATTGATTGTATGTCTTTGCTATTTCTCCTACTACTACATTACTATGAAACATCCAGACAAATGACTAAAGACTAGCTAGACTACTCAGCATAAAACAGGATGCAATGATAAAAGCAATAGTTAAATTATCACATAGTAAATATTGGATAAGTATAAATCAAGTAATTATATTTTGTGGGCCATGTGTGAGGTCACCTATAAAGTAAAAGTTCTACAAGAATTTTAAATGACTTCATCAAGGTGTTTAAAAGCTAGAGTAGCCGCGGGCCTCAACGAAGGTTTGAATGTCAGGCCCCCAGGGGTTAAAAGCTAGAATAGAGTTTAAAATCCAGGACAGGCCAGGACAAAAAATAGGTCATGGCCGGGAAAACAGGACTGTTGGCCACTCTAGGCTAGGCTTAAAACAATATGTGAAGATTTTGATATTATTCTCAGTTTTAATGGATTAGTTCCAAAAGAGAATATATTTACGTCAGTTTAATTGAATTGATTTAGCATATTTTATATGTATTTCAATTTCTACTTTTCCACTTTCAGTTCCTTTCAACATGGAGTTTAGGGTATCTAAACCTGCATTATTTAAAATGTCCGGAGTTTGGTCCAGGGATATTTTCTTAAATCCAATTCCATCACAAGAGAATATATTTACATCAGTTTAATTGAATTGATGTAGCATATTTTATATGTATCATTTTAACTTTCAAGCTTACAGTTCCCAACATGGAGTTTAGAATATCTGAAAACAGCTGCAGTAGATCAAAAATTAGTTCGACCAAGGAGTTTGGCCTGGGCTATTTTATTAAATGCAATTCCATCACCAAGTGGAGATATTTTATGAGTAACTTAATTTTTTAATTCGCAATCATAAATGTAACTTCATGAGATAGAAAGTGAAAGTATGTCAGTCTACATTACCACATCAGATTAAGATTTAAATTTTGTATCTACCCAATGGTCATAATCAATCCTTTTTGTAGACTCTCTGCTTCCCAGGTAGGCAGAGCTAAATGCAACTGTCATTATTTGCAGTCTCACCATTACCATTATTATATTCAGATTTTAATTTTGTTCTTAACAAAGATATTTTTGATTTTTTTGATGTCAAAGGTTTTTGTGACTAAGCTACTTTATTATTGCCATCACAAGCTGCTTTTCTGTTTTTATGGATTACATTTATTTGCATTTTTTTTCATTACTGTAGAATGTTATAAATTCTTGTTGTCTGTCCACACTATTTGTAATATGTTCTGATCCTCAATATAATGACATATTCTTCTAGGAACCAGTCTGAGGAGTGTTCTTGGCTACTTCTTTTTTTTTACCTACCTGTGTCAGAAGGAGAGAAATTTTTTTCTGTGTGTTCGCAAATAACTTTCGTTTTTTTATTAAACAATTTTGATGATTCTTTTTTTGTTGGAAAGGAGATAGTCAGATGGTGGTACCGTGTCAAGAAAACCAGGATCTGATGATGGGATCCTGGAGAAATCAAGGGGAACTTTAAGACTGGAGTCAATCTGATGATGGAGCCCAAATACAGATAAGGGAACTCTTCAACAATTTACTGTAGTTACCTTGTGTTTGGGCTTGATTAATTTGTCTCAATGAGAACTTTACAGTCAAATGGGCTGTAACTGTCATAAGGGGTCTGGTGATGGAGACGAAAGACAGTTAAGGGAGCTCCTTTACGGTTTACAGTAGCTACCTTGTAATTGTGCTTGATTAATGTGTATTGATGAGAACTTTTCATGGTCTGGTGATGAAGACGAAGGACAGTTAAGGGGGTTAACTGTTTATAATAAACGGGCGGACAGAGGGCATAAAAATTTATGCACAAAGTAACGCCACAAAAGATAGCAAGCAGTTCCCGACTTCATAACATCGAAGTCGGTGGGGGCCCCCACGTCCGCGTCGGGGCCCTGGGTTCGGAAGTGTGAGCTTGATATTTAAGTAAAGTATAACATTGGGTTCAATATCGGGCGTAGCAGAAATGCGGGAGTGTGAACAACTGGAAACCGTACTCCAGCCCAAGCTTATTTGTTCTGGATTTAATCTGTACTTGGACAAGCAATGCAACCTGAGCCAGTCACAACTTGTAAGGTGCTTGACATTTGTTTTAAGCTGAGTACCTCAGCTCACCATCAGATTGGCAGTTTTAGGGAGGGAGGGAGTTTACGATAGGCTATCAAACATTTGGTAGGCTATCAAAATTAAATACAAACTATTTATTTACTGGCGACATGTTATGCCATTTTTATTGTAATTTTAAGCTCAGGATGACAAAAGATTCAAAAGGGTTGAAGTGCATCCGCTATTGCACACACACTTAGTACAACATTATATGCATGCAAAGGCGGCCTTATTTGTGGAAGCAATCTCTTACTTCCGGCCTTTCTTGATGACAGAAACTTAGAAGTACTATTGAGTTCAAAAGCTGCCTTAGTACCTGCCACCTGTTCAGATCGCGTAAAATAATTTTGTTGAAGCTACGCTTATCTTCTCAGCTAGGTATACATAGTGCATGGTTACTTATCTATTTTTTGTAAAATTTTGATTCTTTCGTTTTTTGGCACCTAAATCAAATCCAGCATCTGACTTGGAGACATGGACTTCACCAAAACAAATCGAAAACTATGGGCATTATCAGAAAGCTTTTTTTGCTATATAATTTGACATTATTAGTGCCTACGTTTTTACCAGTCGCTCGGTGAAAAACTCACACTTGCCCCAATGGTTGCTAACTATGGGTTTTATGAGAAGGCTTAGTCATTGAGAGGGCAATGGTGTAAGCTATGCTCAGATCTTTACCAAATTATATTAGAAATGTGGAGATTCACGGATATCTATATAGCCGAACGAGTCACAAGGGATTGTATACTCGTAGTTCGGTTCGAAACACTTTGAAGCCTATGAGTCGTTGAGTAGCAATCCAGCAGCAGAAAGCAAAGTGTTAGTCGATACCCACTAGGTGGAATGAGGATATTGGGGAGTTGCAGGGATTACTTAATTTAGGGGACACAAGCCTGATGTTTGAAATCTCTCACTGCAGACCTACTGTTGTTCATAATACATTGGCAAAGGCGTGTTCCTGCTACTTTGCTGCTGTACAGAGTCGTATTCAATATGGCATTGAGTTATGGGGACGCGGTGCTGAGTGGGAACGCGTCTTCAAATTACAAAAGCGCGCCGTAAGAATACTGGCTAACGTTTCGCAGGACACATCGGCAAAACCCTCCTTTATTAGTCTGGGCATTTTGACACTTTCCAGCTTAATAATTTACAGTGTGGCAATGTACGTCTGGCAACACCAAAACCAGTTTCCCAAAAGGAGCTATTCCAACCTAAGGTACCCCTATCGATTAATTGCAAAATATCAGAGACTGAAAAAAACCTCAAAAACAATCACAGAGATGGGTCCAGAAGTATTTAATAGAATCCCTGAGAGCATAAGAAATCAGTCAAACATTAAAAAAAAACCTCAAAACGTGGCTTGTCGAGAAGGCTTTCTACAGCTATAATAATGAGTTCATTATTGATATTCCTCAATAATTGAACTGTCAAATGTAATATATATAGTTAAATAAGAAATACACGTGTCTTTTAGCTGTGAACGCCAGCCACGGACCAGCGAGCGCAGTGAAAGGTTCCATATCGTTAGGGCAAGGGCAGTTTACTTTGTTCGTAATGCTCACTGGATTTAGAGCACCCAGTTTGCAATTTTCAAGAATAAGCGAACATTTTCACAACAACACTATTATTTAAATATCTATAAATGGTGTTAAGTTTATCTTTAATAGTTCCTATAAATTTTTTGTCTTTTTCTGGTTATTATTGGGTAATTCCTTAATGGAATTGTAGTAGGGGCTTAGATTTTACGGATTGTGCGGAGAAGCTCTGCCGAAGTTGAGCCAGAGGGCTTAAATTAGGTACTTAAGGGGCAGAACATCTAAAGGGCATGTTCTGTGAAATTCGGACTTTGGCTTTGTAATTTCCTCATTCAAACACCCCCTGTTTTATGAGTGACGTAATGTAATTGTAATGGACAGGACAGGTGAAACTAAATAAGATGTTTATGTTCAAACATCTAAATGCTTGACATGAAGTTTCATAGAAAATATTCTAAAATGCCTGAAAATCAGCGCTACAGCCTATACCTGTATAGCTGTAGCATCGTGCTGAGGCAGCGCCCCGTTCAGCCAAAATATCTTAGTACTTCGTCAGTAGGTAGTTGGATTTTTGGTGCCAGGTTTTGATAAATCCCTATGTCTCCTCTTAGGTTTTTGGAAAACCGTGGTACCAAATTTTGATTAAATGCAGATAATTTAAAATATGTAAATTTGTATGATTATTAGTTTGTATTTTTTTTTTGGCTGAATAAACGTTTTTTTTCATTTCGTTTTTTCATAAAATTGCCTGCAGATACCTTAATCTCAGTTGCAACGTGTAATAAATAAAAATAGTAACACAATTTTTCATAAAATAATGTGTCTGTTACAGTATAAGAGGCCACAGAAATTTTTACAATGACTTGAACAAGAAGCTATCGATGGATCCTAGAGCAGTTATTGGTGATGATCCTCTGTCACAAAATGATGAGGTATATTTTGACCTATATATTAAAAACCTTTTATTTTATTTAAAAAACGTTCCTTTTAACCCACTTTATGGACACTGTTCAGACCACTTTCTGTAGCTGCAAATTCTATTAGGGCTAACGCTAAAACTCGCGCGGGTGCACGCTCGCGGGTGTATAATGAAAAATAGTATGGACAGCGCAGGCGCGTGCGACGGAGCGCGGGCGCGGGTGGCGGGCACACGGCACGGACGCCCGCGACGGGCACACGCGAGCGGGTTTGTTTCTACAAATCAGATGAGCGCCGCCAGATGCCACGGTTACACGCATCGGAGGCTAGGTACAATCATGAACATTGATACAAAGCGCGTAATAATTGAGGTGCAATTTCGGCCAATATTATGGAATATGGCAAATGAATTATCAAATTCTCCGCTGAGTAACCTACTTGTCAAGAACAGGTTATGCAGTCGACGTTGTTTCCGTTGACGTCTTTTTGCCAAATAATAAATTAGTAAATAATCCATGGTAATCTACTCCACACAACTGTACACGCACGACATCAAAATTATACTAGCAGCGCTAACTGAGACGGGCGCACGGCCGCGTGCGCCCGCGCCCGCACCCGCCTGTGTTTTATCGTTAGCCCTTATGTACTTGTAAAACTAGGGCGGTAGCTACAATGAAAGAATAAATTTGCGTGAACCCTTTTTACCCGACTGTTTGGTCATATAAATAATGAAAAGAACAATAAATAAATTATTACTATTATTTAATATTTAAAATATGAAATGAAAAATCTTTATTTTATATTTATTTTTCTGTAATATTTCTGCAGAGCGCATGGAAGCAACATTTTTGTGACAATGAGCTCAAAGCTTTGATACTACAAGATGTCGTCCGAACTTTTCCCGATGAAGCTTATTTTCGTGACAAAGATGTGCAGGACATGATGGTAATATTGATTTATAATAATTAATTAAAATATTGTTAATCTTGTGCTAAGTTCAATGTGAAATAAACAGAATCAGAATATCGTACTGTAATGTTTCAAGCAAATAAATGATTTGCTTGAAACATTACAGTACGATATACATAGGTCTTGTTATGTTAAAAAATTACAATGTCTCACCGATAACAGGCATGCAAATGTTAAAGTACATAAAATAATTAAAACAATAAAAAAAACTAATAAAATGTCAAAGAGAATTTAAAAATATAAAAAAATATATATCAAATAAAAAATGTCAAGGATCATATTAAGATAATTATTGTCAATGATAAAAAAATATAAAATTAAAAAAAATAATAAATAAAATTATTATTATAAAAACAAAAAACCCGACTGCATAGAAGTTATGAACTGAAAAGAGAAAAACAAGGATCACTATATCTATATAAAATTCTAAATACTTTATAGAGATGCAAACGGGGACAAAATACTTTATTTTCTGCGGGGAAAGAAAGATCTACCAAAACTACGTTTGTCCCCGCCTGCAGCACCATAAAGTATTTAGAATTTTATACAGATATAGTGATCCTTGTTTTTCTCTTTTCAGTTCATAACTTCTATGCAGTCGGGTTTTTTGTTTTTATAATAATAATTTTATTTGAGACTTTTTTGTTTTAGTTTATGGTATAGAAATGATACGGTACACTTTATGCCATTTTTTGTTAAAACGGCAATATAAACATGATATAATATTTATATTTTTGAAATGGTCTTTTTACAACCTTTCATTTGATACCCATAATCCTGTACCTATTTGCATATTCTTGAATCGTGTAATAAGTTTTATCTATCAAATGCTCCTGCAGCTTATGTTTAAATATATTGAAATTCTTGATACTTGCTATATTTGCAGGTAGTTTATTATATAATATGCAAGTCATAATAAACAAGCCATAACAACAAAACTTAAATAGGTTAACCTTTTTGCGCTTTTACAATGTTATACAAAATGCCTACTTAATTTTAGTTTTAAATAACAAACCTCCAGACAAATCCAAACAATGTCCATGTTCAATCATTTCCTTATTATGGTTCCAGTGACTATATGACGATGTCATGTTGTTTGGTAATAAACGCAAGAAGTCCTTTTTGTGGGTATCTTTTGATTTTTCGTTTTTGTGCCGAGCAAAAATATCCAATCCAGTTATCCATTTCAAAAACTGATTCTTTGCTGCACTGTTTATTCAATTGAAAATCGTAAAATCAACTAGCCCGCATAGATCCCGCTGTCGTGGGAATACGTCATCATCATATATATCATCATCAGCCTGTATTAGTCCACTGCTGGACATAGGCCTTTCCGAGAGCGCGCCACCAGACACGATCCTCTGCCTTTCTCATCCAGCCACTTCCCACTACCTTTTTGAGGTCGTCAGACCATCGGGCTGGAGGGCGTCCTACACTGCGCTTAGTAGTATGTGGTCTCCACTCCAGAACACGCCGGCCCCAGCGACTATCTGTTCTGCGAATTATATGGCCTGCCCATTGCCACTTCAACGTACTTATCCTTTGAGCTATGTCTACTACTTTGGTACTCCTTCGGATTTCCCCATTATACGTATAATAAATATACTAAAGGAATACGTAGAAATAAGAAATCAGTGGTATTTTGCTTAATATCGTATTAACTTAATTTAAACCCTAAGGTTTGTAAGTATGGATGCACGGACATTTGTTACTCTCTCACGCAATAAGTACTGAATGTATTTAGATAAAATTCTACAATAATAAAACTAGTACATTAGAATAACACAAAAATTATCGCGAATGTTTTATGTTAACCGCAAGCGACCTCTAGTACAAGTATATACGGTTGCCAGGTGCGCGTGTTGTTCTTCTGGGCGCGCGCGCACCCCAGCCCGGGCTACCGGCAAGGCATGCACGAGATCCTCGCGCCCGCGCTCTACGAGCTGCACTGCGACAGGAAGTTCGCTCCCCAACACATGAGGTACGCGACCCCTAGTACAAGTATGTACGGTTGCCAGGTGCGCGTGTTGTTCTTCTGGGCGCGCTCGCACCCCAGCCCGGGCTACCGGCAAGGCATGCACGAGATCCTCGCGCCCGCGCTCTACGAGCTGCACTGCGACAGGAAGTTCGCTCCCCAACACATGAGGTACGCGACCTCTAGTACAAGTATGTACGGTTGCCAGGTGCGCGTGTTGTTCTTCTGGGCGCGCTCGCACCCCAGCCCGGGCTACCGGCAAGGCATGCACGAGATCCTCGCGCCCGCGCTCTACGAGCTGCACTGCGACAGGAAGTTCGCTCCCCAACACATGAGGTTTGCGACTAACGTTGTACTGTACAAGTTGGCCCTTGACTGCTATCACACCTGATGTTAAGTGATGATGCAATCTAAGATGGAAGCGGACTAACTTGTTAGGAGTTCGATGAAATCCACACTCCTATCGGTTTCTACACGACATCGTACCGGAACGTTAACTCGCTTGGCGGTACGTCTTTGTCGGTAGGGTGGTAAGTAGCCACGGCGAAAGCCTCCCACCAGCCAGACCAACACATATTAAGGAAAATCCCAATCTGCCCCACCGGGAATCGAACCCAGGACCTCCGTCTTATGAATCCACCACGCATACCACTGCGCCACGGAGGTCGTCAAAAATTAAATTAAACACAATATAGAATCCGAATCTCAAAAACGGCTCCACCGATTATGTATTTATGGACAAACTAGCTTTTGCCCGCGACTTCGTCCGCGTGGAATTAGTTATTACGGCAGCCTAATTTTTCTAAGCTTTGAATGTCATATTTATTAATATCTAATCAACTGCCTAAGAAATAGGTCTTAAGCTTTCAAAATGACGATACTTTCATACAACATTTCATCCCCCCTTTAACCCCTTACAACCTTTTTTCAGGCTCTAGACTTACTGTGTACGAAATTTCATTTAAATCGGTTCAGTAGTTGTAGAGTGAAAGCAAGACAGACAGAGTTACTTTCGCATTTATAATATTATTAGTATTTAGGATACACGTATAAAGTTATCATAATTTTGAGCCAATGTTCTGCCATTATTATGGCGTGCCATAGTAGTAAGAAAATTAAGCTAAACCTAGTTAGATCGATCTATCTAGGTTTCATTTTTAGAAAACGAATAATTTCCAAAAATAAAAAATATCGAACAAAGCTTGGTGAAGCAGGTACTATAAATAATATTTTAAACCCCCTTCCCCTTCAACCCATGCTCCTCACTAAGTCCCTCACTACGGATGTTGATATTTTTTTTCTAATTAAGCCACTTTACCTCTAAATCTATAATCCTGTTAACAGTTTGCAAGTTATTCTGTCAGCTAAATTAATTATTATAAATAGTGTTCAAGAATTAATATATTTACCAATGTAAAATAAATCTTATGTGTAATGAGGTAAAGCTTAAAGTTGAAATTATATTCCTTTTCCAGTGACACTTTACGGTATTATCTTCAAGACGATTACCTAGAACACGACAGTTAGTGAGTACTTTTTCATTATATATTTTATTTGCTGTATAGTTTTTCTATTTTACAAGCTTTTATGTAACTTGCATTGTATGTATGTAAATATATTCGGGTGAAATCGTGCAAGTCAATTTTGAAGATGTCTTTAACGATTGATCTGAAATTTTGGATGACAATGCAAGGTTAACTGTGTGACGTCATTCCAAATCCAACATGGGGGCATATCCAAAATGGTGTACGATTTATTCTTATTGCACTCCTATATATTGGTGTTAAATAAAAAGGCTTGCTAAGAATAACTCGAAAAATAATATGACGTCACTCTTAATCCAATATGGTGGAAATAAATTATATTGCTTGACTATGCAATTTTATGATGACATGGAGCTGATCTGATGCTGAGCTAGAAGTTGGCCAAAGGAACAATACAACAACACAACTCCATTAAAATAGTTCGGCTTTGAGTGTACGTGTAGATACTGATTGTATTTGATGTTGCTTTATGTTCCAGCATGCTGTTCAGCGCTATAATGAAGGGCCTGGAGAAGTTCTACTCCACGGGTGACGTAATTCCCAACAACTGCGGCCGACTACCCACCTCCAGAACTGCACACGTAAGACCCGAATATTATATATTTCTAGAAAGCGTCTCCAGACAAAGTCCCCGATAATGTTGCGTGGATCTGGATATCCTCTATGATCACAGTCAGGACAAATCGCACGCAATCCATAAATCCTGTTATCAGAGAGATAGTTTGCCCCCTGTGTTTTTCTCTGGCAGAGCTTTTGCAGACCCCTTTTCTCGAAATACGGTGAAAATAAAGCATTTAGTGTAAAATATTTATGTATTTCAGAGTCAAAACGAAGTGGTCCGGTACTTGGAGCGCCTGAGGGAGCAGTACCTGGCGCCGGCCGACCCGGAGCTGGCGGCGCATCTCGCCGACTGCAACATATCCTTGGAGCTGTTTGGAATGTAGGTATTATCTTACGTTATATATATTATACAAAACGAAGTGGTCCGGTACTTGGAGCGCCTGAGGGAGCAGTACCTGGCGCCGGCCGACCCGGAGCTGGCGGCGCATCTCGCCGACTGCAACATATCCTTGGAGCTGTTTGGAATGTAGGTATTATCTTACGTTATATATATATATTATACAAAACGAAGTGGTCCGGTACTTGGAGCGCCTGAGGGAGCAGTACCTGGCGCCGGCCGACCCGGAGCTGGCGGCGCATCTCGCCGACTGCAACATATCCTTGGAGCTGTTTGGAATGTAGGTATTATCTTACGTTATATATATAATACAAAACGAAGTGGTCCGGTACTTGGAGCGCCTGAGGGAGCAGTACCTGGCGCCGGCCGACCCGGAGCTGGCGGCGCATCTCGCCGACTGCAACATATCCTTGGAGCTGTTTGGAATGTAGGTATTATCTTACGTTATATATATTATACAAAACGAAGTGGTCCGGTACTTGGAGCGCCTGAGGGAGCAGTACCTGGCGCCGGCCGACCCGGAGCTGGCGGCGCATCTCGCCGACTGCAACATATCCTTGGAGCTGTTTGGAATGTAGGTATTATCTTACGTTATATATATTATACAAAACGAAGTGGTCCGGTACTTGGAGCGCCTGAGGGAGCAGTACCTGGCGCCGGCCGACCCGGAGCTGGCGGCGCATCTCGCCGACTGCAACATATCCTTGGAGCTGTTTGGAATGTAGGTATTATCTTACGTTATATTAATATTATACAAAACGAAGTGGTCCGGTACTTGGAGCGCCTGAGGGAGCAGTACCTGGCGCCGGCCGACCCGGAGCTGGCGGCGCATCTCGCCGACTGCAACATATCCTTGGAGCTGTTTGGAATGTAGGTATTATCTTACGTTATATATATTATACAAAACGAAGTGGTCCGGTACTTGGAGCGCCTGAGGGAGCAGTACCTGGCGCCGGCCGACCCGGAGCTGGCGGCGCATCTCGCCGACTGCAACATATCCTTGGAGCTGTTTGGAATGTAGGTATTATCTTACGTTATATATATTATACAAAACGAAGTGGTCCGGTACTTGGAGCGCCTGAGGGAGCAGTACCTGGCGCCGGCCGACCCGGAGCTGGCGGCGCATCTCGCCGACTGCAACATATCCTTGGAGCTGTTTGGAATGTAGGTATTATCTTACGTTCGTTATATATATTATACAAAACGAAGTGGTCCGGTACTTGGAGCGCCTGAGGGAGCAGTACCTGGCGCCGGCCGACCCGGAGCTGGCGGCGCATCTCGCCGACTGCAACATATCCTTGGAGCTGTTTGGAATGTAGGTATTATCTTACGTTATATATATTATACAAAACGAAGTGGTCCGGTACTTGGAGCGCCTGAGGGAGCAGTACCTGGCGCCGGCCGACCCGGAGCTGGCGGCGCATCTCGCCGACTGCAACATATCCTTGGAGCTGTTTGGAATGTAGGTATTATCTTACGTTATATATATTATACAAAACGAAGTGGTCCGGTACTTGGAGCGCCTGAGGGAGCAGTACCTGGCGCCGGCCGACCCGGAGCTGGCGGCGCATCTCGCCGACTGCAACATATCCTTGGAGCTGTTTGGAATGTAGGTATTATCTTACGTTATATATATTATACAAAACGAAGTGGTCCGGTACTTGGAGCGCCTGAGGGAGCAGTACCTGGCGCCGGCCGACCCGGAGCTGGCGGCGCATCTCGCCGACTGCAACATATCCTTGGAGCTGTTTGGAATGTAGGTATTATCTTACGTTATATATATTATACAAAACGAAGTGGTCCGGTACTTGGAGCGCCTGAGGGAGCAGTACCTGGCGCCGGCCGACCCGGAGCTGGCGGCGCATCTCGCCGACTGCAACATATCCTTGGAGCTGTTTGGAATGTAGGTATTATCTTACGTTATATATATTATACAAAACGAAGTGGTCCGGTACTTGGAGCGCCTGAGGGAGCAGTACCTGGCGCCGGCCGACCCGGAGCTGGCGGCGCATCTCGCCGACTGCAACATATCCTTGGAGCTGTTTGGAATGTAGGTATTATCTTACGTTATATATATTATACAAAACGAAGTGGTCCGGTACTTGGAGCGCCTGAGGGAGCAGTACCTGGCGCCGGCCGACCCGGAGCTGGCGGCGCATCTCGCCGACTGCAACATATCCTTGGAGCTGTTTGGAATGTAGGTATTATCTTACGTTATATATATTATACAAAACGAAGTGGTCCGGTACTTGGAGCGCCTGAGGGAGCAGTACCTGGCGCCGGCCGACCCGGAGCTGGCGGCGCATCTCGCCGACTGCAACATATCCTTGGAGCTGTTTGGAATGTAGGTATTATCTTACGTTATATATATTATACAAAACGAAGTGGTCCGGTACTTGGAGCGCCTGAGGGAGCAGTACCTGGCGCCGGCCGACCCGGAGCTGGCGGCGCATCTCGCCGACTGCAACATATCCTTGGAGCTGTTTGGAATGTAGGTATTATCTTACGTTATATATATTATACAAAACGAAGTGGTCCGGTACTTGGAGCGCCTGAGGGAGCAGTACAGGATATGTTACGTTATATATATATATGTTGCGAAGTTTCCTGAACTCCACGTGGTCAAGCTCGATTATTTTTCGAAACTAGACTTTTCCAACTGGATCATACGTAATACTTATCCGCAATTTTGAGTGCAGAATTATGCCGAACTTAAGCTAAGTCCTTGTCTTGCTTATGTTCATTTTAGACTTAAAATTGTTATTAAAGTCATCTAGAATCTGCCATGAGGATTACATGGTCGGCCATTTGTAGTCGGAGTGAGGGCTCGCTATTGATGTTAAAGCCTGATCTGAACCAGTCAAGAAGCTTAAAGAAAAACGTGCCATAGGCAACCAAAATTGCTTTGGTGATTTTGTTACAAAATAAACTTTTGACGGCGGTTTTAAACATGTTAATGTTGGTACCACAGACGCTGGCTGCGTCTGCTGTTCGGGCGCGAGTTCCCGCGTGCGGAGATCCCGCTGCTGTGGGGCTTCCTGTTCTCCGACGGGCCCATGCTGCCCAACCTGCACTACGTCATCCTCGCCATGCTGCTGCCCGTCAGGAACATACGTGAGTAACAACATTCGACAGTGTCCACTCGCCTGTCGACAAGGAGGTGCCAGGTGGAACAGCATTGACTCCACCACACATTTGTAATGTACAGTGTTGGAAAGCGATGCGGGCGGCGCGTTGGCGCTGCTGATGCGGCCGGCGGCGGTGTCCGCGGCGCACGTGTGCGCGCTGGCGCTGCACCTGCGCGCGCCGCACGAGCGGCCCCGCCCGCCGCCGCCGCCCTCGCACCTGCTCAACAACGTGTGAGTACACTAGAGCCTCATGGTGATGATGATGATGACACTGATACAAACTCAAGAGTAATGATTTCAGACGACACGACAGCGTAGTGGACGCGTCGAGCTCGGTGTGGAGCTTCGAGCAGCGCGCGGAGGAGGAGGGGCACTCGTCGGGCTCGGAGGGCGTGGCGGAGGGCGGGGACGTGGCGCGCTCGCTGGCGGCGCTGGCCCTGCTGCGCGCGCGCCTGCCGCCCGCCGCCGCCGCGCTGCAGGCTGCCCTGCCGCGCCCGCCGCCCCAGGCCCTGCAGCCGCTGCAGCAGATTGTGCAGGTACGTGCAGCGCGTGGGGGAGGAGGGGCACTCGTCGGGCTCGGAGGGCGGGGACGTGGCGCGCTCGCTGGCGGCGCTGGCCCTGCTGCGCGCGCGCCTGCCGCCCGCCGCCGCCGCGCTGCAGGCTGCACTGCCGCGCCCGCCGCCCCAGGCCCTGCAGCCGCTGCAGCAGATCGTGCAGGTATGTGCAGCGCGTGGGGGAGGAGGGGCACTCGTCGGGCTCGGAGGGCGGGGACGTGGCGCGCTCGCTGGCGGCGCTGGCCCTGCTGCGCGCGCGCCTGCCGCCCGCCGCCGCCGCGCTGCAGGCTGCACTGCCGCGCCCGCCGCCCCAGGCCCTGCAGCCGCTGCAGCAGATCGTGCAGGTATGTGCAGCGCGTGGGGGAGGAGGGGCACTCGTCGGGCTCGGAGGGCGTGGCGGAGGGCGGGGACGTGGCGCGCTCGCTGGCGGCGCTGGCCCTGCTGCGCGCGCGCCTGCCGCCCGCCGCCGCCGCGCTGCAGGCTGCACTGCCGCGCCCGCCGCCCCAGGCCCTGCAGCCGCTGCAGCAGATCGTGCAGGTACGTGCAGCGCGTGGGGGAGGAGGGGCACTCGTCGGGCTCGGAGGGCGTGGCGGAGGGCGGGGACGTGGCGCGCTCGCTGGCGGCGCTGGCCCTGCTGCGCGCGCGCCTGCCGCCCGCCGCCGCCGCGCTGCAGGCTGCACTGCCGCGCCCGCCGCCCCAGGCCCTGCAGCCGCTGCAGCAGATCGTGCAGGTATGTGCAGCGCGTGGGGGAGGAGGGGCACTCGTCGGGCTCGGAGGGCGGGGACGTGGCGCGCTCGCTGGCGGCGCTGGCCCTGCTGCGCGCGCGCCTGCCGTCCGCCGCCGCCGCGCTGCAGGCTGCACTGCCGCGCCCGCCGCCCCAGGCCCTGCAGCCGCTGCAGCAGATCGTGCAGGTATGTGCAGCGCGTGGGGGAGGAGGGGCACTCGTCGGGCTCGGAGGGCGTGGCGGAGGGCGGGGACGTGGCGCGCTCGCTGGCGGCGCTGGCCCTGCTGCGCGCGCGCCTGCCGCCCGCCGCCGCCGCGCTGCAGGCTGCACTGCCGCGCCCGCCGCCCCAGGCCCTGCAGCCGCTGCAGCAGATCGTGCAGGTATGTGCAGCGCGTGGGGGAGGAGGGGCACTCGTCGGGCTCGGAGGGCGGGGACGTGGCGCGCTCGCTGGCGGCGCTGGCCCTGCTGCGCGCGCGCCTGCCGCCCGCCGCCGCCGCGCTGCAGGCTGCACTGCCGCGCCCGCCGCCCCAGGCCCTGCAGCCGCTGCAGCAGATCGTGCAAGTATGTGCAGCGCGTGGGGGAGGAGGGGCACTCGTCGGGCTCGGAGGGCGGGGACGTGGCGCGCTCGCTGGCGGCGCTGGCCCTGCTGCGCGCGCGCCTGCCGCCCGCCGCCGCCGCGCTGCAGGCTGCACTGCCGCGCCCGCCGCCCCAGGCCCTGCAGCCGCTGCAGCAGATCGTGCAGGTATGTGCAGCGCGTGGGGGAGGAGGGGCACTCGTCGGGCTCGGAGGGCGTGGCGGAGGGCGGGGACGTGGCGCGCTCGCTGGCGGCGCTGGCCCTGCTGCGCGCGCGCCTGCCGCCCGCCGCCGCCGCGCTGCAGGCTGCACTGCCGCGCCCGCCGCCCCAGGCCCTGCAGCCGCTGCAGCAGATCGTGCAGGTATGTGCAGCGCGTGGGGGAGGAGGGGCACTCGTCGGGCTCGGAGGGCGGGGACGTGGCGCGCTCGCTGGCGGCGCTGGCCCTGCTGCGCGCGCGCCTGCCGCCCGCCGCCGCCGCGCTGCAGGCTGCACTGCCGCGCCCGCCGCCCCAGGCCCTGCAGCCGCTGCAGCAGATCGTGCAGGTATGTGCAGCGCGTGGGATAGGAGGGGCACTCGTCGGGCTCGGAGGGCGTGGCGGAGGGCGGGGGGGGGGAGCAGATCGTGCAGGTACGTGCAGCGCGTGGGGGACTCGATTGTTTTGTGTTAAACGTAAAAATGAAATCTTCAAAACTATATCTTGCTATAAAATTTTCGTCTTCAGTTGGCAGCCCTGCTCCAATGCCGCAACCACGCGCTAATAGACGTCGAGACCGCGCTGGAGGCGGCCGAGAACCAGTCCACCTACAGCCTGGGCCGCAGACAGCTGGTGCCGGTGGTGGTGCTGCCCCCTCACAAGCAGACCAGCAAACAAACCCCCTCCAAACAGACTGCCCTCAAACAGACTAAACAAGTGAGGAAAGTGAAAGAGGTACCCCTAACAGTGTTCCACCAAATGGAGTGCGACAGTTCTAGTGATTTGCCATTCCTAGACCCGCTGCGGCTACGGACAGAATGACTACGACGGAAAATTATGCTCTATAGCTATTACCATTAGGTGTCAATTCGTGTGACTTTGTAATCTGAGGCATTGAATTGGTGATCTTGACGATATCTACGCATGCATGCATACACCAAGCAGGGAGCTGATAATGAACTGGATTTAAAAAAAACATCACTTGAGCTCGTAGAATGTTAGTTTGAGTGAGGACTGTGCCACATCGCCTTTGGTCGAGAGCAAAAATATATTTTCTATAAGTTTCTGGAATTTGTAAATAAAGCCTTTTTGACCTCACAGCTCAATATTTAAACATGGTTCCTAGTAAAATTTATAAAAAAAAAAAAAATTTTAAATATGTATAATGGTACAGCCAAATAGAAAATAATGCAGTGACAAAGATTGACATTTAAATTGCAGTAGTACTGTGTACTTGAAAAGTATAAAATAAGTTAATTGTTTATAATGGGAAATATTATTTGTTAATAAGATAGTTTTCATACTATGTATATTGTGTAAAAGAAATAGTGAGATTGACGGTATTTACCACAGACCTGTATTTAACTAGACGCCGCTTGTACATATTTAATTATAATCATTCCATAATTTGCTACTAGTTAACCAACTACCAATAATAAGCAAAAAAACCGAAAGGTGTATAGGTTTCATCCTTGCGTAATCACTTACCATTAGGTGTGTTTGCAATCAAGGGCTAACTTGTAATGAATAAAAAAACGTTTGGTTTAAATGCGGTGTCTAGATAAATATAAGTCAGTGGCATTGTTAAGATTGTAAGTATTTAACTATTATTAAGTAAAATATATAATATATTAAAATTGTTACGTCCACATTACGTGGTAATTGTCTTAATAGCTACTGGCAAAAAAGCATTGAGTTAAAAAAGGTACATACTAAATCTATTTACTAAACTTGCTCAAATCTATCTATATATATATAGGGTCTCACAGTAAATGATATGCTGTCGCGAAACACCCATGGCGTTTGTATGAAAATCCAATTAAATTTAATTTTTCAACCAACTTCCGAAAAGTAGGAATTTTCAAATCTAGACGAATATCTTAGCATTCCATGGATTCACCGTGCGGGTGCCGGGTCCATCGCGTGGCTGAGAGAAAAACTCCGAACAGAGCCCGAGACTTGTTACACGGGTGTAGGTTTAAGGGTACCCTTAGTGACGGCCGTCAACACTCACCTCCTCTGTTCAAGTTATTCTCCCTGCACAGCCAAATTCGGAAGGACCCTACTAGAGCAGCTTTGGACACTCGTTCCAATATGGAGCTTACTGCACTTCTAGTAAGGCCAAGGTCTTTTAGCAGGTTGTAGAGAGACTTCGCTGGTATACCCCTCGCACCCACTTCTACCGCGTATAAACTAACCACATAGCCATTTTTGGTTAGTTCATTAGTAAGGTCATAGTATTTATTCACTTTGAATACATGGTCTTTAAGGATGTTTGTTTCCCACGGCACTGTAAGCTCAACAAGTACTTTACGTTTGATTTGTTTGGAAAAAAGATTATGTTACGCGATTACTCGAAGACAGCTGGACCGATTTAAAAAATTATTTTTTGTTTGAAAGGTTTATACTTATAAAGTGGTGCCTTATTCATAATGTCAGTATGATGGTGTCGTGGAAAAATCAAGGGAACTCTTAAAATTTTATAGGCACATGCAGCGATTTCAGTATTTTAGTGACTTATTCCAACTTTATCATCAATATAGATAAATCACTAAAAAGTAAAAAATAAAAGTTTTCTAACAAAAAATATTTTTTGTTCTTTGTTTGTACTAGTGCCTTACCGTTCCTTAACCATGGATGGCAGCAAATTCATAGATATGTTTTAAATTAATTAAAGTAACTAAATGCGATTATTTGTTACTTTTTATGCATTTAGAAGTCGGTTTTATTATTTCTTAAAAAAATTTATGGCATTAATTATTCGATGGCGACTGTACACAACGCATCTGCTTACAGTTCTGCACTGATTGCAGATAAACAGAAATAAGAAAAAAAAAATATTCAATATGTCGTAACTACCTAATTCTGTTTACTTAATGCTTTCTAATTGGCGTAATAGGAGTTAGTTACTACATAAGGGGAATGGAACCTATTACTTCACTATCTGTCTGTCACCAGGCTGTATCTCCTAAACCATGACCATACCATATTATATAGATATTTCGGTATAGCAACAACTATTAAAAACAGGTTAAAATAAATCGGATTTCGGGCGCTAATCTGCCTAGCACTTGCCCAGTTTTTACTTATAAAAAAATTAGTTAAACTTCGAATTAAGTATATTATTTTTAATCCGTTTATTCCCATTAGTTTAAGTTTACTGTGCAATATAAATAAGTGATTACAAGATACAAAAAAGTTTATTTAGCTTTAGATTAAGATAACTCAGAAACAAATGTATATGTGATAAATAATTCAATATAAGAAATTTTATTATAGATTATGTATTAATTGAAGACGGTTATGTGTGAAACTAACAGTATCAACCGAACAAAAAAATGGTAATAACTAATAAATAACTAGCGAAGGCCCACAACTCCGGCGCCGAGATATTCTGTTTTGTGACAATTCGATAAAAATTAGCTTTTGTCCTTTCTCAGGCTCTATCTATCTCTGTACAAAATTTCATTTAAATCGGTTCAGCAGTTTTGGCGTGATTGTGTAAAAGAGTTACTTTCGCATTTATAATATTTTTACTACTACATCCAAAACCAAACCGTCTTCCAAAAATAGATTATCTATGCTTTTCATAACACTAAATACTATATTATAGGTACTACTAAATACTATAGTAGTACCTATCTACCTAGGAATATAGTGACCTAATTCAAAATTTTGTGTTTTTGCCCCCTTTATAAATAATAAAAAACATAAATTCAACATTTACTTCGACCCACAAAAATGAATCTTTACTTGCCAACCTAGAACCATTTCATGCCACCCCAACGAAGATCATGCCTTTCAATTTTAACGATGCAGTTGAATTTAGGTCGTGTTTTTTCTCCTTTATTTTTATTTACATTTTTTTAAATAATTTTAACAATGTAATTCAAATTCAAAATCGTTTATTTCAAGTAGGCTTATTACAAGCACTTTTGAAACGTCAAATTGGACTATTTGTAGTGACTCTACCACCGGCTCGGAAGGCAGGCCCTGTTGAGAAGAGCCGGCAAGAAACTCAACAGTTGCTCTTTTTATAATATTATCAATTTTACAATATTAAGTGTGTTGTTACATAAAGTTATTTATTTTACTTCCTGTGTGAAGTTGAAAGGCTATCCAATTGCCTTTGAACATCTTTGTCATTTAAAAATTCATCGATAGTATAATAACCCTGACTCAGTAAGTGAGTTTTAATACATTGTTTAAACTTATGCAATGGCAGATCCAAAACTGAATTGGGCATCTTGTTGTAGAAGAGTACACCCAATCCTACGAAAGATTTTTGTACTTTTCGGAGGCGATAAGCTGATATGACTAACTTATGTCCATTTCTAGGAAGACGGTCGTTTAAATCCTTTTTCTGTTTATACATATTTATATTTTGTTTAACATAAACTAGGTTATTGAATATGTATTGACAGGCTACTGTAAGAATTCCTATTTCTTTAAATTTGACTCGAAGGGACTCGCGTGGTTTAAGTTTATAAATCGACCGAATTGCTCGTTTCTGAAGTATAAAGACAGAATTTATGTCAGCAGCCTTTCCCCACAACAAGATGCCATAAGACATCACACTGTGGAAGTAAGCAAAATAAACCAGTCTAGCTGTTTCTACATCGGTAAACTGTCTTATTTTTCTCACTGCAAATGCTGCTGAGCTAAGTTTAGCTGTCAGTGACTCTATATGAGCGCTCCACTGAAGTTTACAGTCCAAGGTCACTCCTAGAAAGACTGTAGAACTCTCCATTTTTAGCGTTTCACCATTTATCATTAAAGACTTATTTATTTTTTTTACATTCGGTAAAGAAAACTCAACACATTTAGTTTTCTTTGCATTTAATAGTAAATTATTAGCAGTAAACCAATGCGACACATGCGATACAGCACGGTTTACATCGTCAAAGTCAGTGGCGGATTTATAGATTTGCCGCCCGTAGGCTATTCAATTTTTGCCGCCTCTAAATTTTGATATCTTAGTCCACAATCATATCAATTTTCTATCAATAAAATTCCAACTTTATAATTTGTGCCCCATCATCCTCGTTACTTCAACTTTTCCCATATAGTTATTATTATTGAGAACTATGGTACCGTGTTAGATCCTTGATTATTTTTACAGCAAAGAATTATCAAAAAACATTATTTTAAGGAAAAAATATCTCAATCGTATACCACTTTTAAAGTAAGGTAAGGTATGTCTTAAAACTATACAATACTTACAAAATATGAATTAAGCTTACGTAAAAAAAATACATTTGGCGAACGTTGATTAACATTTATTATTACACTCACAGTTTAAAAACAATACAATAAATATATCTTTTCTTTATTATTTGTTAGCATTATGATTTTAGTTAAATTATAAAAGCATTACAATACTTTTTTGCGAGACTTTGAATTCGCAAAATCATTTATTATATCGTCGTACGAAATCTTGTTCATTAGCTCTGACTCTATGCACAAGAGAGCTAAAGCGTTTAGCTTTTCTTGACTTAAAGTCGATCGTAGGTAGTTCTTTACTCTCTTCAAGCAAGAGAAGCTTCTTTCACCTGAACAATTTGCCGCTGGTGTGTAATAAATATGATGTACATGAATATTGTAATAATGAGACTTCCGATAAAATAACATCAAGTTGGACCAGTCAAGAGCTCGAACCTGATATATTACCGTCAGAGGTACCTACAATTAGCAACGGAATCCCTAAAACTAGGCAAGTCTCCAGGCAAAGATGCTATTCCAGCAGAGCTTATAAAAATCCTAGGAGCCCCAGGCATTTACATAATCACGAACATCTGCAACGCTGTTTGGAAAACAGGACACTGGCTGCAAGATTGGACCGAATCCATTTTTATACCGCTCCACAAAAAAGGATCCACAACAGACTGTGGCAATTACAGGACCATCGCATTAATATCGCATGCAAGTAAGATCCTTCTGTACGTGATCAATAAACGTCTGAAATCTTTTCTTGATCGACAGATACCGGAAGAGCAGGCAGGGTTTGTAAAAGGAAAGGGTACTAGAGAACAAATCCTAAATATCCGTCAGATTATAGAAAAGAGTAGGGAATTCAATAATCCTGTTGTGTTCTGTTTAATCGACTACTCCAAAGCGTTCGATTGTGTAATGTGGGGCAGATTGTGGTCAGTGCTAGAGGAAATGGGAGTACCCGAACACCTGATCAGTCTCATTCGTAACCTCTATGGCAACAACCGATCCTTTGTACGGCTAGATACCGACTGTTCTGACGTATTTACTACAAAGAAGGGCGTACGGCAAGGTTGTATTCTCTCGCCAATGCTATTTAACGTATATGGGGAATATATCATACGCAAAGTAGTAGAAAACTGGGAGGGAGGCTTTCCCTTAGGCGGGAAGCGTATAAACAATCTTAGGTACGCCGACGATACAGTCCTCATTACCACATCAATGGAGGACATGAAAGAGCTCTTACAAAAGCTGGAAGCAGAGAGTCGGGAGTTGGGGCTAAGTGTAAATAGAAGCAAGACCAAACTAATGATAGTTGATCGGGCGGGGAAATTACTCAACACCAACATCATACAATCCTTTGATATCGTACAGGAATATGTCTATCTCGGATCCCAGATTTGCAGTGACGGCAACTGTGCGCCAGAGATAAAGAGTCGCATAGCAATGGCAAAAAGCACTACGTCACGTCTGAATAAAATCTGGAGGAATCGAGGCATATCAATCAAGACAAAGAGTCGCCTTGTCCGAGCCTTAATTTTCTCCATCTTTATGTATGGAGTTGAAACTTGGACCATAAAGGCAAGAGAAAGGCAAAGAATAGATGCGTTCGAGATGTGGTTTTTAATATACTTGTTTAACTGGAGAGAAGCCGTTGAATAAAAAATTGCAGCTGAGTATTGTTTTATCTTATTATAAATAATTCATTCCGATTGGCATTTTCTGAAAAAGTTGGCTTTGCGAAAAAGTTATCAAATATACTGATGTAAACATTTAATTAAAATAATTCGTGTACGACATGAGCGCTTAAGGCCTGCTCATTTGAATTTTCCAAACTTTTTCTTACTGCAATTAAAATAATTAACTGATAAAATGTATCAATTTTCTAATGATCAAATTGTCTCACTTCATATTTTGTGGAGGGAATTTTTTTATTGTCAAGTCACAGTCGTTTAACTATCAGTTATTTGATTAATATGATCTCTTTAAGATATTGAACTAGTTTTTTATTTAATAAAAATTAGTCGATTTTAGTCAGCATTTTTCGATATTATATCGATTGAATTGGGTAAGCAGATCTCATAATTATTAGGTACACGGAGAAAAAATTATAGCAGTTATCAGTGAAGAATATATGTAAAAATTACTAAATTTCGATTATAATATCGAATCGCGATATTCTAAAAGTTCATAATCACTAATGTATAATTAGTAAAGCGTTTAGGAATTGTTCATGCAGAGATGTTAAAATATTTATTAATTAGCACTGTATATGAGAATATTTCGATTTTTGTTAAATATTTCAATTTCTCTCCAATTTTGGAAATTCGTATTATGTGTGTGTATAATAATTTTAATAATTTAATAAATAATTTTTTTTTAATTTGTAAACCGAAATAATAAATTTATGAAATAAATTTGCCGCCCCTTAAAATTTGCCGCCCTAGGCTCCAGCCTACTCAGCCTGCTGGTAAATCCGCCACTGGTCAAAGTCACTTTTATTTCTATCAGTTTTAAAAATTAAAGATGTGTCATCAGCAAACAGTACAATTTCACAAATGTCGCTAACATGGTATAGTAAATCATTGATATACAC
This sequence comes from Mycalesis mineus, assembly GCA_034621355.1. NCBI lineage: Eukaryota > Metazoa > Arthropoda > Insecta > Lepidoptera > Nymphalidae > Mycalesis > Mycalesis mineus. The sequence continues at coordinate 16,402,947 of CM067892.1, forward strand.
TAAAAATAGAAAAGGACCCAAAATTGAACCCTGTGGAACGCCCATTTTAGGAGATGAGCCACGTGACTTTATATCATTAATGCAAACCGTTTGAGTTCTATCACTAAGATAAGAGGCAATGAGATTAAGTGCAACATTTTTAATGCCATAGTGGCTTAACTTAAGCAAAAGAGTTTTGTGGTCAACACAATCGAAAGCCTTGGACAAGTCACAGAATACGCCAATAGCATTCTTAGACCTTTCCCAGGCATCAAAGATGTGTTTTAATAGTTTTGCACCTGCATCAGTAGTATTGCGACCTTTGGTGAAACCATATTGGTCAGGATGAAGTAAGTTATTTAAGTTAAAATGACTAAGCAGTTGATTTAAAACTATTTTTTCAAAGACCTTACTTAGTGTTGGTTTGGAAAAGTACCTGAGTCCACACATTCATTAAAAATGACAGCTAAGTGTGGAGCAATGATATTTAGCCCCACAGATCGCCAGTCCTCTTTGATTTAAGTAGTTTAAATGTTTTTATAATATCAAAAGCAGTTACATAATTAAATTTAAATAGAATGTTGCACTCTTTCACATTGTCTCTTAGTAACCTCTGGGCTGACGTAGGAGACGAATTTAGCGAATCTGTTAATAAGATAGGTACATTTTGGAAGAAGTCTTCAAAAGCATTAACAACCTCGTTTTTATTGTTTATTTTTTTATTATCAACAATTAATTCATAATTCATATGGCGAGGTTTAATTTTGCCAGTTGCGTTATTTATTATGTTCCACGAGGTTTGTATCTTATTGTCAGCTCTAATTAGTAACTCTTTCATGTGTATGGATTTTGCATTAATACATACGCGTTTGAATGTTTTTGAATAATTTTTAACAAATTCCGAAAATTTTTGACTGTAATTATACTGTTTTTCATCATACAACTCATACAATTTATCTCTACTTTTATAAATACCTACAGTAGCCCAGTCACTGAACTTTAATTTTTGGCTTAAATTAACACGTTTTAAATTGAATATTTTAGAAAACTCACTGTCTATTGTCTCAAAAAGTACACCAAAAAGAATATTAGGGTCACGATTAACAAAAGATAGACTTGGAATTTTGCTACAAATTACGCTTTTGAATCTCTCTAATTTACCTTCAGTTATTGGCCTGAAGTTTAACCATTGGTTGCTCATGGGTTGGTTGTTTAGAATAGTGATAAGTTGACCGCAATGATCAGAGCTTAATTTGTTAATTATCACCTTGTCAACTATATCAGTATTGTAAAATATATTATCTAAACAAGAAGCTGAAGTGGCTGTAATTCTAGTAGGTTCATTAAAAGCGTGTCTTAAATTAAAACATTTAAATAAGTTAAGAAACCTTAGAGACATTGAGTTTACTTGTAAAATATCAACATTAAAATCACCACATATCAGTATTTTTTTAGTAGAAGTACTCAATCGCTTCATCACCTCCTCCATTGTCTCCTCAAAGTAATCATAGTCCCCAGTAGGTGGGCGGTACACGCACACTACAACAAACTGTTCCAACTCCACACAAGATAGTTCAACAATGCGTTCAACAGAAAGACTAACTATATCTTTTCGATTTTTACATTTTAGGTTGTTACGTACAAAAATTAGAGATCCACCATGAATTGCAGTCGTTCTGAAGAACACACTTGACAATAAAAAATTATTAATATTAACTGCTAACTGTGAGCTAGTGAGCCAGTGCTCTGTAATACATAGAATATGCACATTAAATTTTTCAACAAATAGTTCAATTTCTAAGTCTTTGCCGGTGAGGCTCTGTATATTTTGGTGTACAATGTTCAAGTTGCAGAGCTCCTCCTTTGTCTTATCAACTAGTTTAAAGATATATTACAATCTATGACAGTACTAGCATAAGTACTCTGGTCAAGAATAGAAATATCAGTACTATTAGTACAAATTGTATAATTGTCAAAAGACTGTGTTACAAAACTTGTAACTGCATCGTTTAAATTGTATGCTAACAGTGATGCAACCTTATGCTTACATTTTTTGGACAGATATAGTTTATCTTTAGTCAACCAACATAAGGATGTAAATTTATTTATGTCAAAGAAAAATATTGCGTCGCTGTGACGGAATGTCAGGTTGTATAATAAAAGATTCAGATTATAAATATGCGTATTTTCTTTCTTAGTTAATGTGCTACAGTAAGGAAATGCACACAGAACAAATTTACATTTACTTTTATTGTGTAATAATAAAAGTTTTTCTATGCATTTTATAATGTGACCCTTTTTTATATTAAAACTATCTCCAAACATCAAAATAGTGTTTGTGAAGCCTGTCATATTCTCCGCCTTGAGGCTATTTATTAAATAATTAAAACTAGCTCAATAAAATAAAGGCTTTAGTAAAAATTTATAAAAAAAATTTGCTTCTCCAGTTGCGGGGTCTTTGCGGGTCCAAGCAACAGGTGGTCAGGGCTCCAAAGTGAGGAACCTCCTCACTATACGCGCCGTTTCAACAATCACCGCTGACTGAAACGACTATAGGAACAATAATCGTTGACTCAACATTCCACATGGCGGTAATCTCATGAGCAAGGTCCAAGTATTTTGATACTTTTTTTAGGTTTAAATTTCAAAAATTGAACTGAAATTGAAAAACATTTTAAATTAGGTCACTATATTATAGTGTGCGATATATGTACATACCTATGTTTGTACACTCAAGTTTTTTGCAGAATATAATAAAAGAACAGTGGTCTGATATTTGTTGATGGAATTCGTAAGCGTCTACAAATGTAAACTATTACAATTTATGTGAAATAATTTATTTTTTCAATCCGTATGCAAGGTCCGAATAAGTCCTTTAAATAAAATAAAAAAATCAGTCATTACATTATCATAATTGAGTATGGCAACCACGCAATAATAACACAAAGAAAGATTCAATATGACATCTGTTGGCCAACTAGGGACAGATTATCGAAAAGAAAGTATCGATACTGTACACATAAGTAGTATCGAACCAAATCGATACTTTTTCTGGTTAAACTAACTCTTTTGTGTGCCGAACTACTCGTGTTCAATAATTTCAGCTTAATTTTAGTAGAACAAACCTATAAAGTAATAATAATGGCGAACTAATAATACTTATTTTGAAATGTCAATAAATATTTTGATTTATAAATGCGTATTGCATTTCAATTCCTAATCATGACAAATGTTCACTGCCAAAGTTCACTCTTACTTGGCGTCATTTAATACTTTACTAACAAAATAAACAAATAATAGTCAAATATTATTATTATTTGACTATTATTTGTTTATTTTCTTTACTATCAAGTATCAAAAATACGAAGTAGGTTATATTTTGAAGGAAAGGAAGATAATCATGATAAGAACGATAAGCGTTTTTAGAGGTAAGTAATTTAATGTAAGTATAATTAGTATGTTCGATATAATTAATATTAAGTTTTAAATCATTTCCTGAAAACTATCGAGTAAATGTATCGAATGTGCTCGATACTCCAAACTATCGATGCTTTTTTGTCTAAAACTTCAAACATAAATATCTTTAACTAGAGGACGCCCGCGGTTTCACCCGCGTAGTTCTCGTTCCCGTGGGAATTTCGGTATAAAATGTAGCCTATGTGTTATTCTGATATGTAACCTATATTATTGTGAAGTTTCATCAAAATCCATTCAGTAGTTTTTGCGTGAAAAAGTAACAAACATCCATACATCCATACAAACTTTCCCCTTTATAATATTAGTAAGGATTCTAGACTTCACACAGTACATAACCTTAAGAAAAAATTGTTCAGAAATAATTTCTTTATAATTTTATATTTTTTTCATTCATAGACGCAAAAAAAAGTCGTCAACAAAAATTGTTAGGAAAATGACCATTGTTCTTTACAAATGATCTGTAAATACTTTAAGTTAAGTGTTATGTAATATTGTAAAAGATATTATAAGTACTTATGTGTTCACAAATTATTTTATTACCTACGTTCGACTATTTAGCAGGTCTGCGTTTGAGTTCTCGTAAAGACCTAGACTTGTGTTGCTGTTGTAGGTAGGTTGAGTAAATTAAAATGAAAAAAAATACTATCTTGTGGTTTCACTGACACATTTATTGAATTTCAGCTAAAGAATATGCTGCTAGCCATATAAGACCTCATTTATTTTTTTATTTACAATTCTTGTTTTTCAATTTTCAACAATGCTTATAAAACAATTATAAAAAACACTATTAAAAATTAAAAAAAAATCCAGTCCGCCTGCTGCAGGGCCCGGGGGTCCAAGCAACCGGTGGTCAGGGCTCCAGAGTGAGAAACCTCCTCACAATACGCGACGTTTTAAGAATAACCGCCTTCTGTATCCGACCCTTGATCCAACAACTAAGCGAAAGCTTTTTAAGATGTTGGTCAAAGCTTTTCGCTATAAGACCGTTGAGTGAAACGACTATAGGAACAATCATCGCTGAATCAACATGCCACATGGCGGTAATCTCATGAGCAAGGTCCAAGTATTTTGATACTTTTTCCTTTTCAGCTTTCACCAGATTATCATCATGTGGAACAGTAATATCAACAATCATTGCACGGCGCGTTGATCGATCAATTATCACTATATCAGGTCTATTGGCTACAATATACCTATCAGTGATAATCATTCGATCCCAGTAGAGCAACGCACTGCCTCATAATTAATAGCCTGTTTTAACAGCCCTCAACAGGGCTAGACGTCCCTCCTTACAGCAGAGGAAATATTGAGATTACATCCACCTTGCTACTCCAGAGCTGTCAGATATTATTGATAATGACCGCGACCAGGAGTTTGTGTGCTCATCTGCGGCATGGGAGTGCAACTTAGCTAAACCAATTTTCATAACTCTATGCTGACTCTTTACGAAACAAATCTACGCTCAATAGCGTGACACTTCTACTCAGATACGTATGTAGAGATGTCAGGTACTGAAAACGAGAAACATCGAACAATAGCGGCATAACCTAAAATATAGCTCTCTCTTTCTCTGTAACGTAACGAATTGGACGCTATTCATCTCGTTCTCTACTCGATATTATCTTCTCCGTGCGTATCTTAGCCTACAGTGGGGCAAGTGTGAGTTTTTCACCGAGCGACTGCGTAAAAACGTATTCACTCATAACGTCAAATTATACAGCAAAAAAAGCGTTTACTCTCGCTATAACTACATGGCGCTACTAAAATTCCATACAAATTTGCATTACGTTTTTAAGCAATCGCTCGGTAACAAACTCACACTCGGCACTCAGGTCTTAAAACGCAGAATTCATTATCCAAAGCTATTTAGACTATAATACAATATAACTAGTAGTCGCCCGCGTAAAAACCTTTTAGGTACCCTTTTAATTTTAAAGACGGACTTTCATATAATTTTTCACATAATTTTTTTATAGTTTCCCGTGTAATCCTCCGTCCCGTCCCGTGTTCTACATTTACATTTTTGTTAAACATTGTACGATATTACAGTACATTAACCTAACAATATATATTTATGGCAAGCTGATGTGTATAGCTTGTATTAAATAGTAGTTTATTTTTCTTTTGAGTCTATAAAGATTAATATTATTACGTTGATACAACTCTTAACAAATGCATTAATTTCGACCAAATTTGATTACCATAAAAACGGTTCTAGTGAGTTAATCTTAAAAGATAGACATAATAATACTGTCGTGGACATTTTTTTAGATAATTTTAAGAGGAATGATTCTCTCATATATATATTTTTGGTATCTGGAACTGTTTTCGCAGCGCACGCAACGGAAGCCCTCAAGGATGAATGATTTCCCCCTTTTTTTTTCATATTCTAATTTCATTATTTCTTCGCTCCTAAAAGTTGCAGCGTGATGTACCTATATAGCCTAAAGCTCAATTCAATTCAACAAAAAAAGAATTTTTCAATTTGAACAAGTAGTTCCTGAGATTAGCGCGTTCAAACAAACAAACAAACTCTTCAGCTTTATAATATTAGTATAGATGATAGACGTCACGAGATAGGGATATTCATAAATCATTGCAGTCAGAGCCGTAACCAGCAATGTATGCGCCCTGGCCCTGTGCCACCGTGCGTAACTTGGCCCTACAGACTTGTAACGGACTCTAAATAAGGTATTATTTGTATAAGGTATTATTTGACCAGACCGGTCATTTCTGCGACCCGTGCCTGGGCACCACTGGTACTGCCCTAGTTACGGAACTGATTGCAGTGCAAAAACGAGAAACTAACGTGAACCGAACTTATACATGAAAGGTCTAGGGTCTAACAGTTTAACTTTGTCTATGGATACCAATCCCCGCAAATTGGTGTCCAGTAGCACAATTTTTTCTTTTAAAATTTTTGAATTTAGATAAAGAGAAATGATAAAAAAGTATATTGAAAGTAAATCTTCCTAAAGCGGTAAAACTTAGGCTGGGCACGAGCGTTAAATCAAAGCATGAACTCGAATTTTACTTTGCTTTGATCTACGGCTCGTGCGAATGACCGCAATAGAACTACTTTTAAAAGAGGTCAGTGACTCGAGTTTTTTTGCGAGCAGCATTATGGAACGACGAGCTTGAGAGCGAGCAAACTATAGAATACTGATCGATAAGTAGATAGGATTATTAGGATATGCCGCAGGAGGATTGTATTAGAAGAGAACTTTTATTAGAGAATAGTGTAGTCTTTGATGAAAAGGATAGGAGAGCGTACCTACCTAGTTGGCCTAGTCCTACCTACTTTTGCAAATTTTTATAAGTAATCTATACATTTTTTTAATAGATAAGTAATCTATAAAATAGCGAAATAGCTCTACTACTATACTCAGTGATTAATCACAAAATCTTATAGACTAGGTATAATACCTACAAACTACAACTCCGCTCTATAGTATCTAATAATAATTTATATTTATACTAAAGCCAAATTCGATTGAGAATGCTTGTCAACAAATAAATTTAAAATGAAGGTAGACAATGCAACACATTTTATGCCTAAAATTATGTATTATTATTTTAAAAAATCTTATTTAAAAGATATTGAATATATTAATTGGATATTAATTCGTTTTAGGCTTACTTATCTAATTTATTGTCATGAATTCGTCATTAACTAGTTAATTAAAAAACAAAGATGTAAAATGACTAGTGATTTCTGCCTTCATTTTTATTTTGTTTGTTCACAAGCATTCTCAATCGAGTTTGGCTTTATTTAAATTTTTTAAAGGTTAAAACAGAAGTTTATTTCACGGGAACGGGAATAATGCGAGGGCTATGAAACCGCGGTCACTGTTAGCTGTTAGGTACTATTGTTTTTTTTATACATTACAAGTTAGCCCTTGACTACCATCACGCCTGAAGGTAAGTGATGATGAAATCTAAGATGTTTAAATTAAAATTAACCAATTAAAATAGGTATTACAAATATTAATATTCTATCGATAGGCATCATGAGTGTAATACAGTAATACCTGCATTACCTAGCTACAACTTAGAGATTATTTTCTATGGCATTGCCCCTAGTCTTTGGCCATACTAAAATGCTATGCCAGTGTCATTGTCAATCAGAGTTTTGTCAAATTGGTTAACAAGTGATAAACTAAAAAGTAAAAAATTGATAAGAGTTTCTGATATTTTTAAAAACAGCGACAAAACGATATCAATGTATTAAATTCTGTTCCAAAGCTTTACAGGAAGAAATAAAAATGTCGGAATCCTGTAAGGACAACGAAAATCCATTAGACATCGACGGCAGCAACTTTAATTCTGAAATGTATTTAGACTGCCTCTTAAAATGCGCAACTCTTCGCCAAGTGATGGACAAGGAAGCGGAGGTCGTAACACAAAGCCAATTCTTGCAATCGGAAATGCAAACGTTGGTGTACGAAAATTACAACAAGTTCATATCTGCCACGGAGACTGTACGCAAAATGCGCTCAGATTTCCAAATAATGCAGGAAGAAATGAACAAACTAAGCGAAAATATAAATAATATAACGCAATTTAGTTCTAAGATATCCGATAACTTGAAAGAAAGTGGTAATAACGTCAATAGATTGTGCAGCACGCGACAATTGCTAGACAAGTTGCAGTTTGTGTTCCTTTTGCCGACGCAATTGAACAAAGCTATCGAGGAAAACAGGTACGTAGACGCGGTCCACGACTACACGCACGCCCAAAGAGTTCTCCAGAAGTATGGCAACCAACCATCTTTCCAAAGCATTCAAACAGAATGTTCAGAAATTATTTGCGACTTAAAAAAGACGCTCAGAGAGAGGCTCCTTACTCCTGATACATCAGCTTCAGAATTAGCTGAAAGTGTAGGTCTATTAAGACAGCTGCAAGAAACTGATTCTTCATTACAGGATATATTTTTAACTTGCGCTGAAAATAGACTAAAACAACACTTGAACAATTTATGTGTTATAGTCGAAAATGTTGACATTCTGGAATGGGTGGAAAAATGTAACAACACTCTGTTAGCAGACTTGGGTATTGTCATATCCTGCTACCATGATATTTTCCAAGATAGTGAAAATGCTAATCTTCCTGAATTTGCTGATAAAATAACCACACAAGTGTTCCATTTGTTTGAGGAAGTAGTCAAAAAGCCTGAGAATATAGGGACTGAAATATTAATCCGAGGATTAGACAAGTTTTTCAGAAAACTACAAGCAATGTCTGAAATTATATCAAGCGAAACAGTTTCTAATAAAGCACAGGATGTTGTAATTCAATGTATTAACCATAAAGCTACAATGCAATACCAACTTATACAAACACAGTTCAAAGAAAATCTGATGAGAGTGAGACAGTCACTTGCCAGTAAGGGTTCCGAAACTGTGGACCTCAAAGATATTTTGAATTCCCTCCAAATACATTTGATGCAGAAAGTCCAAGCTTCCTTATTAGATTTGATGGCATTCTTGCAAAACAAACTGTCTTTTGGCCTTAAACCGTGGTGTGGTAGAGCAGTTGCAGATGCCTGTTGGACAGTCATATCAGAAACTCTTATAAACCTGTCGGACATGGTGAAAGACATGACTTCCATGCAGACTTCAAATAACATACCTTTTGAACTACTCTTGATACTTGCAAAGTTATGTTTAGAGCTCCAAGAAAATGGAGTAACAACATTGCATTCACATCTTCTTAAATTATTAGAGGAATCAGCACCAGGGTTGACGGTGAAGGATAAAGACACTAACGGTGTGATGGTCCACCTATCAACTGCTGCCCAAACTGCTTTGGATTCTGAAGTAGTTTTCATAGGACAAATGGCAGCACAAATGCTGAGAGTATCTGTATTAGCAAGAGACTGGTTAAGAGCACCGGAGCCAAGAGGGCCACGTGCGGTGTGTCGCAGAGTGGTAGAAACCCTCGCTAGTGCAGACACTGCAGCATCACAGCTATTTCCTACAAGTATTAAACCTTCAAGTGATTCCAGTCGTAGAACTATTTGGTCCAGGGCACCATCTTCATTCTCCCCTATAAATAGAATCTTCTCTGAAAGGATTGAGGTTTTCAGCCCGGCTGGAGCTGATAGGGCTGCATTATCTAATGGAGCGTTGAAGGTTGCCCTGAAAGCTTTAGTAGAGTGTGTAAGATTGCGCACATTCAGTCGTCATGGATTACAACAATTGCAAGTTGATGTACATTTTCTTCAACAAAGGTTGTCGTGTATGGGAAATGACGAAAGGTTGTTGAACGCTTTACTGGAAGATGCTTTGGCTTCTGCTCAGATTAGATGTGTCGACCCACAGCTCATGGAACCTAGTATTGTAGATATTATTTGTGAAAGAGGTTAATTTGTAAATAATTATATAGTTATTAAGAATATATGGTTTGGTGTAAGAGTATAAAATAATATATGAAACATTATATCATAACCTATATTTTTTATTTCTGAGTATTGTTTAATAGAAGTAAGTACCAATTTATAAAGTTTTATATATTTGAACTCTAGAAGCCAGTTTCCTTGCTAAGCGCATTATAAGTGCCACAATCACTTTGTTTAATAAGCAATTACAGTAGCAACACAGTTTCAAGTTATACTGCATCCAGAAGTTGAGGATTCCAGCCCTGCACCTTGTGACTCCTGACACTATTTACAACTAATTGAAGGGAAAGAATACTGTTCATATAAACGACTTCATCATAGCAGAGAACACTCCCTACTAAATCACCTCAACATTCAAACAAAATCAAAATCAGTTCATCTGTTCGGCACAGGCAGACACACATAGACACGCCAAACTTACAACACCCCATCGTTTTTGCATCATTTAAAATACGATATCTTCTCTGGAGACCATTCTGGTTGCATTGGCCGGTCGAAGTTATCAATTGTCATTATCATTGGCACGCGTGAAGCTCATGACCATCCTAATCTATGCACATCTTTACTAATATTAGAAAGAGGTAAAGTTTGTAAATAGAGCATCTGTGGGGGCTAATCTTTGGAACTACAAATCCGATTTAATAAAATTTTTACAAATAGAATGCTACACTTTCGCGGAGTGTCATAGGCTATATTTTATATTTGTATTATTTATATATTAGCGGAGTTATCACGGTTTTTATCGCGCGAGTCAGACCGTGAAATTTTTTAATCGGCTTTATGCGCGTGCGCTGCCTTAGCTATTGGATATAATTGAAAACATTGTATGAAAACTTTATGTATCTTTAAAAGTCCTACAAAAAAGTCCGCGTGTTTAAAAAAATCATTTAATTCATATGCTTACGTTTACGTCATTATTTATACAACTAAACATAAATCCTTATCAAAATAAATTATTTAATAATCACAAGGATATTATAGAGATAAGATTTGCCTTTTACAGTATGTTAATTAGTTACATAGTTTAGGAGATAATACAAAATTTCTAAAAAGCGCGACTGCCTCTATTAAGTCCAAATCAAATTGAACTCTACGTAGGTACATGAATAGGCGTAAGCATTTTGGTGAATGCTGTTTCATAGAAACGGTAACGGGGTTGAGAATTCTCAACTTTTTAAAATCATAGGTAAGTACGCTATAAAAGGTCTAACAACTAACAAAGCCCATAAAACCCCGAAACTTTTTTTTTATGAAGTTTTACTATTTGTCGAGGTGCTCACTTGAAAATCAAACGAATAGTTTCTGTATGTAATTTTATTGTCATTTACTACAAATTAAAAAACACAATATTTTTAATAAAACACATTTTTAACAGCTAAGTATGAAAATAAACAGCAATGTATTATTAAAACCCATAGTAATGAAATTGTATTATATTAAAAATATTTTTTTTTATAATATAAGATCTACATATATATAAAATTATGTTAAATGCTATTTTACGAGACATCTACTTATTAATCTAATAAGGGCCAGCACAGGGATATAAAATGTGAGAGCATGCTCGATCACTTTTCAAATAGCAGTATAAACAAAACCAATCGCATGTTCTTAAGTTAAGTTCTCTTAGGCAACAAATACACATATATATAGCAACTACTTTTAACATCCAAAAAGAAATACATATAGTTAAGAAAGTTACAATAATTTCAAAGGAATTTCTTGAAAAATCATTTGCGCAAACAATCTTTTTTCGCTCTGTGCCGACCCCTAGTGGTACCAATTGTGTAGTACAAAAAACTAAACATGATTGAAACAAAATGTAAAAGTCCATCTCTATATAAGTTTAGTTTTGTTGTCAACTAAATTTAATTTAGTTGTACTACACAGCTGGTGCCAAAATATATTATCTTCAAATATTAGTGACAGGGGCAGAATAAACATCAATTAAAATTAAAAACAGTAATATATATTATTACAAACGAATATCCATAAAATTTGGTCCTAGTTTTCTAAAAAATGAGAGGGTTGTAGACATAAATTAATTGGTATATACATCATATGAAGTTTTCCTTAGTTTAATATTCAAAACTATTGTATCATGACATATATCTCAAAATACATTTTTTCCATATATTATAAAGTAGTGTAATATTAAATATCGCCCAAATTGGCTTGCATGATGGTTTCGATTCTGAATTCTGATGCTATAAAAACGAAACCAAAATTAATTTTCAACAGAATCGTCTCAAGTCATTAAAAGTTTGCACAAAAAACAGTATAATATTTAAATAAACAAAATATAAAAAATGCTTACAAAACTTGTTTCTTTTGATCGACACAACATCAGATGGCCCCTCCCACTTTTGTTTTAGGTACATAATTGAAAAAATTTGATAAATGTGATCAATTTTAGTTTCGATTTCTCTCTGAATCGAAACCATCTAATATCAGAACAATTCTGTGTTCATATTATATATTACGGTACGTACTATACTAACGTTACATTTAAAACCATTACTGTGGGGCAGCTATAATAGCTTCATATAAACTGCTTTAGCAAATTTACAATTCCTCAAAAAATCGATTCAATATGATGTTATAAGCTCATGGTATATTTTTAACAACATTTTACAAATATTTTATGTAAATTGGATGGATTTACGCAAACTAGAGCAACTAAACAATACAAGAAATATGGTGTGGATAGCACATTTCTTTTATTTTATAGATTTACACTCAGGAATGGGATCAATTAATCAATAAAATCAAAATATGGATTAAAGTAGTAGCGTTGTTTTAAAAGTACGAAATTTCATATTTTTTACAACAACTAAACATCGTATTGTTTAGTTGTTGTCAAAAACAACTTAATTCCATGATGCAAATGTAAAGCCCATACCTACAGTATTATGATAAATTGATATGATTTTCTATAATTATATTATCTGTGGACAGATATAACCTAAGTTTGATTAGGCTCGAAAGGGCTATAACTTAGAACCATACAGCTAATTATTAAAAAAAAACGGTTTGATTTCGCTTGCATAACTCCACCCAAACTATAAAAGAAATTAAAACCTCGATATGTCTATATTATTTTAAGTGTGCAATTACCCTGACCACTTGTTTTAAGAAGACACCAATTTAATTGAAACACTGTACTCTTTTTTGTTTGTTTATAAATAATTGTTTTTGGGAAGTATCTTTTGGTGCTAAATATTTCGTATTCAAATCTCTAGACTAAATTGGCCAAATTTTAGTTAATTTTAACAGCTGTCATTGCTTAGAGCCATCCAATTTTAGCTAATCAGTATTATACTCTGTCAAATAATTTAAAATTTGTTTACAATGGAATTATTAGAAACATTACTAAGCGATTGAATGATACAATGCTGAAAGATTATGATGTCTTTTATAAACTAAACATTGTATTAAATCAATAACATAATATAGTAAATGTAATATATCCGTAAACAAGATAATTATTTTGAGAATTGGAATTAAAATATACAGGAAACATTAAGATGGAAGAAATCAATGGACTTGTTTAGGTGGCCTAAACATGTTTTTTGACGATATTATCTTTTAGGGCCGTCAAATACTTACACTAGTAATAAAATAATTATTTAGCAAAAAATCAACGACACAAGCAATCTACCCAATTATTCTTACAGACAAAAAGAGATAACGCTATATGAAGCAAATAGATTTCCCCGTCTATCACACACAGATAAACTTTAGAAACATTTATAACTCGCAAGTCTTCACTCAAAACAGTCAGGTAATAGAAATTGTGCTCAATATTATCGACATAAGGAGTAGGTTATCAAATAAAAAAAGATTCCGACAAATTGATAACCTCCTTCTTTTTAAAGTCGGTTAATTAAACATTGAAATGGAAGCAAAGCTGTAGAATATATCAACTCAGTTTTCACGTTACATTAAGACAAGTGTCAGTCAATAATTGTATCGACGGACAAATGTCAGGATTGTCATGAACTGTCAAACTCAAAAGACACTTTGAGTTAATAAGCTTCCTCAGTGTTTCAGACAAAATGTCCATGCAAAGACTGTTCTAATGCTTGGCACTTTTGGCTTTGGCTATTGCCGATATGCTAGATATTTGGAAGTACAACAAAATTCATTATTGGTATGAACATTCACAGGCAAAAGAGAAACGATAGACCAGAACACTATTGCAACTATACAATATATATTTACATTCAATTGAAATCTACAAAGAATTTAATTTTATCAAAGTTAGTTCTTCCAATTATGCTTTATATATTTTTTTTCAGTTTTAATATATTTAAAGTCCCATGCTTAATTGATGATTGAAAATTGATTGTACGAATCATTAAAATACATAAAAAACATATTCGCAGAGTATAAATAAAATATTTTAGTTCATAAACTTCATCCAAAGCACAGTTTCTAATAAAAAAGCCAGTTATACTGAATATTGAAATTGCACCGTGCTGACTTATAATAAAAAATCAAAACTTACAACTAATTGAAAATATATAAATAATTACTCTTTTAGATTTACATTAACTAATTATTACGATTACATCTAACACCTAGAACAAATTGACAAAATATAAAACTATTTTTGGTGGTAATTCTAGATTGTACACAAAACGTTTACATTGTGATTTGACACGACTATAAAAATGACAGAATGACTTCTAAAGGCCTGTCAAATTAGTTTCATGTATAACCAAATTAGCACCATTATTACAAAATATATTTTATTTAAAGTTCACAAATGTACAGTAAACACGTTTATCATTATTATTATATTTTAGACAACACCGACGCCACAAACCGCGATAAAAATATTTTGTCATTTTCATTTTCACATATTTGTCTCTTAACATGCCGAAATAGGAAAAATATAGGTATATTATATATGAACAGTGGTCCGTCTGTTACTTCTTGTGAGCGCTTCGTGTTGCCAGAACTTATTTACATACAAAGGCTCAACTCACATTGGCGCAGAGTTATTGTGTAGCGACGCATCATGTTTATAACTAAAGAGAGGGCGCTGACGACTATCATTAGCTCACTCGGATGTTAAAAGTAGCACGGTGACGCGTGAAACTGGTTCACTGTAAGCGTAGCCGCTCAGTTCCTTAGTCGAATAAACATTGTGACTGCGTCAGTGTAAGTTGAACCTAACCCTTTCTCCCATATTCACAAACATCCTAACTATATAAACTGTCCAGTACATTCCAAGGCATCACCAATTCAAACAATCAGAAGATAAAAGCTTCTAATAAGTGCAATCACGCCAAATTTGAATATGAGAGTTTCTATGTATTGTGAGTTTTAAAAATGTTTACTTGCAAATGTCAGCAATGAAGTTTGTATGCGTAAGACATAAAAATTATATAGATAGAATAAAAAATAAGTTTTTGACAGGTGTCATTTATAAAACGTCATCAAAAAAAAAAGATATAATAAAGCAGTTTGTAAGATTTTAAAGAAAACTTTAAAAAGTAAAGTGTTGAATGATACATACTATTAAAATAATCAGAATTTTAATATTTGAAATAATAAATATAGAATTGAAACTTTAGTTTTTTTAACTATTAATTCAAACATTTTAACTAGACACCAACAGGTATACATTTTTAGTATACAATCTCACAGTAAAACTGTATTACGAAGCGTTCTTATCAGTCCTTCGTTAAGTCCATTTTATAATATTAATAAATTTATTTCTTTTTGTTCTTATCAGAGCCGGGCACTGACTTAGCACTCCTCAATGTCTTAAAACTATCACTCTTAACTTGCTTAGTATTAATTTCATTGTTACTTACATTGCTTACACTAGATTTTCTGGTCGCTACACCTAAGGATTTATTCGAGCTGGTAACATCTGATTTGGGTTTTTTGTTTATTGGGTTAGTGTTTATCTGTTTGTTGTTTGTCGGTTTAGTGACTGTGGGTTTGACGACTGCTGATTTGGTGACTGTGGGTTTGACGACTGCTGATTTGGTGACTGTTGATTTGGTGACTGTATGTTTGGTGTTTGCCGGTTTGGTGACAGTGGGTTTAGCTGTCAGTTCCTCGGGTGGCGGCGATCGTCGCCTGCGTATTCTGGGCGGGGTGTGCGCTAGAGTGGTGTGACGCGACAGCAATGCTGCGCTGCTAAACAGCTGGCCGCAGTCGCATCGGTGCTCGATCTCCGTTGTGCCTAAATAAAGAAAGTTATTGTTTTTTAACAGAACAAGCAAAGTAACCAATATAGCTCAACGAGCCACAAACCTAAAGTGGCAATGGGCGGGGAACATAGTTCGGGGAACCGATGGGCGTTGGGGTCCTAAGGTGCTAGAATCACGACCCCGCACCGGAACTACAAAGTGCATGCCATGAACTTAGAAATGCAAAATGAGTGGTTAAACTTCGGTGAGTTCTGCATCCCTCTAGCTCTGAAGTGGCGCGCCTTGCTGTATGATTGGTCTCCTGCCTTTTTGAAATTTTATCTTAATGCCTTTCAACTGACTCTCCCAGATCAGAGTAACTTAGTAAGATGGGAAAAAGCCTCGGAAAAATCTTGCTATACCTGTGGTGAGGCAGTGGACACTGCAAGGCACTTATTGGTAGGATGCAAGGTGCTCCTGGACAGGGGTCTCTACTCACGCCGCCACGACAGAGTACTAGAAATCATACGTGAAGCTATAAGCCTTTCAGTAGCTAGAGCTCTAAAAGGGTTGACGACGAATAAAAGACAAACTAACTTCGTTAAAGCAGGCTCAAGTATAAATTCCACCAGCAAGCCTTATTCAATTCTGGGCTCTGCACCTGATTGGACTATATTAATGAACATATGAAAAGCACTATAAAATCCCGGAAGACTTAGCTATTTCGACATCTAGACCGGACATATTTCTTTTTTCTAAACAAATCAAACATATAGTACTTGTTGAGTTTACAGTGCCGTGGGAAACAACCATCCCTAAAGACCATGTATTCAAAGTGAATAAATATTATGACCTTACCAATGAACTAACTGAAAATAGCTATGTGGTTAGTTTATACGCGGTAGAAGTGGGTGCGAGGGGTATACCAGCGAAGTCTCTCTACAACCTGCTAAAAGACCTTGGCCTTACTAGAAGTGCAGTAAGCACCATATTGGAACGAGTTTCCAAAGCTGCTCTAGTAGGGTCCTTCCGAATTTGGCTGGGCAGGGAGAATGACTTGAACAGAGGAGTCGAGTGTTGACGGCCGTCACTAAGAGTACTCTTTTAAACCTACACCCGTGTCACAAGTCTCGGGCTATCTTCGGAGTTTTTCTCTCAGATGAACCCGGCACCCGCACGGCGAATCCATGGAATACTAAAATATTCGCGTCTCAGTATATTACATACATAAAAATTACATGTCACACAAATCCGAAAAGTACTGTAACTTGGTCATCCCAGGATTTTTCTGAAACTAGTCATATCAGTTTTACATAATTACGTGACGTATCTTCATCCTGTATATATCCATAAAAAAGAATCCTTTACAATAGAAAGTATAAACTGTACTCACGTTTTTTTGGTTTTGGTTTAGGTGTCACATGTTTCCCAAGAGATTTTCTCTTCGCGATACCAACAAGTGATTTTCGTTTTGCGTCTACAGACTGCCTTTTGATTTTCTTCTCCGCAGGCTTGGTTTCTTTTTCTGGGAAAGAATATTTTATGTCGCTGTCGTCTGAATCTGTTATCTGCTCAGTTATTGGCGTTAACTTTACGTCAGCTAAAACTTTAGATTTCGCATCTTGACTTGGTTTCCTTTCTATTGGAGTAGCCTTGAGACGCGGCATTTTCGGTGGATTCTGAAGCGAAATCCTACGCTTTAAAAAGTCTTTCGAGCTAGGTCGCTCGATTTGTAATGAACTGCGCTTCAATGCACTTATTTTTTTAAAATATTTACTTTCAATACTTTCATCCTCTTTATAGTTAGGATTGAGCATGTATCTTGCTTCTTCGTCATCGCTGGATTCCGATGATTTTACACTTTCACTAACAGGCGAAGAGCTATTGGCAGGTTTGTGTTTTTTCGTGATCGTTGCAGTCTTGTCCTTGTTTGTCTTCTTTTTGGGCGTTGGTGTATCTACGACGATCACACTATCATTGTCATCTAGTTTTTTAATTTTTGCAGGTGTCTCAATGTTTTCTGTGTTTGTTTTCTCACTTGCTGTGCTGTGTCTCTTTTTGGGCGCAATATCGCCGGTTGGTTTGACAACTATGTTTGCATCTTCTAATTGCTCCTCAGCGTGTTTATTTTCAATATCTATATCTTTAGTTTGTTCATAACTTGTTGTAACTTGTTCCAGTTTATCGTTATTTTCTGATGTATTTTTCAAGGCAGGTTCTTCAGTTTCAAGAGTGTCATTAACTATTTGAACATCCTGTGCTATGTCTTCTTCAGATTTAACGTTTTCCACTTCAGCCGTTTCCTCGCCTATTGCATTGACAGCATGCTTGGCCGCTTGCTTGGCTGCCTGCTTTGCAGCAGATTGTTTTTTCTTTTTCAAACAAATTACAGTATGCTTAGTCAATGAATGTTCATTTGGAAATACCATGTAACATAATGAACACTCATGTATTATATCTTTTGTTGACAACGAGCTTTTCACACTCTTATCATCTGACTTTTCAGAGCTAGTTTCGTAATGTTGTTCCTTATGCTCCAAAAGATCTTGTAGTTTTTTGAAAACCTTTTTGCATACGTCGCAATAGTGTGCCATAGCAGCCTTGGAAGTGTCAGTCTTGCCTTCCGAGCTGATGTTGCCTTTTTTATTGATACCATCATGAGTTTCTCTGTGTTCAACAAGATGATGCAGTTTCCTGAAAGATTTATCACACGGTTCGCACCTAAAACCGGCACTCGTATCATCATTTTGCATTTTCGAACTTTTCCCTTCAGATACTTCAGAAGATGTCTTTCTAAACGACCGGGAAGCTGTTGCACTTGGGTTATGGATAAGACGATGTTGCACTAAATGGTGCAATTTCCGAAATTCTTTTTTACAAACTTCGCAGCTAAACACTGAGTTTTTGGTAGTGTCGTTTTCTAAGCTGTTGATTTCTTTTTGGTCTATATTTTTGTGTTGCAATTTGTGTTGCACCAAGTACGACAGTTGTCTGAAAGATTTCCCACAAAATTCACAAACAAAATTTGTGTTGTGTAGAAGTCTCGATTTGCGTGATGCTTTTTTATTTTCTGGGTAATTAGCTTTCTCATCAGTAGATTTTCGTTTAATCGGTGTATCTTCAATAACAATAACTTCTACATCATCGATCTTTTGTTTGGGGACACTGATCCGACCTTTCGTTTTGTCGCTATCATTATCTTTTTCTTCCTCCGTATCTGTTTCGTCAGATCTGCTGTCATGTAATCTTCGTTCAGACTCTTGTGAATCTCTTAGTCTCCTTGGACTTCTTTTATCGGAATCAGATCGGTTCGGTGAAGGGCCTGTACAATGCTTCACGTGTTTGAATAATACATCTTCTGACCTAAATAGTTTACTACAAATTGGACACACGATATTTTCATTTATTTTACCCATCGTCCAATTTTCTCTAACAATTTCTCCATCACTGCTATCATCTGAATCACTATAATTTTTTGAAGGTTTTGCATCTATTAGTCGCGGTTTCTTTTGAGGACTAGGAGATTTATTTGTGACAGATCCTAGAGTAGGCAAAGGATATTTACGTGGCCGGCCTCGACCCCTTTTGACAGGTGTAGGTTGAAGCGTTTCTGTAGTGGGACTGCTTATTATTGTACCATTATTCTCAGATTGGTTTTCAATCAATTCCGCGGCTTTTACCAAGCTATCTATTGCAGTGTTTATATTATGTCCTGTAAAAGTTTGTGTTTTCTGTTGGTCTGATGTTGACATTGGTTCATCAACAACACCACGATTGAGTAAATATGATTTCTTTGGTACCAGATTTTTTGTGCTTTTATCAGATTTTTCCTCAGTTTTACGTTTTTTCGTAGGTGAAACTTTGAATCCCAGGTCAGATGGTTCAATCAACTGCATTTCTGGTTCTAATTCTACAGGTGTAAGAACCTGTTTTCTTTGATGTTTGCTTTTTGCCTTTTCATCTTGGGGTTTCGTGTCTTGAGTAGTATCTAAACTGTCTGAGGCCAAGGATTCTGAGGCATTGGGTAAATCAGAATCAGGTTTATGTTTCTTAGATGGTGATAATTCTTCCCCTTGGACATTGAGCTGTAATGGAGTGTACTCGGTATTGGTGTCCATAAATAAAACTTTCACAGGCTTATCCTCAATCATCGTAATCGGACATTCTAAGTTACGCTTAGCTGTTAATGCGGATTGGTACGCTATTTGTACCTTGGACTGATAACTTTTAGTATAGGAGTCTTCGTCGCTCTTTAATTTTAATGCTGGTATTTTGCTTGTTTGATTATTATGCCGAACTGCAGAGTATTGTTTAGAGGATTTAGCTTTAGATTCGGCGAGCATTAATTCATTTCGAGATAGCTTTTTTGTAGGCGGTTCTTTTTCTTTGACAGTTTGAACAACATTGTGTTTTTCTTTGCCATCAAATTTAACAGTCAAACAATTTTCATAAGTTTTGGAATTCCTTCTTGCAAATTTATCAAAATCTTTTTCGGTAATTATCGTGTCCATTTTAGGTTCAGTAAATGTTTCTTTGCAAGATAATAGGGAAATTAAACTCTGATTGCCGACATCAATATCACCAGTAATAGGTTCATGCTCTAATACTTCTTCTTCGGAAGTGTCATCGCGCAAAGTTGCTTTCGCTGATTTTTGTTGCTCCTTTGTTTTAAATGGAAGAAGACTCGGTACTTTGTTATTTTTATCTTCAGATTTATATGTTTTAACATCATGGTTAGAAGCTTGAGAACATTCTTGGGATGATCGTTCCGCAAATGAAAAGCCATGAAGTTCATTCATTTTCATCTCAATATCATCTAATGAACCAGGCAATGGCATTGCATCTTTTGGGTTTTCAGCTGTATGAATTGTCATTTTTTCTTTCATGTGAACTGGTGTTGTAGTTTTGATTTTTAATGCTCTTGTGATAATACCTTCGATAGTATTGTCAATCAACTCTTGACTATTAATAATAATTGACAATTCTTTTTTTTCTTCTTCTGGAACATTTTGAATAACTGCGGGTTTGGGTTTGACTTGGGCAGTCACAGGTTGGTTCTTTGGATGTTTGATATTTGTTTGATGATTAATAGCAGATTTATTTACAAAAGCAGCTGTTTCCATTTTACTGCTAAATTTAGGCACAGAGCTAAAATCAGGAACCTTTGTAGGTGCAGTGGCAGCTGATTGTCTTTTACTGTCAAACTTTTTTAGTACATCGCGCCTATTTAAATCATTAGTCTGTTTGATTTGATTTGTGTTTGAGCTATTTGATGGTATTTTAGTTTCCTTTATTTGATTTAAAAACCGTTGTCTATTCACTTCAGTCCATTTACCAAAAGGAACTTTTTGATTGGTGTCATTACTTTCTTCTGTTGTTTTTGGAGCCTCTTTTTTCAATGGAACAGGTTTGGTAACTTGTTTAGCAAATATTGTCTTAGCAATATTTGGTTTATTTATGTGAAACTTACTAGTAATTTTGTGTGATTCAGTTTCAGATTTGGTTTGGTCATATTCAACTTTACCTTTTTGTGCCACATCCAGCTTTGCATTTTTATTAATAGTATCATCTTTAGCTTTGACTGGTATGTCTTTAGTAATGGTAATATTGTCAATTTGTGGCCCTGAGCTAAGATGTATTCCAATTTCTGGATCAACTTTTTTAGAAAGAACATGTTCTTTATTGATAATGTTTGCGACTGGTTTATCATATTCTTCCGTTATTTTTGTAGCAATCGTTGAACAATCGTTGTTAGGGCTTTCTAATTCATTTTTATCTATGTCACTTTGATCCACTTCAGTACCACTATTATTAGTATTCAGGTAAATTTTACTTTCCTTGTTACTACATCCACCTCCATTTCTACCTACCGCATCCATTTTTGTTATATTTTCACTTAAATTTTCTGTATTTACTTTTACCTCATTTAAAGGAGTAACATTAGGCAAACAAGTGTCTATGAATTGTGTCGTTTTACATTTATCATTTGATTTTAAATGTAAGCTTTTGTCACAGTTCTCATCAATTGTTTTTTCTTTAATTAAGGGCACTTCTTTATTTTCATGAATAGTTTTGTTTGAAATGAAAATCTTTTCACCAGGTATATTTTCTCTATGGTCTCTATACTCATTTATTTCGGTTTCCTTTTTATTAGATTCAATTTTAGAGTCTTCTTGAGAATTGATACAGCCTATATGTTTCTTTATTTCAGGAGATAGTTCATTCTTAGCCGGCTTATCTTCCTTTTTCTCTGAATTTTGTGATAAATCACAAGATTTCACTTCAGTAGACAGTTCTATCGCACTACACTTATCTTCATTTATGTCTGAATTTTGTGTTGACTGACCAGATTTCACCTCATGAGATATTTCCTTCATACTTCGCTTATCTTCATCTTTCTCCGAATTTGTTGTTGATACACTAGGTTCTTTACCTGTGCTTATTAGAGGGAGATTAATTTTAATTTCTTCCTGTTTTAAATTTTCTTCTGTTTTCTTCTCACTACCAACTTTTTCTTCAGTAATCACTGGAACTTGGTCAGAAGTTTTTGGGGCATATTCATTGCTTACTTCTGTAAGTGTACTTTCAATAGAACCTTCACAACTCACTTTATTATTTTCTTTAAGTTGAACTGAAGAACAGGGTACATTGTCACTCTTCTTTTTAACTTCCTCCGTTACAATAGGCGTATGACTTTCTTTTGTTTCTCCAATTGCTATGTCAAGTTTTTGTAACTTAGTAGGTTCACTTACATCTGTAGCTTTAATGGACGCTTCAATAATTTTTGGCTTTAAATTTTCAGTGTGTACTTCAATAGTTTTCTTTACATTGTCTGAATGCCTACTGGGATGTAACTGTTGATCTACCATGATTTTAGTCAGTGGAATACCCTCTTTGTTAGGTGTAGAATGGTATGTCACAGGTGTGAATGCTAAGGGAGATTTACGAGATTCATTAAACTTCATCTTTCCATTTAAATTTAGGTCTGGTTTAGATTCTGGTTGTGTTTCAACAAAATTTTTAGGAGCACTAATTGAATCTGAATCAATATTTGGTGTTTTAGTTATTTTATCAATAATTTTGTTACACGAAGGCTCTTTTATCACTTTGTTTAGGTCATTGATAGGCACGTGAGTAGTTACTTCATTAGAAGCACCATCTTTAGTAGGCTGAAACAAAACAAGATAATTTAATATAAAAAAAAATAGTTGCTATGGCTCTATGCTTAGAGTATGTGAAAAATTTATTAGGAGTCTTAAAATAATTTTTGTTTTTTTTTTTTTTTGTAATAAGTAACTACTTACCACTTCTTTTGGAATTTCAATTTGAATTTCTTCATACACTTCTAAATTTCCCTCTGTGTTCTCTCTGTAAAAATACATTTTATTTTATTATTTTTTGGTTTAAATTAATTGTGTAATAAAGTAAAGGAAAATAAAAAATCATACCAACAATTTAGTACAACATTATCAATTACTTTTATACAATGTTTAAAACATTAGGAGTATTTTACCATCATTGTACTTATAAATCACAGAACATAAGTTGAGCCTAAGTGGCAGTTGTCTGCTTAGATACAGTTATACACTAAAGTGTTGCAAGCTCTGTGGTTGAATTTTTCAGATCCTTTAAAAATTATCACCTTCATCATTATCAGCCTATTAACGGCCCACTACAGGGCCAGGCCTCCTTCCTACTAGGAAAGAGGATATGGAGTGTATGCCCACCACACTGCTCCAATGCGGGTTGGTTAAAACTTATATCAGAATTTAATATAATAATGTAGAAGTAAAACGACAAAGGACTTTTGCAACTATGTTTCCATGATTATGCAAGCAAGGTTCAACTTACATTCTGTCCTCTACCTACTATTTATACAGGATGTCCCATAATTAATGGTCAAATAAAATGATACCCTAACTCAGTGATTTCCAAAGTGGGAACTTCAGAATATAAAGGTTCAATAGATTAGTCAGCAGGTTTTTACAAAATTATTTAGTACCACAAATAAGACCCTACTCTTATGTAGATACAACTCTTGTCCATAATACTACTGTAGAGAATTATAAATAAAACAGTATACATTAAAAGTGAAAATAAAGAAAGCCCTTTATTAAAAATTTTTTTTCATTTTATGTTCTTATTTAAAATATGGAGTATATAGAATAAAGTACTTTATCTTTCAACATTTGATGTGGGTATTTGTTAGCTGTTTCATATCTATACTAAAGCCAACCTCGATTGAGAATGCTTGTCAACAAACAAATTAAAAATGAAGGTAGAAAATGAAACACAATTTATGCCTAATAAATTTAAAATTATGTTTTGTTTTATTATTAAATCTTATTTAAAAGATATTGAATATATTAATTAGTTTTAAGCTGACTAATCTAATTTATTGTCATGAATTCATCATTAATAAATTTATTAAAAAAATTAGTTGTAAAATGACTAGTGATTTCTACCTTCATTTTTAATTTGTTTGTTGACAACAAGCATTCTCAATCGAGTTTGGCTTAAGTATAGTGTTTGGGAACTCATCTCCAAATGTACATTCTATTGTTACAAAAATTAAACTGCCAATGCCAAAAATACCAATGTGTAATGTCATGTTTCGCCAAAACTTAGAATTTTGATAGAGCACATGAGCCATAAAGCATGTCTAAGTAGCTCTGAAGTTTTAGTCCATTCTGAACACAAAGCTTCTGCAGTGACCTAACAAAAAATATGAATTAAGCGGGCATGATATCACACCTCTATATATAAACAGGTATTAACGCAAAGCCTTAACTTAACTTAACTCGCCGAGGCTGCGGGGAACACCTGGACGAGGTTGGCGAGAGATAGATGGATGTGGAAAAGGATGGAGGAGGCCTACGCCCAAAGATGGGTAATCCAATGAAAAAGTGACAGAAAAAGAAAATGACGCAATAATATATTTAGGAATTAAAAATGACATGTTTATTAAAATCAATGAAATGTATTGTATACTTTTAAATTTGGAAATAAAGGCTTTATTATTATTATTATTATTAACTCAAAATAGCTCATTTTACAGGAGAGGCAAAAAACTGATTGCCGAGTCCCTGTGCATTGCAGAAGTTTTCTGTATAGATGTATGAACTTTATTTTACAGCTGAATGTGATAAATATTAAGAAACTTGGGTTTTAATAAAAGGCTCGGTCTTAATAATGCATTTTGATAGATGCTTTCTTATAGCTTATCAATTTGTGTATATATTTTTGTATTATTTTGAGTTGAATTTATTATTTTGATTTTTCAGAAATTAATCATATTGGTGATTTTCGTTTTAAGTTGGCCCTCTTTTGTATTCACCTTGCCAGTAATACTGGTTCAACTCAAAATGTTTCATTAATTAACTCAGCACTAACTATCAAAATGGCGACAATTCGAAATAATGCTGCATCAAATTTCAACAATATGGGCATAACCCAAAATAACTCCAATTTGTTTAAGCCCGGTACGTGCATTCCACTTGTAAATTTGGTCCCAACTGACGTTGTCGCTGTTTTGGATGCGAGGGGCGTGGGGTCGCTCGTTCAGCAACTATTATGTCTAGATATTCGTAATTAAAACACTCGAATTAGCAGACCTATACAGCTTTATTCTAAGAAGAAGAAGTTACTGACATTCATTATGTGCCTACCTATATTTTGTTACTACCTGGCTGGTGGGAGGCTTTCGCCATGGCTAGTTACCACCCTACCGACAAAGACGTATTGCCAAGCGATTTAGCGATTTTTGTCCCACTCCTAACAAGTTAGCTCATCTCCATCTTATACTGCATCATCATTTAACATCAGGTGTGATAGCAGTCAAGGGCCAACTTGTAGTTGATGAAAAAAAAAAAACCTAATAAGGTATTAAAGTAAAAAGTGCATGATTCTCATACATAACATCAACATAATACAATTTTGGCAACATAATACAACAACACCCACTATAAATACACAAGGATTTGGACACAGACTACGGACTGCAAACACACCAAGGAGGCAATACCATGTGTAAACACAAAACTAACCAAAAAACTCACACGGTTAACCCGCGCAAAACTCAGAATAGTCATAGGACTGATTACAGGTCACTGTCCATTAAACAAACACCTCTCACTTCTAGGTATGACCGACAGCCCATTGTGCAGGGCTTGTCTGGAATACGACGAGACACCGATACACGTTATGCTCAGTTGCAGAGGGGTATCGGAACAACGTGAAACACACATTGGCTCCAAAGCGACACTCCATGAGGCAATTGGCGACCTGGGAGGCCTCCTAAGCTCGGCTGGCTGGAGTGAGTCAGCGGGAGCCTACACCAAGGGACCCACGCACAACGGCCAACTCACTGGCCAAGTGCGGAAAACACCCAGGAAATGAAGAAGACGAAGAAGAATACAATTTTGACAGTTTTTTTTCATTATATTCCAAAAGGCTACATAGTGTCTTAAAATCATTGACTGATCACAAAGCCAGGTTGTTTGACAATATTGGAGATGACTCTTCTTCATCTTATCACACACTGCCTATTTTTGTGTGATATTCACATTTTCAATAGATATTCAACTGATTGAGTTTCATATGGTGCTACATTATTTAAGAAAATCCTGCAGTATCACAGGTTTTTCTGCCTCCAATATCATCATCCTCCTTATTACCCCAGCATACTGGCATATTGATAAAGCAGCATGTGACAGTGATATTGATAGGAGAGTGAATGCGGGGAATATGGTGAATGGTGCACTTCATACCTTTATATATAGCCTGAAAGTGTCCTGCTGAAACTTGCTGTACATAGAAGAGTATAAGTGCCAACACTTATGTATAGTAACAAGAGTTGGATATGGCAGAGGATAAAAGTAAAATAAATTACAGCAGTTCTAATGAGAAATGAGAGTGAGAGAGTACAAATGGAGTAAAACTAAGTGACAGAATTGAGAATAGTGTAATAAGAGAGCAGTGTGGTATAAAAGAAGATGTAGTGACTAAAATCGTGAAAGGTATGCTGAGATGGTTTGGTCATGTAGAGAGAATTAATTAAAGGAATTATGAAAGTGATTTATAAAGTGAGAGTGAGAGTGAATGGGAGAAAAGGAAGACATGCTAATTAAAGGCCAGGTCAAAAGTTCCCTAAACACACATACATGTATGAGGTATCTCTATGGGAATTAAAAGTGATGGTATGTTTGTGCTGATGTATTAAAGGGTAGAGTAACCCTATTAATTATTTAGAAATGTATAACCTGTCTCAAGTTGCTGATGTAAAATCACATTTTATACAAGAAATCATTTTTTTATCAATCATTAAAAAAATTCATTAAATTTTTTTATTATATGACATGAGAACAGAAAAGTAATTGAACTTTAAAGATTTTTACATGAAAAAAATGCCTGAATTTAATGTTAGCATTAACAAAAATACACTTAAAATAGTCACTACTATAATACTTTTCAACTTAAGGTGGATCAATATACCAAAATGTCTTGTCTTAAAGACATATTAGATGTTTAGTAGAAATCAGACCTAATATATAAGATATAATGGCAGATTTTTAAATTATGATATTCATAACAGCAAATACAGGCAGGCTTGACATTTAAAATGCAGTACTTAATGTATTATTGACTAATTTTATTAAATAATTTTTAAAGAAAAATCTTACCGAACTTTCAAAAACTTAAAACTGGGCTGTTGTTGGTCATCCTCAATGATTTGGACAGCAGAAAGCTCCTTTTCTCCCTCCTTACGGTACAAATATAACTGGTTTCCTATATCTATTGCATCAACATTCTTGCCATCTATTTGTAATACAACTTCAGTGTCCTTGCTGGGAATTGCCTCTTCCTCTTCTAAGCCTTCCATCAAAGTATCCTCAGTTGTATCCTTCTCCAACGGCACGGCTGCATCCTCACTCAATTTCAACTCTGCCTTTTCATCCTCCAATACAATGTTGTCATCTATGACGAGCTCGTCACCGTCGTAAGAGTTGTCGTTGTCGTCGAATATATTTACACCGCCAGAGAGAATATTAGCTGCTTCAATGTGCTTACCGATTTTGAAAGTCTCTATATCGGCCTTCGGGATCGGAGATAAGTTTGAAATGATTCCAGCTTCCTCGGTGATGGTGCGGTCGGCGTCAGAGGCGGTGGCTGCGCCGTCCTTAGACGGCGATATGCTGAATGTGGAGTCCACTTCCGACAGCGAGAAATATTTCGATGAGCTCTCGTTCGCCGACATGAATGCCTCACTCGGCGGGGACGACGTGTCCAGCGTCGAGTCCCCGGCATCCCCCCGTAACTGATTTAGTCTATCCATTTTCACAATTCATCTGTTTTGACAACAATAACGATCGAGGGAAATGCACAAACGTGTTTTGTCTCACTGTACGAGTTAAGTTAGATATTAAGACGAAAACATTTGAAGGTTGGCCAATTAGCACTTAGGTCAATACCTAGCTGCGATTTACGAGTGAAACTTTTTACTGGAACAAACGATAACGAAATTGTGACACTTAATAAAACATCAATCGCTTCTCAAGCCTTCACTACCTTTGATGGTCTATTTGGCATCACAATTACTCGCGGCATACGTTAATGGAATAATGTCAATAACCTGTGCTCTTTATTTAGTGTTAATATTATTTTTGCATAATTTAACAAAACAACAGTGAACACATCAATAAAGATGGACGTCGCCGTCGCGAAAAATAGATAACAATGTTGCCAGTTGCTGCTTTTTTTTAGTTTCTCCGATTGCCCTAATTGCCATTGACTTTTTATTTTCTATAGTCTGACCAGAATTTGAGTAAAATAAATAACCTGGATTGAGGGCGCCACAAGTACTATTTAGCATAGTCTGTGTCTGTGTGCATGTGTGTGCATTATTTGAAGAATTTATTATATGGCGAGATTTCTTGTTTCTGGTCTACCTGACTCAGAAAAATAAAAAACTGCCATTTTGTGGAAAGACAAAAAGAAAAGGAATTAATTACTAGCAATTTATACAAGTGCTAAATAATACTTGTGAGTTTCAGCCTTTTTATTTCGCAGAGCTTAAGTGCAGAGGCTAACTAAAAACTTCGCCACGTTGCGATAAAACATAATTTTAGAACTAATTTATTCTTGTAAAAACACTAATGTTCACAAATGTCATATAGGCTCGTGTGTACCAAGATTTTGGTTATCATAACGTTTAGCTTATGTTAGCCGTTGGTTATGATAACCGAAATCTTGGTGCACACATGACAGGCCTAAATATTTCTCAAGCGGCATCCCTATTCTCAATATATTGCTATTTTACGCCTAATCTAAGTTTTTAAGTAACTCTATGTGTTATTATATCTAAGTAGTCTATGTTTTTTTTGTCAATGAAATGCCACAAAGAACTTGATTCCAAGTCGTTAAATAAATTTAAAAAAAGAAAAAGAACTTAATTCTGGGCTATGGAGAGTAAGGAGGACAATCTCTGTATATAAAAAGTGTCCGTCAAAATGTATTAAATTAGGATGGCGCCACAGTTGCATCAAAGTAACTTTCAAAAGAAGCGCCAAATACAAAATAAAACTTTTGAAATCATTTTGTTTGAAATTGGTTATAATTCTGTAAGGTTATATTTACCACAATATTTTGTACAACGTAAGTTGTTGAAGTTCTCAATAATTAACTACTTTAGTCGATAATGACATTAAATTTTTTAACTCGGCATACTTCAATTCATCTACTATTGCTACATTCATACCATACCCTGTGCATCCACCAGCGCCATTGTGGAGGATTTTTGAACTGTTATTTAACGCATACAACTGGACACTTTTTCAACTTTTCTCCCATATAAGATTGTCCTCCTTACCTCTACTCTCCATATTCTGGGCTATGGAGGGTAGAGGAAAGGAGGATCATCTGTGTATATGAAAAAGTGTCCGTCAAAATGTATTAAATTAGGATGGCGCCACAGTTGCATCAAAGTAACTCTCAAAAGAAGCGCCAAATATTGTTAGAGTATATTTTTTTTGTTTTGAGATTTACGTCCACTTGGACAACTTTTCACAACACAAATTTTACCCATAACTGTTCTGTTATTCACTCACTTTTTCATAAAATTAAATGTTTATATATCAATAACCGTACTATTTACTGTTTACGAACTAAAATCACTCTAAACGCACGTTTGGTTATAATTCTGTAAGGTTATATTTACCACAATATTTTGTACAACGTAAGTTGTTGAAGTTCTCAATAATTAACTACTTTAGTCGATAATGACATTAAATTTTTTAACTCGGCATACTTCAATTCATCTACGATTGCTACATTCATACCATACCCTGTGCATCCACTAGCGCGATTGTGGAGGATTTTTGAACTGTTATTTAACGCATACAACTGGACACTTTTTCAACTTTTCTCCCATATAAGATGACTCTCCTTTCCTCTACCCTCCATATTCTGGGCTGTAAAATAAACTAAAAAAAATGTTGTCCGTGGTGAACTGGTGAACAGAAAACATTTGAAGGAGATGGTCCAAAATTGTATGAAGCACAGACTCACTTTCTGTACATAAGTTGAAAAAAAACTACATGTACCTATTAGTAGTCTAGTTTTGATTAGCCAATTCTCCGAATTCACTTTTATTTGGGCGAAATATAAGTTTATTCTTTCTTTCATCTTTTAATAGTTCAAAAACTAGGAAATTCATTTTTTAACCTACGTTTTATTCAGTTCGTTTCGTTCACTTATTTTATTTTTGATAAAAATCCTTGTATTTTTTCCATTTTAATGGTATGTGGTACAAGAGTGAAGCTGAAATGGACCATCTCCTTTGAAAAGAAATTTATTTATTTTAAATTATTTAAGAAATGTATTAACATAACTAGCGGATGCCAGCGACTTCGCCCGCGTGGAATTAAAATAAGTATGACTACGAAAATAAAAATAGCCTAAGTTTCTTATTATGATTTATTATATTATATCACTAAAATGTAAGCCAAGTTTAAAAAACGTTTAAACGAAGGAAGCAAAGCAAAAGCTTCATGATACAATTGTTTTATATTAAAAACACTAATTTGTATTCAAAATTTTTTTTGCTATTTAACTGTAACAAAATTCTGTTAACTTTATCCTAGCAACGCCCTGATAGCGTCCATGTTATAATGTTTAATGCCTGATAGTGAAATTGTTAAGAATATCTCTCTAACATATAAAATTTCCCTGTCACAATGTTTGTACTCCTCCGAAACGGCTTTACCGATTTCTACCAAATTTTGTATGCGTATTCAGCAGGTCTGAGAATCGGCTACTATCTAATTTTCATCTAATTTTTTTTGGATTTTTAATATGCTAAATAAATATAAAGCACTTTGTGGGTTATAGATAACGTCTTTAAAGTGATCCCAAACCTTGGATGGCACTGACTTTATAGAAATGCGTTAGTAAAGTAAAGTACGTACATCCTACTCTATGAGTAAAGCAACTAAATGATGCAATTATTTTTTACGGTTTAGTGCGTTTTGAAGTCAATTTAATTCTTAATTAATTTCTTAACAAATTTTTAGTAATTTGTCGACACGTAACCTACTTGTACTATATTATTAGAGTATATTTTACGGCACTTGTAGACAAAAAGCTACCGACACTTGTACAAATATCCAAATCGCCGCAAGTATGTCTATAAAATTTGAAGAGTTCCGGTTATTTACCCATAACCTCATCATCAGATCCCAACATGATGACTATAGGACCATTTTGAATTTCCTTTCTAATAAAAAATAATTATCAAAGTCTGACTATTTTGTGAGTCTGTGAGGTTTGCGAGTTCAAATCCTTTAGTAGTCCTTTGGTCAAAATCCTTTTAGTAGTTTTTGACCCATACAGACAAACAAACAAAAAAATTACTAATTGCATTTTTGTCATCAGTATCGATCACCAATAATCTTCCAATATTAATTTTGAATAAATATTCAATGTACAAAATTCACCTCTACAGATTTATTATAAGTATAGTATATATATAGTATATACTATTACTCTAATGCTGTATTATTACAATTTGTATTTTGTTGTTTTGCTTTGTTTGGAAACTTGTGAACGTAAGCACGACGATGAAAGTACTGGAACATACTTTAACCAAGGCGGCAAGCGCGCAGTATATGCATGTGACGGCGCCTGTGTCATCGTACGCGACTAGAAAGAAGTCTGTGAACTGCACTTGCACCAGCTTGCACCAGCGGCGACGCATCGTTCGATACCCCCACTCACCCCACTACTTGAGTTATTCTAACTTGTATAAAAGGAGCGGGTCTACAACTGGTGGGCAGACTAGGCTCTAGCGTGGCGCGGTGCAGACGTTGTACTTTGCTTATCGCTTAACCTAGACAACTCGGATAATTAATTTGTGTAAACGAATTAATTATTACTCTCAGCTTGAGTCGCGGTGTCTTGGGGTTACGTTAATTAACACGAGACGTTACGTATCATTGCAATACCATAATTTGCCAGTAGTAATTCACTGTTAATTAAGTTACTATTAATTATTCTTTCAGTTATCTATTTGTGGGTTAGTTATAAACTCTAAATACAAAGGCTTACCGTATTATTTTATTCACTATGTCCGACCTACTTTCGACACATGCATACTCTTCAAAAGATCATGATTTTTATTTTTTGTTTGTGACCATGATAAACATAAAAAAATACCCTTGGTACTACCTACTAAAGGTAATTGAAATGTAAAGTACAACAGATTGTTTATCTAGTTGCTTTTAGATTCCTTATTTTATTAAGTTATCTGCACTCCTAATATAATGAGGTTCTATAATCATTCATAGATATGATTAGGGATACTATCAGTTCGGGTTTCCCCGGATTTGTCCTAGTTTAGAGGGCATCCGGGGAGCGTCCGGGGAAGGTTTCATTTGTAGACCGGGTTTTAAAAAATAAATAAATGAAAAAAATTTGGGCCGCCCGCGAGACACACACTATGCTCGCACCACACCATGATCAACCGATGAACCAAGTATATTCATCGTTCCAAATAAAAGAAGGTGATTTATGACATTTTCAACAATTTTTTATTACATTAAATATGTTTAAAAGATCTTGTTGACATGTCCGGCTTTCGCACTATAAAATCCGGGGTTTTCATGCATCTTGTCCTGTTTTCCAAATTTTAGAGATGGCAACCTTTAAAATTCAAAGTTTTTTCCCTGAAACCACCATGCTCCGATCTCCATTCCTATCATAACTGCACCAAACCTAAAGATGAATTGGTTAACGTCATTATACTGAGATAACTTCAAAGTTTATTTCCCTGCAACCACTCTCCTTGATGTGTAGCTGTGTTAGTTATAGCTAGGGTTCCATCTACCATGCCTGGATAACTGCACCAAACCACAGGTCAATTATACTGATGTGATAGTCTTAGGACTTGCTTGTATTGCTATATGCTTTTACTGCATATTTACCACTCTCACTGTAGCTGTGTTAGTTGTGCTAGGAACAGTCATGTCAATCATGGATTGAACCAGAGGGAACCTACACGATTGGAATGATCCACAACGGCCAGCTTCACGTCCAAATGAAATGAAATGAAATGAAAATATTCTTTATTGCACACACCAAGACAGAAAAGATACGAAACAGGCCTACGTGGCGCAGTGGTATGCGCAGTTGATTTATAGGCCGGAGGTCCTGGGTTCGATTCCTGGTTGGGCCGAATAAGATTTTCATAATTGTCTTCAGATTGAAATCAGATTAGGTCCAGGTCTGGGTGGTGGGAGGTTAGTTACCACCCTACCAACAGAGACGTACTACCAAGCGATTTAGCGTTCCGGTACGATGTGAAAAACCCGAGGGATTCTACTCCTAATTTTGCATCAGCACTTACCATCATACCGTGTGTAATCAAGGGTAACTCGTCGATTACACGTCGATAAAACTCTAAAAACATTCAATTGGTGCGAAGATAACTACTAAATACTAGTATTGCTCAGTATAAAAGGTACACGAACTCGTAAGTTGTACTACTCGATAGTATCCTTGAACTACAAGTTAAGTGCCTACCACACCTTCATGATTTTCAAGATAGACCACGGTATGTGATAAATTTGGGAAACTTATTTTATACTACCTACGACTACGAGTATAATCCGTCTATACTCAAGCGTCTATACGTCAGTCTGACTACTGCACATGATTCTTTTCAAAAACTAGTTTGGTTGAGGTTTTATATGGCAGTTCATTCTCGTTGAAAACTTCTTATTATTTTACCTGTTTATCACAACTAACTGAAATAAAGAACCTACTACCTACCTACCTAACTGAAATAAAGAACATTAACACGTAGTAATATAGGTATTTTAACGAGTAAAGCAACAATAAACAACGATTTTTTATGTTGTCGATATTTCGATCCAATTATATGGACCGTGGTCACGACGGGATTGACTGTTGCTGCGAGGTTCAAAGCCAAAATAATCACGAGCAGAATCGATCTACCCTCCTTCTTGTTTTTTTAGCCAAAACTTCACGTTTTTTAGTTTGTATATATTATGGTATGTACCCGTTATAATATTCTATTATGTCTAACAACCACGAAATTTGGTTCATAAAAATCGTTATTTAATAAGTAGGTAGGTAACAGGATAAGAAAATTTTTTAAATAAAAATAGAACCGACTCAAAACGCACTAAAAAGTAAAAAATAACTGTGTCATTTAGTTGCTTTAATTTACTTAAGCATATCTATGAAGTCGGTGCCAGCCAAGTTTAAGGAACATTTATTTTACGTAGTAAAGCAGTTTGTGCGTTCTAGGTAACGTCCTTAAAGTAGAAACCTTGTCTGGCACCGACTCTTACATATGCTTAAGTAAATTAAAGCTATTAAATGACAAAGTTATTTTTTACTTTTTAGTGATTTATCGTCACGTAACGTACTCGTACTGTACTTTCATAGTAAATTATATGGCACTAGTAGCCAAAAAGCTATCGATACCGAGACAAAAACCGAAATCGCTGTAAGCGTGCCTCCAAAATTTGAAGAGTTCCTTCAATTTTCTCAGGATATCCTTCTAACATCATAACATGAATCACTGAAGTATGCCCTTTCTAATAAAAAAAGAATTATCAAAATCGGACAACTTTGTAAGTTATGCGTGGTCATACATAAAAAAAAATATACGTGTCGAATTGAGAACCTACTCCGTTTTTTTTCGTCGGTTAAAAATAGCATTTAGTTGTGATAAACTTTCCTCTATGTTTGTTGCCACATTATAGACATTTTCAATCACTTCTAATCTATGCATAACACTTATTGATCAGTAGGTCGGTTGGTTCGAGAGATGTGATGCAACTTAATAAGACGCACACTAAATTCTTACTATATTAAGTTCCAGGAAGTTAAATGGGATTACATACACCAAATATATTTTTTGTTGTGAAAAGCATAGCAAAAACATAGATGTAGGTATCTGTTACAATATGTCAATCATTAATGTATGAAGGCATAGATAAAATGTGTTTTTGAATATACAACATATATGATTCGTAACGGCTGTTTTATAATGGGATCATTAGAATAGGCTAAATATACGCTCAAGCTTTACCTCAAGCAGCATGTCTTTATAAATTAGTTTATTATGGGTAATAAGGAAGGATCGGTTGTCGCATCGCCTTTGCCGCAGGATCTGTGGGGCAAGTGTGAGTTTTTCACCGAGCGACTGCGTAAAAACGTAGTCACTAATAATGTCAAATTATATAGCAAAAAAAAGCGTTTTGACATTCGCCCATTTGAGTTTTCTCTCACTCCCGCCAGGGGCGCTGCTTCAGTTCCATATAAAATTTGCCCTTAACGCGAATGTGAAGTTTTCGATTGTTTTGAAGTAATCTCACACTAGGCACTCTGCTGGCCGAAATAGCGAGTGAAGTACGAATAGAGTACGCCTGTCTTGTAGTAGTCTCGTACAACTTTATAGATGCCATGGAGGTTGGTGCATGAGCCACTTTTCGTATGCATAAACAAGCGATGCCAAGTGTGGACGGTGTCACGGTGGATGATGATGGGTGGTAGTAGCAGGTCGGAGTTGAGAAGTTGGTCTTGATACTCCATCGTGTCTCAAACGACTGTAAGTTAAATAGTCTAGTCAACAAGTGCCTTTTAGGTCAAAATTTTTGCGCCTTCTTCGATTGCCTGATTTTTTTCAATTTTTAATTTTCATATTTAATAAGTTTAAATAATATTTATTCATTAAAGGTCCGATGGGGGCGTGGCTTGCGCAAGCCGGAGTACCCGTTTTCGAGCGTATTTTCGACAATTTCGGGAGTCAAGATTTTTTTTAGGAAATTTCTTCCTCTTTTTGAATCTTTTTTCAAATTTAAATTTTCTCAAATAGTTTTTGAGATATTAACGAAAAACCAAACCCCCTTTTTTTTCACTTAATTGCTTATAACTATTGCAATTTTTGCGAGCGGGCTTAGCATTTTCTCAAAAACTATCTACATGCCATTCCGAATCGAATGACACCTCAATCATAATTTTCGAAGAAGACGCAAAAATTTTGAGCTAAAAGGCACTTGTTGACTAGACTAAAACGCGTATCATACATACTGTTATAATTAAATTTTAAAAAATTAAAAAAAAATTTAAAAACCCCCGACCCAAATTAGATATATGAAAAGTACCAGGCAAGACAAATTCAACGAGCCCAAACTCGATGGGTTTACTAAAAAGGTAGACCAGGGTTACGTCTCCTACCTTCGAGCCTTATCATCAGACCAGCTCAGTGGTTCCAGAAGACATTAGTGTTTCAAATGTCAGATCACACACATGCTTTCAAGCAAACTGAGCGTGTAACATTTCTATCACACCTAATAAACGACCTGATGACTTTGAAGACCTGAACCGATTTCCAACAAACATAGCTAAGAACACTCTCGACTGATATACCTTTCAAATAAAAAAAACCGCATTAAAATCGGATCATCCGTTTGGAAGTTACGATGCCACAGACAGACAAATACACATACATTTACACAGACACGTCAAACTTATAACACCCCGTCGTTTTTGCGTCGGGGTTTTTTTTTTCTCTCTTTATTTGGTCTACCAACAGTTTTACAAATAATACATTGAATAGAAAATAAAACAAAATATACGAGTAACATGTTAGAATGTAAAACTAATTAAAGGTAAACACAGCATGCGATTAATTTACAATAATTTTTAACAGAAAATATTTAAACTAATTACTATTAAGTGCTTTTAATTCCAACTTAACAGATTTAATAAATTTCAAGAATGAACCAATAAAAATATCTGTAGCACTTAGTTTATTCAATAGCTTACACAGCCTCGGGATTGGCGAGTTTCTACCCTTAACTGTGGACCGATGAGGGAAACACAAAAAAGGGGGTTAAAAACAAGTTACAATTTCATCTCGCATACCTGCGGGGCGGATTGGAGTAATGTGGTGAATATTAGGCTATATTTATAGGGCATATAATAGGCTATTTCTATAGGGCCATAAAAATAAGCTAATGATGAGCTTAATAAAACGTTTCTATTATTGAAATAAACTTTGGCTATAAGCCGAATAGTCCATAAAGAATCCGATTGTTCCGACACAGTATGGCTGCATCATTAATGAAACATTACGTTATTGGCCTGCCAACTACATAATTTATATGATAAAAAATACGACACCTCTCAAATTAGATAACAATGCCATCTTTGCTCCGCCCACCGCCAGATCGGAGTACCATGGCGCCATCACGCCGAGTTCAAAGCCATTGAATTGATTCCAAATAGTTTTTATATGTGACGGACTAAGGAGATGGCCCACCAAGTGGGAACCAAAGTCTATAAACAGGAACTCTTCACAGGGCTTACAAAGAATATGGCGACAAGTCTCTGTGCATCAACGACGTAGGTATTAACCCATGTGTCTCTAATTACAACAGCAACCATACCCTTAAAATGGAATATAACAATGCTGCGTAATGGCAGTACCTATGAGTATAGTGAAAATACCATATTCTTCGAATCTCGTACTTTCTTTATGACGACTTCCGTGGCGCAGTAGTATGCGCGGTGGATTTATAAGTCGGAGGCCCTGGGTTCGATTCCCGGGGGGGGCAGATTGAGATTTTTCTTAATTTGTCTTGGTCTGGCTGGTGGGAGACTTTCGCCGTGATTAGTTACCACCCTACCGACAAAAGACGTACCGCCAAGCGATTTAGCGTTCCGGTGCGATGTCGTGTAGAAACCGAAAGGAGTGTGGATTTTCGTGCCACTCCTAACAAGTTAGCCCGCTTCTATCTTAGACTGCATCATCACTTAACATCAGGTGTGATAGCAGTCAAGGGCCAACTTGTAGTCGATAAAAAAAAAACTACCTACCATTTACTCGACCGATTTGGATAGAGGCAAAAGTACTAAAGGTTTTTTAAATCAGTTATTTATTTACTAGGTACTTTAATGGTCACTCACGCATGGAATGCAGTTATTCCATATACCTGACTGTTTTCTAAAGCGATTATTCAGATTTTGAAAACCTTTATTAAAGACTTTTTATTTACCATAATATAGGCAAAAGCATTCCACCAAAGGCTGCATTGTCAGTTGCTATCAGGCCTGATTACAGCAAAATTATAGCCTATATAGAAGGTATAAAATAAATAAATAAATAGGACAATTACCTACACATATCGCTATATAGCCCCAAAGTAAGCGTAGGTAGCTTGTGTTATGGTAACTGACGAATATTTTATATATATTATACATAAATGCTTATAATATATAGATAAACCCCCAGACATTGGAAAACATCCATGCTCATTACACAAAGATTTTCCAAATGTGGGAATCGAACCCACAGCCTAGAACACAGAAGCAGGGTCACTACCCACTGCGCCAGTTGGCCGTCAATAATAATAATAGAGCTAAATATTAGTAGGGCCGGTTCATCATTAACGCTACCCAAGCTCCGCCTGTCCACGTGATTTATTTGATTCGTAGACGCGCGCGGCACTGCTCTTGAATTCTGATTGAAGACCAGCGCAAAGCAAAAGCTTTTGCGCTCTGAAAACGTATGGAAATCGGAAATGAATTTAAATTCATTTATATCAAGAACTATTATAAAAGCACTTTTGAAAAGACAAGACAATTGTGTAGTGACTCTACCACCAGTTCGGACGGCGGATTCTGTTGAAAGAATAGTCAATTGCCTCCAAGTCTTTGTCGTCGATGTTTATTGTCTTGCGGGTTGTAAAGGTACACCTACTATTAGTACCTTCAGGACACTTCGAAAGTGCTTATAAACTAAGTCATGATTAGTAAATTAATTCGATTTTTTTCTCATCTGACTGCGTCTTGCATTGATGATGAAAGTGGGATTTATGAATTCAGCGGTCTATGTTGGTTTGTTGTTTTTAACCGACGAAAAAAAACGGAGGAGGTTCTCAATTCGACACGTATATTTTTTTTTTGTATGTATGACCACGCATAACTTTTAACAGTGTTGTCCAATTTTGATAATTCTTTTTTTATTAGAAAGGGCATACATCCACATTTCGCTTGTTAGGATCAGCTAATGATATCCTGGGGAAATTGAAGGAACTCTTCAAATTTTGGAGGCACGCTTACAGCGATTTCGGTTTTTGACTCGGTATCGGTAGCTTTTTGGCTACTAGTGCCATATAATATACTATGACAGTATATACGAGTACGCTACGTGGCGATAAATCACTAAAAAGAAAGAAAAACAATTTTTAACAAAAAATAGAACCGACTCAAAACGCACTAAAAAGTAAAAAATAACCTATTCCAAATGCCACAAAAACATCGCCAAATTATTATTATTCTGCCCTAAAGCAGGTTAACGGGCATAGGATGATAATGATTGATTATTTAAAAACCGGTCAAGTGCGTGTCGGACTCGCGCACCGAGGGTTCCGCAAATTTTATTCCTAAACATTGCTTCATGCGAAATTTCAAGATTCTAGTAAGAAATTTCAAGCTGCGATTAGTAGAGAGCTTATGCTGTATGTTTTGATTGCGTTGACATAGAAGTCTTATTTTGATACAGCTTAAAGATAAACGTAGATTTCAGTATTAGATATAAATTAAATGAAATACCTCTACGCGTCCATTAGAAAAGGGGGTAAGTGTAAATTATTAAAAATATTTTTATTATATGATGTAACTAAAAATTTACAGATTTCGTAATTTTTCCATTATCTGTGCTATATGACGTTGCTTCGTACCAAATTTCAAGATCCTAACAATACGGGGACTAGCCGTTAGGTTTTGCTTTAGTTCCGGCTAGTTGCGAGTTAAATATGCGGCTTATATTGCTATATCCTTTGACTGTGTTGACATAGAAGTTTTATTTTGTTATAGTTTAAAGGTATTATAGAGCCAAGTATTTGATATGAATTTCAATTCAATACCTTTACGCGTTCATGAGAAAAGGGGGTAAGTGTAAATTATTTAAAATATTTTTATTACATGATGTAATTTTTCCATTATCTATACTACATAACGTTACTTCGTACCAAATTTCAAGATCCTAACATTACGGGAACTACCCGTTAGGTTTTGATTTACTTGACCATGTCGAAAATAGGGGAAATTTTTGGCATGAACGGCTGTATCTTTTGATTGCCTTGGCCTAGAAGCTTGATTTTTTCACGACTCTAAGGGACAGTAGACTTGAGTATTTTATATAAATTTCAGTTTGATACTTCCACGTGTTCCTGGGAAAAAAGGTCTTGACTGACAGAGGACGGGCAAAGAAAGGATGCTATAAGGGTTCCGTTTTTTCCTTTTTGGTACGAAACCCTAAAAATTATCAGATATTGATGATAATTTGACGGCCGAGTGGCGCAGTGGGTAGTAACCCTGCCTCTGCGTCCTAGGCTGTGGGTTCGATTCCCACGTCTGGAAAAATGTTTGTGTGATGAGCATAGATATTTTCTAGTGTCTGGGTGTTTATCTTATATTATAAGTATTTATTTATAATATATATAAAATATTCATCAGTTATCATAGCACTCGTAACACAAGCTATCTACGATTACACTTACTTTGGGGCTATATAGCGATGTGTGTAATTGTCCTATATTTGTTTATTTATTTATTTAATGACTGGGACCGTCGGCTAAAGCTGCTTTCCTAGGCACTAGGGGTAACACCATCTTCTAACACAAGTTTTAAGGTTGTTGTAGAGCCAGGATCTCCTCAGGATGCTGAAGTTTCAAAGTACTTATAGTTCTTTAGATAATATTTGTCAGCCCCAACATGGTGTATTCGCTTCGATTTGTCGAATAGTAGAGTAAAACAAAATAAGGTATCCTGGTGGTATCCT
Source organism: Mycalesis mineus (assembly GCA_034621355.1). Taxonomy (NCBI): domain Eukaryota; kingdom Metazoa; phylum Arthropoda; class Insecta; order Lepidoptera; family Nymphalidae; genus Mycalesis; species Mycalesis mineus. The sequence continues at coordinate 16,444,330 of CM067892.1, forward strand.
CCTCCGTCTGTCAGTCAAGACCTTTTTTCTCAGGAACGCGTGGAAGTATCACGGTGAAATTTATATCAAATACTCAAGTCCCTTAGAGTCGTGAACAAATCAAGCTTCCAGGCCAAGGCAATCAAAAGATACAGCCGTTCATGCCAAAGATTTCCCCAATTTCCCCATTTTATATTCAATTATTATTTATTTGCTTACCTAATTAAATTATTTTGCGGTTTATGAATGTCATTCCAGACAAAGAAACAAAAACTTGACCCAGATTTGTTGTTATGTAAATCGTCTTGACTTGACAAGTGTCTATTATTCACATTATGAGAAGACAAAGGCGCCCAATGACTGAAAATTGAAGGTCAAAAACAAAATATATAATTTCCAATCATATTTTTAACTGCCTGCTACTTCCCAAAGCCACTACAGAAACCGACGTATCGATAAGGACAAAATTTATTAGGTTCAGTCCGCCGACTGGATAGTACACAGAAAGTTTAGTGTTTTCAACGTTCTGAGATCTGCATTCTGGTTTGACCGCCTGATATCTGACAAATCGCAAACATTATTCAAAAAACTCCGAATAAAACTCTCAACTTAAATCTTTCAGCCCACATAGAGTGTCTAGCGAAGGATAGCTATGAAGCTACTAAGTTGACGGCCTCCGTGGCGCAGTGGTATGCGCGGTGGATTTATAAGACTAAGGTCCTGGGTTCGATTCCTGACAGGGCAGATTGAGATTTTTCTTAATTTGTCTTGGTCTGGCTGGTGGGAGGCTTTTGCCGTGACTAGTTACCACCCTACCGACAAAGACGAACCGCCAAGCGACACGACATCGTACCGGAACGCTGCCGGTACGATGTCGTGTAGAAACCGAAAGAGGTGTGGATTTTCATCCTACTCCTAACAAGTTAGCCCGCTTTGATCTTAGATCGCATCATCACTTAACATCAGGTGTGATAGCAGTCAAGGGACAATTTGTAGTTGATAAAAAAAAAGTAGTTATCTAATTTTTTATTCTTTACAAGTTAGCTCTTGACTGCAATCACATCTAATGGTAAGTGATGATGCATTCTAAGATAGAAGTGGGCTTACTTGTTAGGAGTATGAGGAATATCATACCCCTTTCGGTTTCTACACGACTTTACACTTGAACGTTAAAACTAACCTCGGCCGAAGCCTCCCATCAGCCAATCATGGACCAATTTAGAAAATCCTACTCTTGCCCTCGCCCTCTTGCGGCGACGCATCGTTCGATATAGTTTGGAATACTATAATACCCCCACTCACCCCACTACTTGAGTTATTCTAACTCGTACAAATGGAGTGGGTCTACAACTGGTGGGCAGTCTTGGCTCTGGCGTGGCGCGGTGCAGACGTTGTACTTTGTTTATCGCTTAACCTAGACAACTCTGATAATTAATTTGTGCAAACAAATTAATTATTACTCTCAGCTTAAGTCGCGGTGTCTTGGAGTTGCATTAATTAACACGAGACGTTACGCATCATTGTAATACCATAATTTGCCAGTAGTAATTCACTGTTAATTAAGTTGCTGTTAATTATTCTTTCAGTTATCTATTTATGGTTTAGTTATAATTACTCTAAATACAAAGGATTATCCTATTATTTTATTCACTATGTCTGACCCTCTTTCGACATATACTTAGATACCCTGCGCAAACCACTGCATCACGGAAGCCGTCAAAATAATATATTTCTTGAAGAAAAGACTGTTTTGGGCCATTATCTAAGTTCCCTAGTAGTAACCTAGAGCATATACAACTTTTAGCATGATGACCAACGTCTGTCCTTAGATGTAACACTGGTTTCGCTTCGATACACAAAGCAAGATTTCTTTATCCATGGGTCAGAACTCTGACCATCACTCTTCATAGCCATCAATATCAAACGCATTTAATAAATCGCGCTTCTCTTATAACTTGTGCCTCGCGCTAACCATAGAGTTTATTGCATTGTATGAAAATGTATGCACAGGCGCCGCGCGGTTAAAATTAAGATAATTATTAACTTAATACATTATTCGGCAACCAAATTAGTATAGAGTTATGTCTCTCCTGGGATGAATAGTTAAGTCGCGGAAGCCTGATTGATGTTTTAATCAACGTTTGAATTGATAAATCTATTTGAATTTGATTGAATTGATAAATATGTACAGAAATCTATTTAAATGAACATTTTTGTATTAACACTGTTATGAACAGAACAACAGTTTGCAAGAAGGATCACATCGATCAATGCGCTGCCTTGTTTCGGTCTAGACAAGTACCTATTTGAGGCATTACCTGCCTAGATGATAAGCCTCTTGTAATTACACCGGTGCCCATTTCCAGACCGGAAGCGTAGCTACGTGGCGGTATTACGTACTCCTTAAATCTGTCACAAAAAGCTCTACTAAATACCCAAACTCTTATTCTACAAAGCTCTATTCTTCTTTCTTATCATAAAAGGTTAAATCATTAAGCAGGTGTTGCTACGAAACTATGGCTTAGCTACATGTAAGGTTCCTGTTGATACCTGATAGAATGTCAACTTTATATTGTATTTTACTGTTGAAACTTTATATATAGCAAGTCAACATAACTTGTTGATGCCTTATAGAAGGTCATTTTTGATATTATGTGTTAATAAAATAACTTTTCATTATTAAAATATTAATGGCGCCATCTTGAGTTACATGGTTATACCCATAGATTAAAGACAACTAGATAGAGCCCATAGCGTGTCCACTCGTGAGACAGCAAATCAGCCTTATTGACATGACATGTCAACATTTAAAGTACATCATAAAACGTTATGTTTTAAAATATCGTAAAATACGAAATATTACTTTATATAAGATAGTTTAGTAAACGCATAATACATGAAATTTGCTAAAAAATAACATATCTAAGCTTTAAATCATCAATCAATGAAGTTTATGCCTACTTACGTATGAAACGTAATTCCTTCGATTTTCTGTTCGCTGCGACTGTTGCAGCCGAAAATATTACAACCCACCATAGCACGATAACGTTTAAATTAATATCGTAACCGCAAAGTTATATTATTTATCAGCAAATTTAATAAAAAGCTAATAATTGCTCAGATATGTCCCTTGCTTGTCACAAACTCCACTCTTGACAAACAATAAAAACGAACACGCTGAAAGGGACAAAAAATAATCTTGTGTCACTTTCTAATAAAGGCCGAATGAAATAAGTCTGTCACGCTCCTGAACCTGCAGCCGCGTTATGACTCCATCTAGTAGTCTTTAATCTATGGTTATACCTATACAACTAATTATGGTACAACAGATCGTAGACAAAAGAACTTTTGACATTTGACAACAGATCAAAAATGAAAAATTGTTATGTGTGGAACAGTTCCATTATTACGTTTTTGGGCGCCGTTACCGCTTCTAGAGGGCCGAAATACCTTATAGTTTATCACCACCGAGACCAATTCACGACTTCTGATTGACGAGCAACATGCAGTGAAGGGGCGGCCATGCCAGAGGGTCCTGTTGTTAAGCTGAAACCATCGTCTATTAAAGAGCAACTCTCTTCAGGCAAGCGACACGTCCGTCTATTCACTGACCCTTTGCATTTTTACCTTAGCGGACCAAACGTGGGGTTTAAGGGCTGGTCGGCATCAGGCCTCTGTTTCTTACTGGAATCTATGGAGAAGTGCTCAGGCTAACGCCGAGTGACGGCCGAGTGGCGCAGTGGTTAGAGACCCTGCTTCTGCGTCCTAGGCAGTGGGTTCGATTCCCACATCTGGAAAAATGTTCGTGTGATGAGCATGGATGTTTTTCAGTGTCTGGGTGTTTATCTATATATTATAAGTATTTATGTATAATATATAAAAATATTCATATCATAGCACCCATAACACAAGCTACTTACGAGTATGCTTACTTTGGGGCTATATAGCGATGTGTGTAATTGTCATATAATGTTTATAATATTTATAACGCGATTGTTGGGGGTCCCCTAGTTCTTGCCAAGCAATACCAAGATTACCAAGCAATATCTACTAATGTACTACTGATACTATTAATCATCGACATCTGATAGTAATTGCTAAAGAATCAAAGACTATCATCCCAACACGCGTTGGAGTAGCGTGGTGGTTCTAAGCTCTATATACCCTTAAAGGCTAGAGGCTCTGTGGGCCGTTAAATAGGCTGATAATGATGATGATAAACATTGTTTCTTTAGTCAGTATTTCATGATCAAGTCGATTATCTCTATCTATACTAAAGCCAAACTCGATTGAGAATGTTTTCAACAAACAAAGAACAATGGTCATTTTCCTAACAAATTTTTGTTGACGACTTTTTTTTGCGTCTATGTATGAAAAAAATATAAAATTATAGAGAATTTATTTCTGAACAATTTTTTCTTAAGGTTTTATACTGTGTGAAGTCTGGAATTAAAGATATTTATGTTTGAAGTTGTAGACAAAAAGCATCGATACTTTAGAGTATCGAGTACATTCGATACATTTACTCGATAGTTTTCAGGAAATTACTTAAAACTTAATTCAATTATATCGAACATACTAATTATACATTAAATTACGTTTAAAGTTGCTTGTTCTTATCATGATTATCTTCCTTTTCTTCAAAATATAACCTACTGCGTACTTTTAATACTTGATATTATATTTGACTATTATTCGTTTATTTTCTTAGTGTAGGTAGTATAAAATGCCGCCTAGTAAGATTGAACTTTGGCAGTGAACATTTGTCATGATTAGGAATTTAAATGCAACACGCGTTTATAAATCAAAATATTTATTAACATTTCAAAATAACTATTTATTATTATATATATAATTAATTATTAGTTCGCCATTATTATTACTTTATAGGTTTGTTCTACTGAAATTAAGCTAAAATCATTGAACACGAGCACACAAAAGAGTTAGTTTAACCAGTAAAAAGTATCGATTTGGTTCGATACTACTTATGTGCACAGTATCGATACTTTCTTTTCGATATTCTGTCCCTAGTTGGCCGACAGATGTCATATTGAATCTTTCTTTGTGTTATTACTGCGTGGTTGCCATACTCAACTATGATAATGTAATGACTGATTTTTTATTTTATTTAAAGGACTTATTCGGACCTTGTGTACGGATTGAAAAAATAAAATAAATTATTTTACGTAAACTGTAATAGTTTACATTTGTAGACGCTTACGAATTCCATCAACAAATATCAGACCATTGTTCTTTAAGTTGAAGGTAGAAAATGCCTAATAACTTTACGTGTTTCGTTATTTAAAAAAATCTTATTTAAAAGATATTGAATATATTAATTAGTTTTAAGCTTACTAATCTAATTTACTATCATGAATTCGTCATTAAATAGTTAATAAAAAAATAGGTGTAAAATGACTGGTGATTTCTAACTTCATTTTTAATTTGTTTGTTTACAAGCATTCTCAATTGAGTTTGGCTTTAGTATAGGTACTTTTTTAATAACGCTTACGGCTCTAGTTCTAGCCCTTTTGAGCCTTGCTCAGTCAAAAGAACGACTATGAATGTTGTTGACTTTAGTGGTCAAGGTGCTGTTTAGTAGAGAAAGATCTGTGTCAAGTTCAATTCAACTTATGTAATGTAGGTACTTAGTAATAGTTTTTGTAAGTAATGCGACCATACACTTGCACTCAAGTGCTTTAACAAGCCGCACGTAACGCTCGCATCGACCTAATAAGTACGTTTATGACTGCACGAGTATATAAAATAAAAAATCGTGTGCTTCTCGGAACGCCCGCCAGAAGTCTTTTTCTTCTTCCTAGAGTTATCCTACTAGGTGGGGGTCTGCTTTCCGGCATAATCTAGCCCACTTTGCCTGGTCTTGCTCGCCAGAAGTGATAATTAAAATACGGTCACGGCTCACGGAGCTTACTACAATATGCGAGAGAGAAAAGGGAGGCTAAACAGATTGCCGCCGTAAAGCGTTACGTGATGAAGCGGTTTATCCTCCCTTAAGAAGTTATCACTTCAATAAAAAATTTAACTAATTGAAAAATAGAACCGAACCAAAACGCACTAAAAAGTAAGAAATAACTGCATCATTTAGTTGCTTTAATTTACTTAAGCATATCTATGAGTCGGTGCCAGCCAAGTTTAAGGAACATTTATTAAACGTAGTAAAGAACTTTGTGAAGTAGAAACCTTGTCGGTTCTATTTTTTGTTAAAAATTTTTATTTCTTACTTTTTAGTGATTTATCGACACGTAAGCTACTTGTATTATACTCTCATAGTATAATACAAGTATCTTACGGCACTAGTAGCTAAGAAGCTACCAATACTTACACAAAAACAGAAATCGCTGCAGGTGTGCCTATAAAATTTGAAGAGTTCCTTCGATTTTCCCAGGATATCATCAACAGATCCTAACATGATGGCTATGGGACCATATTGTATGTGTGCCCTTTCTAATAAAAAAAAGAATTATCGAAATCGGACAACTCTGTAAAAATTTATGCCTGGTAAAGTTATTCATAAAAAAAATTAAAAAAAATGTATACGTGTCGAATTAAGAACCTCCTCCGTTTTTTTCGTTGGTTAAAAATGTAAGTAGACTTCAAAAGACAATAAAAGTATCGGCATTGTTTGAATATTTAACTATTAATAAAATTTATAAGAACTGCGCTATAACAATGCATATGCTTGAACAAGCTGTAGCGTAGCAAAATATACTTCGAGATCGGCTCTACTAACATTATCTAATATCGATCAACTTAGAATTGCAAACATGCGGTCCTTGCGCATCGCTACTGTGCGAACACTTTTATGCTAACACGTATTAAATTAAACTTAAATTCAATATAGATTTCTTGTAAAAAAACGTTAATATGGTTAGGGTCGTTGAGTTCAAAAGGTTAGTCAATTGTGTCCCGCTTGAAATAAAATAGACATACCTAGATTTTAAAGTCAGACGCAGTAAGAATCTAGAGGAAGCTTGAGTTCTACAGCTTTGCGAATTGCCTCGTTGGTCCAGTAGACAACCTGTGAGGCTGCAAATCATAAGATCCTTGGTTATCCTCAATATTTCGTAAAGATTCAAGTCTTTACGAAATATTGAGATTTAAGTACTTTTTCCAATTATCAGTACTTTTAGGGTTCCATAAAAGACACAGTCCGTCCGACACAGTAAATTTTATTTGAAACTATTAATTTTAACAACCAACAAACTGCACCTTGATGTGCATTTTTGTTTACCGACAACAATACCTAGCAAGTCAACCATTCACCGTCTCTCCCATCTTATAAATTGGTGCATTCTCTGTTCTATGAAATTTACTATCGACTCCACCATTGATTATAATCTTAATCGAACTAAATTCCATGTAGCACTTCTATAGAAGTTCTTAGGTACTCGGCATTCGACAAGTGTAAGGTCAGATAGATATCGCTTCGTGCAAAAACCGAGTGACGAACTAATGAATTCCTTAGGGGTAGTGAACTTGGTTTTTTTACGTTTCGACGTACCAAATGCTAACTTAAAAGGTCTACGGGTCTGCGAACGTGATAATAAAACTTGAGCCTGTTATTGTTAGATATTATTAATAAAATAATTAAGAATAATTAAGGACTGAATTAGAATTAATAGAATACAGTCTTTTTCTTTTTTACGCTTGATCCCAACGGACAGGTAAAGCATATCAATCCATAACCGCCGAATCGCTTATATCGTAAGCGACACTTTTATTGCCTCTCGTACCTACTTAAATTGCTTACGCCAATTTAAGTAGGTACGAGAGGCATTTACAAACGGTAAGGATCGCCGATCGACCCACTTCGATATTTCTCCCCAAAACTGTCTATTTGTAAAGATACTTCTTTGATTATCGTTAATACAATTTCACATTTTAACTTAACCGACAGTACATAATATCGCAAGCACACTACTTGTTATGTAATTTCAAAATTTGTTGCTTACGATAAAATGAGCTGAACATAACTAAAAAACCTCTCCTCTCCAAAATTTCTTTTTTTTCGTTATGATAATTCGGCGGTTAAGGGTCGAATATCTTTTTCATTTATAAAACAAAGTTAATTTATTAAAATGTTGGACGGAATTAGGCTTTCGACCACCACCACTAACGATTTTTCCACGAAATTGCACTGGAACGTTAAATCGCTTGGCGGTACGTCTTTCTCTTTGTCGACAAGGTGGTGGCAAGCCTCTAACCAGCCACACCTCTTTTTTTGTCGCTGGGAAATGCATTTACCAACTAGTCAGTTGGACCAATTAAAAATATTTCACTATCATCAGGGAATCGAAGTCCACCGCGTATACACTGCGCTGAGGAGGATGTCGAAATTGTTGTATCCCGATCTGAAATACATCGTCGTTTAAATTACATGATGTTCAATACTTACGCATCAGGTATATGGATATAGTGCAGTATTTTGTTGGACGTGTTCGTCTGATACGAGGTTGCGTTGTCTGGTGCTTTTGTACTTACATTTAATCAACTATATGTTTCTATCTAAAAATAAATCATTATCATCATTAACAGCCATATTTGGACATAGCCCTCTTGCTAGGACTTTCATAAACGGCGGAAACCTGAGCCAACTGCTTCCAGCGGCTCCCCGAAACCCGCTTGATGTCATCAGTCCACATAGTTGGGGATCGACCAACACTGCATTTTGGGCTGGAGTCGTTATTCCAGCACATTGAGACCTCAACGTCTATCAGCTCTTCAACCTATGTACCCCACCCATTACCACTTCAGGTAAGGTTATAAATAAATATATTCATATTCTTAAAAAGCTTTTTTCTATTAGGTAGGATCTTATAGAAATTAATTGATTAGAAATTAATATGGACGTTCTGTTAAAATTGACCAACAATGAAAGTTACCACGATCAACCAGGTACCTATACGAGTAGTTACTGTATTTTTTTTTTATCGACTACAAGCTGCTATCACACCTGATGTTAAGTGATGATGCAGTCTAAGATGGAAGCGGGCTAACTTGTTAGGAGTGGGACGAAAATCCACACCCCTTTCGGTTTCTACACGACATCGTACCGGAACGCTAAATCGCTTGGCGATACGTCTTTGTCGGTAGGGTGGTAACTAGAAATTAAGATTAAAATCTCAATCTGCCCCTTCGGTTCAAATTGACCAACAATGAAAGTTACCACGATCAACCAGGTACCTATACGAGTATTTACTGTATAAGCAACTGAACACAGCAAAGTAGACAATCCTAACGTCTTGATAGAGCTAAATAAAACGACCGAACTAGGCATAGTTTATGATTCCGAATACCTACATCGATTCTAATTTATTATGATACTAAAATTCTAATCAATGATCTGTTTTGTCTGATGCTCTAATAGTTTATATCTTGCATTCATCTCTGGGTGTTATATTAACATCTTTTGTTCGTTAGGCCCATTGGGCTGACTTAACCCTTCTATATGCAACCAACAACGTGTCGCGTAGACTAAAGCTATATGGTACTTTAGACCTATTTAAATGTCTCGTTGACTGCTTCGTTGGTCTAGTGGTTCGTCTATGTGGCTTTAATCACGATGTCCTGGGTTCGATTCCTGGGTCGGGTCTTGGAATAAATCTGAGCTTTTTCATTCTATGAAATGTTGAGTACATTCCAAACCCGAAGTTTGGAAGTTGGTGGTGTTACAGCCCTGTGCCTCGCAGAACACGTTAAGCCGTCGGTCCCGGTCACTATCATCAAAATCTGATAGTGATAGTTAATAAATGAAACATTATCACCCCAAGCCCACCAACCCGCATTGGAGCAGCGTGATGGGTGTACGCTTCATATCCCCTCTCCTATAAGGAGGGAGGCCTGGCTCCGTAGTGGGCCGCTTATAGGCTGATAATGATAATGATGATGATGATTTAAATGTCTACTTTCTATTGTCATATTCCGTTAGGCTTCAAATATCAACGCATTTAAAGTGTTTTTCGGTTGTAAAAAATTCTATACGTAGGTATTTACTTTGAAATAATTTATTCTTTTAATGAATAAAGTATATAAACATTGTGTTAGTCATGATTACTATCTTATCTGAAATAACAGATGCTCCAAATCATTTTTTTTTCATTTTACACGCAATTATTTTATGTATTTTATTCAAGGTATGTATTATTATATTCAAAGTTTATGTGTAAATTATTATTTATCATTAAGTAGTGCCTCGATTTTAAGTTACTCTCCCAGATACTTTAGGTAAGAAAGAAAAAATGTACAATTATGAAATTTTAATTTATAGTATCTATGGACCCACTTGTTTTTTTGTTGAACACCGATGTTATTTTGCCTGAAAAGCCCTTACACATCGTCTTTTTTTCGACTTAAACCTGCATGTTATCTATACTAAAGCCAAACTCGATGGAGAATGCTTATCAACAAACAAATTTAAAATGAAGGTAGAAAATGCAACACATTTTATGCCCAATAAATATAAAATCAGGTTTTATTTTTTTATAAAATCTTATTTAAAATATTATGAATACATTAATTAGTTTTAAGCTCACTAATGTAATTTATTGTCATTTAAACTTTAACTTAAAAAATTAGGTATAAAACGAATAGTGATTTCTATCTTCATTTCTAATTTGTTTGTTGACAAGCATTCTCAATCGAGTTTGGCTTTAGTATAGTATCTGGGTGGTTTATTAAAAACAATCTGAATAAGTGCAGTCCTAAGAAGAGTCTTTTAAAAAACTATTAGAAGCGGTCCAAGAAGGCGTCATACAGCAATTAAAGGGTTAGTTCTCACGTCAGCGCTGCGTTCAGGCCATTGAAATCGCAGCGCACAAGATGTCGATGTGTAGTATATAAACTGCGGCCTGCGAGGAAGGAAGCATCCAGTGTTTTCACAATAAAGAACCCATTATTAAAAAAAAGTTATCAATAAAAAAAGTGAAAAGAAAGTATGAATTCCGTCATCTCGACTGTCATCGCCATTTTGGCGGTAAACGGTGAGTTTTCTAATCCCATCACCAAAAATATTTAATTATCAGGAAAAAATAATTTAATGTATAATTATCATGATAATTAATTACTTACTTTATTATTACTTAAAATAGAATAAAATAATTTAGATTTTGTAATTAAATTCATAAATTATTAATTACATAAAAACATTTATGATATAAAAAACTTAATGATTATTAATTTTATTTCTAAAGACCTAGATAATTTAAATTACTTCTTTGATTATATTTGAATCGATTGAACGATTTCGTTATTGCATAATAAATGATTATGAACTGCAAACGAGTTTAAAATAATAATAATTAATATTTTATTTCAATAATTTTGATCATTACTGGATACGCTGAAACTCATTTAGGTCACTGAAATAATAAGTCATATTGCCCGATAGCTCCACAGTTCACGCAGTAATTATTCGAGTGGTCTTAGCTTTGGTCCCGGCACTGTAGATTATTCTCATACTCTGTACTTACAAATCTCTTTGCATATTCAATGTTTAAAGATATTATCTATATATCTTAATGCCAACACAAAGACAATTCATTACTCTACCTCCCCTAGTGTTCTTAAATATAAATTAAATAACAATTAGAAATATTGAGCTAATTTTCTGCTATATACCTACCTAAACGCTTTCCTAAAATCTAACTCAGATTATTTCATTAAGTACTACTACCTACGTAGTAGATAAAATATGATAGAAATAAAACATAGTATTTATTTTTCCAAGTTACGTGAAACAAAAGAATCTAGATCCGTGCATTTAATTAATAATTTCACATAAAATCAGATAAGATCGAAGGTTGAATCTCAACTTGTTCATGCGATATGTGTTAATGTGCCTTTTCGTGCGAATGGTTTTAGAGGCGAGTGAAATCACGTACGATGTTTGGAGACAGAAGCACGTGGTGTCTTCCTTTCGTACATATCACATCGGCAAAACATCCGACAAAACATTAATGCGTAGACGGCTTAGACTAGTATAGTGCGTTAAAGGTAGACAGGGACGTCTTGTAAGCCATGCCCTTGGGCACTTAAGAATTAAGGGCCCAGATAGAAATTTAAGCGAATAAAAAATATATAGACATTAATTTAATTAAAATACATCAAATTTTAAATAATGTATAATGTCTCTCAATAATTGAACTGTATATTCGAAAATGAGTTTTCAAAATTGATGGTAATGTCAGAATATTGAATTTTTTTTTATCGACTACACGTTGGTCCTTGACTGCTATCACACCTGATGTTAAGTGATGATGCAATCTAAGATGAAAGCGGGCTAACTTGTTAGGAGTAGGATGAAATCCGAACCCCTATCGGTTTCTACACGACATCGTACCGGAACGCTATATCGCTTGGCGGTACGTCTTTGTCGGTAGGGTGGTAACTAGCCACGGCGAAAGCCTTAAGGAATGTAATTCCTTAATGCTCATTTTTTCAGAGTTCCAGGTGTATTTTCATGTGGTTTAATGTAGGTAATATGTATAATACGTATTGTCAGTAGGTAATTTTATAATTCAATAATTCATACCTAGAAAATAAGTATTCGTATAGCAATGACGTTTTATGCCTAATTTCTATTCGGTTGAATCCGATTACTATCCTTACGATCTGTAACGGAAAAGAATTTAGGAGTGCGCGCAGCTACACGCTTAGCGTATAACATGCGTACTTTGGTAGATTCTGATAAGATTGTCCGACTTAACTAATTTCAGTTTAAAAAAGCTTTACCATTGGTTGGTCTGTACCTAGATTTTATTAGATTATTTTTGGGAAATATAATAAGATATTCTAAGAACAAATTAAAGGAAGTCAAGGTTGTCACGAATTTGATAAGTATTCTAATGACTCCTGAAAGTAAGCATTAGATATAATAAAGATGCCGTTAAATTGTAAATCTTTGAATTTTAGATTCAACTTCTGAATTCTTACCAGCTTCATCTCTGAAATATGTTAAGCACATCGGCCACAATAAAACCAATTCTGAAGGATTGAAAGACTACGATTTCGGTACATCTTGTTACTGTTTATCGACCTACATTGTACGTTCGTTTTTGAAATGTTGATAATAAAGAGCAGATTTGACAATTTAGGATGTAAGAATTTATATCCATCTTATATTATCCATTTCTATTGAGATAGTTTAACTAATCTACAATATCAAAATATTGACTAATAACCAAACGGTAAAAATATTCATAGAAGCGGAAGAGTTTATGTAAATGACAGTAAAATCATCGGATGATGAAAAATTTTTGTTGCATTTCACACTTTATCCTATCAAGCGGCAAACTCTGTCCTGATCTTGAAAATGTCGGAAGTGATCATCGATAAATTACAGCTCCGACGTTGGAGTCCTAAAACTCCTAGTTGCTAACAATAGAGAACTAGAATATTTTAAAGGGTAATGATAGCTAATATCACCTTGAGACTGTTATAAGTATATTTCAGTATTACAAGTATATGCATAAGCAAAGGTGAACTCTGTAACCGTAGATGTGTACTGTAGATGTTCTCGTTTGATAAGTATGACCAAATATGTATAAATGATGTGCGGGACTAAAAATAAAAAAAAAGAATTTGTTATTGCCTGATATTCGTCTTAAATCCTCGTCATAAACTATTGTAAAAGAAATAAATTCCATCGATTCAAATTATGACTCGGTATTGTTAAATTCGAATGCGAACGGCATTGCTTAAAACGATATACAAGACGAACCTTTGTCCAATAGATAATACATAGATCATTCATGACCTAGGTACTAAGCGGTTAGTATTTGTCAAGGATAATAAATTATAGTAAGCGTGAAAATTAGCAAAATGGACAAATCACAGCTCTGACCTCAAATCTAGGTTAGATAATCCGAGAGAGGCCGAAATTGTTTGTCATTTTCATTTAAAATGCACTTAGGCATCCTAACAATTTGTAGCTCTACTAATATCACAAACCAACTTTGCCTCTATTTCGGCTTATACTTTAAGTTGCTCAATAACTTTTATCAACTCAAGTAATGTATTATATCTCAGATATTCCAAGAATTGCTTATATTTAAGTTGGTTATTTTTAGGTACTTTAGGACTTTACTAAACTTTTAGGTACTACTTGTTACTTGTTAACTACTGTAAAAGACAATCCTGAATTTGTACGCGTGAAATGACATTTTTTAGATAACATTTTCGCAATTAATAGATAACTTTTTTTACATAAATCATAAAAGTAGAATTTTTACATAAATTATAAAAAAACATTTTAAGAGATTTTTTAATACTACCTCCATAATACAAGAAAAAAAAAGAAAATGAATTTTGATTTTTAATGAATTTAATATAATTTGTAAAATTAATTTATTACAATTTTTAAATGTTTCTTATTTAATTTTATGCAAATGTAAGAAACGTACAATATTAATAATTTGCATGCCTAATGGATGTGGTATAGTAGGTTTAGAATGAGTTTATTTAATACCTTTGTAAACACCCAGTTTCTGCAAATAATAAATGATTATTGACTATGGAATCTAATAATTGTAAGGTTTTATTTTTTCGTTTATTTATTCGATTATTTATCAAAAGTAGCAAAAATAAATTTACAAAACTATACAAAGGATATTTAAAATCTTTCAATACTTTAAAAATAAACGCCAATGCATATAATACAGTCTCATCGTTTACAACAAGCGACGTATCTAATAATTACATTCTTGTTGACGGACTATCATTTCACGCTCCTTAAATATGTAACTGGCAATTCATTGGGTTTCCGTAGAAAATAATTGTCATTAAGGGTTTCATAAAAGCTGAAATTCAACTGCAATTGCAGACGTAGTAATACGCAAAGTTAAATTGGAATGTCGTTATGCAAGAAGGAGTCTGTTTTTACTTTTAAAATAAAAAAATATTCTGATTTCGTTTTTTAAACAGTAGCAAAACGCAGCATCTAATTTTTCACATATAAATAATACTTATATTCAATTATTAATCGAGCAATCAAAATTATATTTTAAAACGCTTAATAAATCAAGTTAGGCTAATATATTTTATTATAATTACATTAATTTAAGATTCGTATTCCTATCAAATCACATTTTATGGATGTCCAATTGACAAATTGCCCACAATTCAATGCCTTGTTAGGTATAAAAATATTCAAAAGTACGTGTCGTGCGTACGTATTGTCAATTGACTCGCCTAAAAACGTGTGTCAAAAAATAAAAATCTATGCGCCACTTATTAACGATTCCGGCCACGAACCAAGGGTATTGTATAAGACAATCCTATTATACTTCATTATGCAAAGCTTAAACCAAATTATGCATGTAACGAGTTATGGCACTTTTTTACGACGTCGCGAAGTTATAAATCAATCTGCCATTTTATTGAGTACTTGCATATTTAAACTGGTTGTGAACTTGACTTCGTTTCATGCGTAATTCCAGTATTTAAAAATTACGAAGCTGGTATTAGCAATTAGCCTTGTTGAATCATAAAATATTGTTAGAAACCTTTATTTGTTTTAACTTGGGTGTTATTACTAAAATGTGGATAACAATGAATTTTAATTCCAGAATAATACGTTAAAACTATGAAAGAATATAGGTAGGTATGTTTATTTACTTTCACTTTCTTAAAAATTCTAAAATTCTAGAATGCATCTGTAGATATGTTATAAAAGTTCACTGTGCGTTGACATGTTAGTCGGTCACTCAGTCAGTTATCCTTATTTTAATCTACACATAAAACAAATGTTCAAATCTTTTTTGTCGCTGTCTACAATAGATATGTCGATATTTTATACCAATCATCTTACTAGATAGAATACCTACAGATTTCAGAATTTCAATTCCATTATGAAATAAATACCTACGTTTGTTCATAAATAAATTGCCTTTTGATTGTAGATATGTAACAAAGTAACAGTTGAGGTAAAAGTAGGTAAACAATAACATTACGGATATCAAGGAAATGAATAAATAGTCTTGAAGTAAGCACAGAACAAACAGATTTTGAAAATATTAATTGCTTTAATTAACAATGATAAGGATAAGGAAAAGCGAACCATTAAACGCCTATTATAAAATGGCTCAATTCAACTTTCCAATGGCTATATTGTGTAGAAAATAATTCATAAAAGCTTACAGTAAGTCACAGGGTTAGCAATTATAAAAACACATATTCTCTTAAAACAGCAAAACGGACTTCTCAGAACATATTGACTATTATTTCTTGTAAGCATTCTTTTATCTGAAATCTCTACGCTATAGCGTTTATAACAAAAAATAGCGTTTAATTGTTCTGTGACTCTCTGATATATTATATAACGATAATTTCAATGGTAACTTTTTATAACATCGCTGTAGCGTTAAAAAGACATTTGAATTGATATCGCTATTTACTTCAGCCTATGTAACAAAATCTTGAACAGTAATAAATCATAATTAATTTATTAGCAGTAACGCAGTCAGAACAAATTGTTTGTCAATGACCGATCGGGCTTGTTTTGATAACATTCACCATTGTCTCACGATGTGTATAGGCAGATATTAATAATACATATTATAAAATGTCACGAACGTAAACAAATTGTGTTACAAATTACAACAAATCCGAAGATGACAATTTTTAACGAGCTACTTACTAGACAATAATACGTCCACAGTCCACACTAAAGGTGAAACTTACTTTTTTTTAGCAAGCTTTTATTATCATTAATTAATTTTGTTTCTATACTAAAGCCAAACTCAATAGAGAATGCTTGTCAACAAACAAATTTAAAATGACGGTAGAAAATGCAACACATTTTATGCCTAATAAATTTAAAATTATGTTTGTTTTTTTGTAAAATCTTATTTAAAAGATATTGAATATATTAATTAGTTTTAAGCTTACTAATCTAATTTATTGTCATGAATTCGTCATTCACAAGTTAATTAAAAAAATTAGGTGCAAAATGACTAGTAATTTCTACCTTCATTTTTTATTTCTTTGTTGACAAGCATTCTCAGTCGAGTTTGGCTTTAGTATAAGTATAAATATGTTTCTCAAAAAAATGTAACTAAGGTGTGGGTTGAAATGATTGGTTCTTGGCTTGGCGCCTCAAGTTTTTGTACGCACATTACATAAAAAACGTTTTTTTTGTGTTGCACAAAAGATATTATTTAACATTGATTTACACAGAATTCTGTGAAAGTTATAGAAATGTTTAATTGTAAGAATTATATTTCATAAAAGTAAATATCTCAGTAAATATAGTACCTATTACCTACCTAGAAATTAGGCCCAAATTGCATGCCCAAAGTTCCGAGGTCATTACGGCCCTGGTTATCTTCAAGCAGTTACTTTAAAAATACCTATTAAAATCCGGAAACGTTAATTTTTACAAAAAATATTTTGGTACTGTAGTATGATTTTTAGGACCTAATCTATTTTTCTTATTTGAGTTTTTTTTTCTCTTAGATAGGTATATACTTTTTTTTACAATTAAAGAGTTTTATCGATATAAACTAAAGTGCAAACAGAAGTCAGCGTTATCTTTTATAGTAAGAAATAGAAAGTACTTAGGTACTTACAAACAAATGATCAAGCCTATATGGAGTTACAGAAGTACTCCAAAGAATATGTACCTATTATAGTTTTTAAGGCTCATGTGTGCCTAAGGTCGGATACAGCACAGCTGCAGTATTTCCCTGGACGAACAGTTCTGCCACAAAAAACTTTATCTACTATTTATCCATCAAACCAATGCGAAAATACCACCAACGCCCTCTCAAACTATGCTTGGGCCCTTGGACATACAAGAATTTGGGGCCCTTATGGAAAGTAGCAAAGCAAATAATAGCACAGGCCCCGTGTGCCCTTGTTGTAAAGACTGTAATGCGTCCCACGGGTTACGATCACTTTGCATCTTACAAACGTTGTTTTTTCAGTATGGTCGGCGTTTGGATGGGGATACCGAGCTTCCGACCAACGCCGATGGGCGGTACTGCACCCCGCGTGTGGCGGTCGCCAACAGTCCCCCATAGCCATCACCGCGAGACAAGCCATCCCCATCTCCATACCGGCTATGGAGCTCATTGGTTACCAGAACCCGCTGCCGGGACCGCTGACGACCACCAATAACGGCCATTCAGGTATCATGAGTCTTATTGAAAGTAGTTTCAATCAGGTTGATGAAAATCGTTGGCTATTAGGTTTCTATCGACATATTATAATGGATTCTTTGAAAAAAAATTGGTTGTCTGTAAAGTCGGTTTACTGACGGTAGTTGAACGTGACAATGTCTTAAGAAAATACTGATGGAATAGTAGCATTTAATTGGTTATTAAAATTTCTAATTTAAGTATATTTTTATAAATATTAATTTAAATTAAATAAATAATTGATTTTGATTTTATAAATTTATATTTTAAATTTATAATAAATGTATTAATTTTTAATTTAAAATTAATATATTTAATAATTATATTTAATAGACGGATGTCGAACGCTGCCGAACGCAAAGGCCGCGCTCTCGCTTGCACTTCAAGCCTTACATGGAATGCCTCAAAGCGAGGTAATGCCGCATGAGTCATGTTTTTTCGTGCGTGCAGCCGGCTCTATCGAATTATAAGACGTTGTCACGTCAAAACTGGGTAAAACGCAAATTCAGCGAATCCGACTGAAGCACTGAATCGTCTGTAAAAAATAATTAAGGAACCATAATGATGTATATGACTGCCTCGTTGGTCTAGTGGTTAGCTTATGTGGTTTCGATCACGAGGTCCTGGGTTCGATTCCTGGGTCGGGTCACGGAATAATTCCGAGCTTTTTCTTTCTTCTATGAAATGTTCAGTACATTCCAAGCCCGCAGTCTTGAAGTTGGCGGTGTTACACCCCCGTGCCTCGGAGAGCACGTTAAACCGTCGGTCCCGGTCACTGTCATCATCATCTGATAGTGATCGTTAATAAATGAAACATTATCACGCTAAGCCCGCCAACCCGCATTGGAGCAGCGTGGTGGGTGAAAGCTCCATATCCCCTCTCCTATAAAAGGAGGGAGGCCTGGCCCTATAGTGTGCCGTTAATAGGCTGATAATGATGATGAATGATGTATATGCTGCTACTCTGTGTTGGTAAGATTATTGAAATTCATGAACTAAAGAACATAGTTCTACAAAATATAACTTAAATTGTGGGACAAATTGAATCTAACCGTTACATACACCATACATATACTAAAGCCAAACTCTATTAAGAATGCTTGTCAACAAACAAATTAATAATGAAGGTAGAAATCAATAGTCATTTTACATCTATTTTTTTTAATTAACTATTAATTGACGAATTCATTACAATAAATTAGATTTGTAAGCTTAAAAGTAATTAAAATATTCAATATCTTTTAAAGATTTTTTAAAATAACAAAAAGTAATCTTAAATATATTAGGCATAAAAAGTGTTGCATTTTCTACCTTCATTTTAAATTTGTTTGTTGACAAGCATTCTCAATCGAGTTCGGCTTTAGTATAGATAAGTCGTGGTCAGTCTTAGAAGAAAGAATAACTCTGTTCATTTCATAGCCATAGGATTTGAACTGAGGAGCTTGTGCTCGGTCGGCGGTGTTGTCTGCTTATAAAATGTAATACAAAACATCTTTACAGTGGCACTAACCATACCAAAATATTCATCGGAGGAAGAAAAGAAAGGTTTCCGTCTGCCCTACATCTTCGGCGGTCCACTAGACAACGAATATGAGATAGAAGGACTGCATTTCCATTGGGGAGACAAGAACAACCGCGGCTCCGAGCACACGCTCAACGACATGCGGCTGCCCCTGGAGATGCACATCATCCACCGGAACAAGAAGTACCGGAGCCTGGCTGAAGCACTGCAGCATCCTGACGGCCTTTGTGTCCTTGCCTTCTTCTACCAGGTGATTGAATACTCTGTTGCTTTTTTTTGTCGTCTACAAGTTAGCCCTTGACTGCTATCACCCCTGATGTTAAGTGATGATGCAATCTAAGATGGAAGCGGGCTAATTTGTTAGGAGTAGGATGAAATCCACACACCTTTCGGTTTCTACATGACATCGTACCGGAATGCTAAATCGCTTGGCGGGACGTCTTTGTCGGTAGGGTAATAAGGTAAATTGGTAACTAGCCACGGCGAAAGCCTCCCACCAGCCAGACCAAGACAAATTAAGAAAAATTTCAATCTGCCCCGCCGGGAATCGAACCCAGGACCTCCGTCTTATAAATCCACCGCGCATACCACTGCGCCACGGAGGTCGTCAAACCCTCGTCAAACGGCTCTGTTCTTGCTTTCTTTTTAACCGACGAAAAAAAACGGAGGAGGTTCTCAATTCGACACGTATATTTTTTTTTTTTTTTTTTTTTTTTTTTTTTTTATGTATGACCACGCATAACTTTTTACAGTGTTGTCTGATTTTGATAATTCTTTTTTTATTAGAAAGGGCATACATCGAAGGTGGTCCCATTGTCCTCATGTTAGGATCTGCTGATGATATCCTGGGGAAATTGAAGGAACTCTTCAAATTTTGGAGGCACGCTTACAGCGATTTCGGTTTTTTAATCGGTATCGGTAGCTTTTTGGCTACTAGTGCCATATAATATACTATGACAGTATAGTACGAGTACGGTACGTGGCGATAAATCACTAAAAAGTAAGAAATAAAATTTTTTAACAAAAAATAGAACCGACTCAAAACGCTCTAAAAAGTAAAAAATAACTGTGTCATTTAGTTGCTTTTTATTACACAGTTATTTTTTACTTTTTAGAGCGTTTTGAGTCGGTTCTATTTTTTGTTAAAAAATTTTATATAAACTCTATAACGTGTAACCTTATGTATGCCCCAGATTTATTGAACCGGTCCATTGTCTGTGGGAATAGATATTGATAGAGCTTAAAGAATTTTACTGATTATTTACTAATATACCTACCAATTACCATTATCAGTGACATCAGTCACGGTTAAAGCTGTGGTGTGACTACATCATTCAACTATTTCAAACGTCTCCAGGTAGTGGAGTTCGACGCTAAGCTGCTAACCCCTATCGTCAAGAACCTGTCAGCCATCGAAAACTTCAACAGCAGCGCGCAGCTCCCGCACACATTCTCCCTGTCGTCCATCCTGGCGGGACTGGACGCCGAGCGTTTCTACACGTACAAGGGTTCACTTACCACGCCGCCCTGCGCCGAGGCTGTCACGTGGGTCGTGTTCTCAGACTACCTGCCCATCTCCGTGTTCCAGGTATGAATCACCGCCCCAACATAGACAAGCGCTAGAGTATCTATACTAAAGCCAAATTCGATTAAGAATGCTTGTCAACAAACAAATTAAAAATGAAGGTAGAAATCACTAGTACTTTTACACCTTATTTTTTTTAGTTAACTTGTTAATGACGAATTCATAACAGTAAATTAGATTAGTAAGCTTAAAACTAATTAATATATTCAATATCTTTTAAATTAGATTTTATAAAAAATAAAACATGACTTTAAATTTATTAGGCATAAAATGTGTTGCATTTTCTACCTTCATTTTAAAATTTGTTTTTTGACAAGCATTCTCAATCGAGTTTGGCTTTAGTATATAAAGGCCACACATTCTTCGTGTCGCCCATATTGGCGCGGCTGGACGCTTAGCGCTTTTACATCTACATATAAGGACTCGCTCACCACAGACTACCTTCTCGTCTCCGTGTAAAAGGTCAGAGCCACCGTCACCGCCATACCATAGACAAGCGTTACAGTAGAGTTACTACAGTACGCTCTAGTCTCGACGCCAAAATGTGATACTATTCCATTTTGTTCCGATTTTAAATTAAATTTTAAAGTTTTGTTTTTGTAGTCATATGCAACAAGCAAGGTTTGAAAGTTTTACGTTACGGTCAAACAAATATTTATTGAAACTTATATTATATTTTATTTGATTTTAGATGGATAACTTCAGAGGTCTTCTCTCTAACTTGAACCTACCACTCGTTGACAACTTCAGACAACTGCAGCCGTTGTTCGGACGGCGAATCTTCGTCAGAATTACGTCCAAAAATCCCAAATTCAAGAAAACTAAACTTCACTACTCAAAATGGGACTGGGTCGGGCACAAGAAGACTGAAAACGACGTCGCAGATTTCGACGACTAAACTTTTCTTTAAGTAATAAATCAGACTAACTTGTTACTAAACTTAGCACTCTACGGGTATTAAATGTTTAAACACCAAATATTTGACGGTAAAGTTACCAATTCTAGTAATTAAGGTACACTAAAATGAACTAAGTAATTTATTTACAAGACTAAAACTCAAAACATTTAGTCATGTCAATTGAAATTAGTTTTTTCTACTAAATAGGTACTTTGGAATAAGTATTGAGTATGTTGTTTACGAAACTAAAGTATATAAACTAAATTATAACTAAACTAAGTAACTGTATTCGTAAAAAGACAAGTCAACAGTTAAATTTCATTTGAAGCCTGGACTGCGAAGTCGTCTTACGACATGAAAATTCGTTACTCTCACGCCATACTTAAGTTCCCTCTGAAGTTGTAACTGCGCAGTATCATGGCGGCGCTAACAACTATTTTGTACAACAAAATAAATTCCTTTACTGCGTAGGCATAACCCACGGTTATGCCTACGCAGTGCGGAGTTTAGAGCTGACTCAATGTTTGGTGAAATTTTAACAGTTATTAACCGATTTTCTAGAAGGAGGTTCCAAATGAAAAGGTGTAATCTCCGAGATAGTCTTTCTTATTTTACATAATCCAAAAAGCTGCTTGAATTAGCATGTATATGATCGGGGAGAGTCAAATAGTTTCTTTAAGCATAATTCAATAAATAATGTGGCTAAAGTACTTGAAATAACGTGGTATTCTCAATTGATTTAATTTTTTTGCTCAGGCCAGTATAATTATTATAGTTAACTTGTACGTAAATTTGGTTATAATTTTTATTATATTGTGTTGCGTTGTGTATAATTTTTATTTACTGTTTCGTGAACAACTGTATGTTTAAAATCTATTTGTTTAATGTTTGTGTGCACTGTATCATATTGTATATGCGTGCGAATAAGTATTATTTGTGTAAGTTAATAATAAAACAGTGTAAATAAATAAATATAAAATAATAACATTATCATATTGTTTTATTAAATACAAATATATATTTACAGAAGTATATTAAATCTAACACACAGAATAAAACAAAAAAAAAATTGAAGAACTAAAATTAAGTAGAATAGTTATCAGCACCAAACATGGACTGAAAAAAAAAGAAGAAAGCTAATAAGCACCACAGATAAATAATATTTTATTATACAGATAAATAATGTTTTATGATACAGGAAAAGAATAAAAAAATATTTACTAGTATATTAAAAAAAGAAAGATATTTTTTTTAATATATTTAATGGTCTGGATTAAATCCTTTATGGTATTACATTAACGAAAAAGAAAATAAACTTACCTGAAGATTTATAGAGAAATTAATTCAAACCAAAACATTAAAAACTCATGCACATAAATGTTATGTTTGGTAAAATAAAACACATAAACTTGCGACAATATTATAATACAATTTCAACAGTCTATACAATAATTGTTTTAAAATAATAACTAATGAATAACTCTTCTGAATAATAATAATAATTTATTAAATATTGAATAATTACAGTTTCTTCAGAGCATTGGTATGTTTAGTTCACAAATACTGTTTGGGTGGAATGTATTAATAAATAAAAAACACATTTTAGTTTTCACTCTAAAATCCAAAACTATTAAATGCATTTAATTTTAGTTAAAATGGAGTATCGAGTTAGTGTTTCTTATATCTATGGCATATTTTAATATGTTGTGCCATTAAATTGTAACAGTATTTTGATAAATAATACAAGAACACCATGCATAACTATACTTAGCGTACCAAGTCATCTGGGTTGAACATGCCCTGAAACAAAAAATAAAAAAATATTTAATTGCTTATATAACAAGAATATTGATTAAGCTACTCAATTTTTATTAAACAACTTCAAAAAAGGAGTTTCGCAATTCAACCATATTTTTTTTTTATTGTAAAAAAAAAACATTTTTTTCAGTTCTAGTTTTCATTTATTATTTTTTTGGATAGATTATGTATGCTTCAGATTAGTATATGGCTGTGAAATATTGAGTTGCTAATATTAATTTATATTTTAATATTTATATTTAGTTTTCTTATAGCTTTGTTGAATAGGAATGCTGGTTTGACATATTATGGTTGTCGGACAATAATTTTATGTTAACTTCGAAGTACAATTACAAGCCAAACACTTATGCCCAATGTGCAGCTCTATCGCTTGTTTCACTCTTTCGCTGTGGCAGAATTGGACAGTGAATCTTGCTGTTTCGTGTTTGCAACTTAAAAGGTATTATCATGTCAAAAAAACATTGCAGGTGTACTAAATCCTTAAATTATAGCTTCAGACCAGCAAATCCATCATATTATTATTCTTTATAAAATAAAAATACACTATAGTAATATCTTAAAAAACATGGACACAAAAGGCAGCCTTATCGCTTAGCAGCAATCTCTGCCAGGCAACCTTAGGCCGGGCGCCCACTGTGACTTTTTGTCGCCGTGACTTTAAGTCACCTAATCGAGTGCAATGAAGATATTAGAGAGTGCGCTCACTAGGGTGACGTGACAATACGGTGACAAATAGTTTCGTCTGCTGGCGACGTGACTGTCACTCGACTTATGCATCGCTATGCGAGTGCGCTCACTGGGGCGAATTTACGCCATTGGGCTGCTGAAAGTTCCGATTAGACGTATGCTACACATAAAAATTAATCACTTTTTGTTTGAAAGGAGATGACTCAAAATGTTATAAAATTATTCATATTTTTAAGCAGACCAAAAGTAATTTGTATGGTTAAAGGAAACAAATTATTGTATGGAAATTTATAATTTTCAGTTTTTTTGGGTACCCCATTAATTAGTTAAATATTTGCTTTTCGCTTCTTATGTAATCCCTTGCCTACAATAAACCATATATAATAAAAAAAATGTATGCATAAATTTAAAGTGTTCAGTTTAATTTAGAATAAAAAAATATATTTTAGGAATCTTTCAGTGTACATATAGGATGCAACTTTTTTCATTTAATTTATTTTCTTGTATTCTGAGAGAACATATTACAGCAACCTAATTGAAATCGATCTAGAACTCAAATAAGCTCACTTTGTCACCCGGTGACAATTACCTACAGTGGGCGCCTTGATGGTGACAGAGGGTGACGGCAACAAAATGTTACCGTGACAAAAAATCACAATGGGCGGCCGGCCTTAGACATTAGGTAAGTTTGCTGTTTTGACGTTGGTACAAATATATGCACTGTGCATGTTAAACAAATTTATTACTCAAAATTCTCAATCTGTATGTGAAATACTTAGAAGAACTAAAACAGACTATAAACAAAACATTTTAGAGAAGTTTGTTGCTAAGAAGTATACTTGTCAGAGAGAATGTTTTCTTTGCAAATCATTTAAAAGGCAAACATTTTATAAATATTCAACATATATAAATTACCTTAGCACGACGCAAAATGGAGTCCTTGCTGGCATCATAGGGATGGTCTTTGGATGGGATCTCCAGGACAGCTGGCACCGGTGATGTGTGCGAGTCAATCACGTGACGGATCAACTCTGCTACATTCTGATTGATCAAGATGATGTCAATGTCGTCGCGCTTCACGAATCTCTTGAAACACTCCTCAATTTCGCTTACTGGGGTATCTGAAAATCATGTAACGTTTTTTCTTAATTTAGTGGCAATCAATTTTTTTTAATGTGATTGATGCATCAACATGTAAGTAAGAAACATAATAAGAAACTTAAGTTAGTAACAAACTAACAAATGTGTCCAAAAGCAACTTTGGTGGGGAAATCTAGTCAATCACATCAATAAAGGTCAAAAGCTGTCAAAATTGTATAAGGATTTAGTGGATCTGTATGGCTATAAAAAGATAATACAAAACAGAAGTAGATTTATAAATTGGTAGGGACTAAAATAAATAATAAGCCCTTTCAGCATTATTTATTTGAATTTAACCTAGCCATTGAGCTCTCGGGATTTAAATCATTTTTGGAACGAAGTTCCTTATCGCGCGTTGTAAAAGGGGGCTAGACGGAAAAAATTCGTACGAAAAGTTGTCACGACACTTTTTGATCAAAGGATCTTGCCGCCGCCTATGATGTGTGTGCGCGTGAGCGGCGGGGGGCGCCCGCGCTGTATGCTGTCTCGCGCTCTCGTGGCGCCCTTTGGTGTTTCGGTGTACAACAACAAATATTATTATTACTTAAAAAAAATAAAATTTTATTACAATTCCTTCACTACTTAATCGAAAGGAACTTCGTTCCATCCCGGTGTCCCTTGACACCTCTCAACTTTTTTAGTGACATTTAAACAAAATACATGTTTTTCTGCAGAAAAGACTTGAAGTTTAGAGGTCACTTTTTTGTACCATGCAGTAAAAAATATGTCTTATCAGTATATTATTAGTATCTCTATAGTGATAATTCTTCATTTTCTTCAAAATCATAGGCTTTTCTCTATAAATAAGGACTATGATGAACGTTCCTACTTACTTTTATCGACCACCATAAAGTTGGGATGTCTATTTTTATTGATTTCGCCGATTCCTCCTAAGAGGAAGCCAACACAGGTGTCCTGAAAAAAAAAATAATGCATCAACTATATCTTCATCTCATAAATAAGAAGAATCTCGTAAGAAACACATAATGTAAATAAATTATTGTTTTTATTAATTTTCCAAACATGAAACTGAAGCAATGTTAAGTTTATGGACATAAAAATAGCTGTACATACTTCATCGCCGATTACACTGATAAGTTTTCCTTTTACAGCAGCTTGAAGGGCCATGTTTTTGTATTTTATGAGGAAAATTTGCGAAAATCGCAGAAATTGAGAACTGTCACAAGAATTCGTCACCTGACTATAGTTTTTGTTTGAATATTGGCTAAATTGGCAACAAAGACAAACCACACAAAGAGAAACAATATTAAGTACTTGTTAAAAACTGTTTATTTTTTGGCCTATTTTTAATTGAATTAATATTACTATACAAAAGTTGTAAAATTTATATAGTAGATAAAAATCTCAAGATTTATTTTTTAAAAGAAATTGTAATATTTTGGTAAATGAAAGACCATAAAAGACTTGCATCCAAGCCATTAAATAAATTTAAAAAATCTTACAATAATAAGAAATATCGGATGCTGTACCCAAGTGCACAAATTAAAAGACAATTACTTACAGTCAAGAAATCTGCTCGTGTCAATGGTTCTTCTGTTTATATGCCTCTGTCAATCTGTCATTAAACTGTCAGTGTCAATTTCAAAATAATGTTGTGACTCTGGCTTGTGTATTGTTTATGTGGAAATTACAATATTTTAAAATCAAATTAAGTTGCTATGAAAACTTTATGTAGATCGTAAATTAAATTCTCCAAAAATGTTAAACATAAAGAACTACGGAAGCAGTTCGGAGGACGATTCAGATAATGAAGAAACGAGCACTCAAAATAGCAATGAAACTTTGATAACACATTTAAAGCCAGTAGATCCCACGTTATCCCTCGCTAAAAAAATGGAAATATGTTCAGCTCCCGTAGTGACACCCACAGTAAGAATCTATAACTATTATTTTACCGTTGCTTTAATTCTACAGTTTTTGTAGTGTCCATTAAAAAACAACCTAACCTGTTGGGTTGGCATCTTACAGTCTTCTCTTTCTCGCCTCTATTGTAGCAGAAAAAGTTCTGTGCCCTTTAGTCAGCCTTTAAAATAGGCTTGTTATTAAAATAGGATGATCCATTTGAAATTTAACATTTTTTTATATAGAGAACTGAACACTTCCACAGATTATACTTATACATATATACCTAACACTAATGAAATCTAAAGGCTACTTGCTGAATGAATGAACTATCATATTTTTTTTCAGAACAATGATGACACAAGAGTTTTAGTAAATAATAACCAAGAATTAATGCACAATCCTAAATACGAAGAGCTATTTGCACCTACATTTGGCCCAGACAATCCTTTCCAAACACAGCAGATGAAAGCTACTAGAAACACACTGGCAGGCTACGTGGAGAAGGCACATATCAGTGAATTTCAGTTTGAGAACCAGCGGCGGACGTTCACTAGCTATGGGTATGCTGTGGATCCATCTACAGAACCTATAGTTGATGAGAAAGGGGATAGTATTGTTGGTATGATATTTTAGTCAGTTTTATAATGCACTTAATAATTTTTGCTAGTTCTTTAAAATCACTCTGGCCCCACTACACTGACTCTGTAATGTAAAAGCATTTACATCTAAATTTACAGTCAAACCTGGATAAGCAAAAACTGGATAAGTGAGAAAACTATATAAGCGACAATAATGGTCAGGTCCCCTTATTTATATTTCGAAAGCCTCTATGAATGGAGAAACCTTTTTTAGGGAGAATAATTTTACACATCTAGACCTCTATAACTGACACTTTTTTACTTTAGACGCCTGTAAGCGAGACTATTTATAGAAATATTTCAACAAATAAATAAATAAATAGACCTTTTTAAACTCGCAACTCTAGAGTAGGAACCTTTATAAATGAGAGTAATTATTCCCAAAACTTTGTAAGTGACAAACTGCTGTAATGACATACCTCTATAAGAGAATAACATTCGGGTCCTTTGGACCTTTCCCAGGTTTGACTATGTATAGATGTGTTATGATATCTATATATAGTCTACAATACAGTGCATTTTGTCAGATGTGTGATATTAATCTCCGCTTGCAAGTTATTCTTGACTCTTTTAGGTTATAAAATAAAGGTTAAATGATATTTTTAAGGAAAAGTGATTTTTTAATTATGTACTCATATTTTCCTGATACACATTTACATAATAAAAATCTCATCTGAATAAAACACTAAAATTATAGACAAAATTATGGACATTATAATTGATCAATTGGAATTGAATATAACTATATTATTTAAACACTATTTTAAAAGGTACTTAAGTAAGTCAACTAATACTAAGTCTTAAAAGGGACTATTTATTTATAAAATTGTATATAAATCTATAATAATCCTCAAATTCTAATAATCCTTTAAAAGAAAAAAATTTCTTTAAAAGAAAATGACTCTCAAGACATCTTGTGTTCAGATAGAGACATCATCAATAAAATCGTTCTCTTTCATTGAGGTGATTGGTGGGATAAATTAGTTTTAACTAAACGTTAAAAAATTTAGTGCCTATCTATATATCATCATGGATATACCTGGGTATTAATAAAACTGATATATCACAGTATCAGCAATGGTGGCTCCTCCAGTAGAAGCAGAAGGCAAGACAGTCTTTGAAACAATAAAGAAGAGACCCTTAGATAAGAAGAAGAGGAACAGAAATGATAATCCAGAGGATGTCACCGGCTTTCTTGGACCTTGGGGTGGTTACGAGGGAGAAAGAAGGTATGATGACAAATTTTGATAAATAAATAGGATAACTTTATAATTGTTATACTTTTCTAGCTTGTTATTCATAACGTTTTTCATTTCATCATAATATAATAGAATAGAAAATTCATTATTATCTTATACTAATCTATACTTATCTTATAAATGTGAAACCCTCAGTCCATTAGTTACAATCATGCCTAAATTACTGAACCTATTAAAATGAAACTTTTTTTTTTTTATAGACTACAAGTTTGCCCTTGACTACTATCACACCTGATGTTAAGTTGAGATGAAGTCAAAGATGGAAGCGGGCTAACTTGTTAGGAGTGGAACGAAAATCCACACCCTTTTCGGTTTCTACACGACATCGTACCGGAACGCTAAATCGCTTGGCGATACGTCTTTGACGGTGGTAACAGCCACGGCGAAAGCCTCTCACCAGCCAGACCAAGACAAATTAAGAAAAATCTCAATCTGCCCCGCCGAGAATCGAACCCAGGACCTCCGTCTTATACCACCGCGCATACCACTGCGCCACGGAGGTCGTCAATTTTTCGTGGATCCACATGTTTAAGCTATCAACAACGGCTGAAAACATTTGATAAAATTTGGCATAGAGATAGAGATTCAGATTTGTCCATAGGGAGTAGATCTGTATGGATACTACACTGCACAAAGCACAACTATTTATTCACGAAATTTTGCTGTAAATTTTTAAACATTTTTTTAAGTTTTGAATGACCACTTTGAGAACTATATAAATCAAAGTAAGCTGCATATTGTAATAAATTAATTTAAAATTACAGAGTAATGAAACCAGATGCAGAAGAGGCGAAAGAATTAGAAGAGATCCTCGCTAAGCGGCAGAAGAAGGGCAAGGTGGATGACGACAAGCCTTTGGAAGAAAAGTGTATATTGCACAGTGAGTTTTTTTTTCATTTTTTAAACGACTTCAAAAAAAGGAGTATATTTCAATATATTTTCTTTTTAATGTGTGTTCGAATTTACTTAACGATATATGAAGTTGGTGCCACCCGAGCATTCTACTTTAAAGATGTTACCTAAACTTGGATGGCACCGACTTCATTGATGTGGTTAAGTAAATTAAAGTAACTAAATGACACAGTTATTTTTTACTTTTTAGTGCGTTTTGAAGGCGTTTTATTTTTTGTTAAAAAATTTTTTGTTATGTTTTTTTTAAAATACTTTCCACAAAATTTGATTTTCCAATCAAAGAAAACAAGCCACTGAAAACTAACAACATAATGATTACAAAACCAATGCCCAGAACTGTTACTAACAGAGGAATGGAAGAAATTAGCACAGTGATTTAGCAATGATTCCTTTTTGATTTCATTTGTATTTCTTAAGTTCTGTTTCCCAGTTACAAAATACCGACAAAGACGTGCCGCCAAGCGACTTAGCGTTCCGGCACGACGTCTTGTAGAAATCGAAAGGGGTGTGGATTTTCATCCTAGTCTTAACATGTTAGCCCGCTTCCATCTTAGATTGCATCATCACTTAACATCAGGTGTGATAGCAGTCAAGGGTCAACGTGTCGATAAAAAAAGACGTGTGGCACTCGGAGACTGCCGCGGTAAAGCTATTGCATAGCATTTTTTATCAATTTATGTTTACCTTCCGACGTCATCGGGACCGTGGCCTAGCGGTAAGGCGCTCTAAGTGCCCGGATTGCCAGAGCGACGCGGGTTCGAATCCCGTCGGTTCCGTAATTGTTTTTTAAGCGTGATATTTCAAAAAGTAATTTTTTATTTATCGATAAATACCAGAACTTTTAATGACGTTTTGAAATATCACGCTTAAAAAAAATTGCGGAACCGACGGGATTCGAACCCGCGTTTCTCTGGCAATTCGAGCACTTAGAGCGCTTTACCGCTAGGCCACGCTCCCAATGACGTCGGTGCCGAAATTATGCTTTTTATATTATGTTTTTGATATCCAGCAGGTGTTAGGTTTTTCGTTACGGAATTTCTGAATTCGGTCTCCACGCTCAAGGCCCGCGATAGAAGCTATGCAATAGCTTTAAAAAAAAAATTAATTTTTAAATATATGATAAATATAACAGACTTGTACCAATAATCAAAAAACGGCATTTATTCACTACAATTTAGCCCTTGACTGCAATCAAACCTGATAAGTGATGATGCAAAGATGGAAGCGGGCTTACTTGTTAGAAGTATATTAAAGTTTCACAGCCCCGAGGGGTCCCCTGGCAACCGTCAGGCAAATAATGACAGCTGTCATTATTTGCATGTCATAGCTCCGTCGCTACCCGGGTAGCCGCGGGCCTCAAAGAAGGTTTGAATGTCAGGCCCACAGGGGTTAACATCCACACCCCTTCTGTGTCTACACGACATTATACCGGATCGCTAAATCGGGTGCATCCTAGTAGTACCCCATACCGTAGTTTTAAAGAACTGTTGGGACATTTTCTGGGCTGTCAAATTATATCCCAATAGTTCTATATAGAACTGTAGTATAGTTTTTGCTCTTGACTTTACTTATGGCATGGAAAAAATAAACTTTATATTTTTTTAATTGATATTTCATTTTGTTTTTAACAAAAAAATATCCCTTGCGACAAAAGCTAAGTTGTTAAAATCAAGTAGTAGTCATGTCTAAAAAGTATTCTCTTATTTTAGAACTTTCATTCAGTTTAGAAAAAAAAATTATTAGAAACCTCAATATCATTTTTAAAGACCTATCTATAAATACCCCACACGTATGAGTTTAAAAAATTCGAGTTCCATTTCTAAGTATGGGGAACCCCCAAAAATATTTTTTCTATTTTTGTTTAAAATTATGTGTGAAGGCATAAATCTATTTAGCATTTTTTGCAATTTAAGCAAAGCCATATTCGATATAGTATGTTTAGATACTTCACCATAATGCATTTCAGTTTGCATAGATGTTCTTAAATTTAAGTGGACATTTATTATTGCAATCAAAAGAGATTCCATATTATACTATATAACTAGGTAATTTATATGTAACATACAAACAAGATGTTGATATCGACATTTTTTTAATTTTGTCCCATTAGTTCTATATAGAACCAGCCAGACCCGGACTAAATCTGAATATTTCAATCGGCCCTGCCGGGAATCGAACCCAGGGCCTCCGTCTTATAAAACCACCGCGCATACCACTGCGCCATAGAGGCCTTCAAATTTACTTAGACATGAATGTAAAAATAATGTAATATTTACAGTTGACAAAGACACAGACTACTTGGGTCGGTCGTGGATCGAGGCGCCGCGCAGTGAAACGCAGCTACGAAGTGACACTCCCCCTGACAAGTGCTTCCTGCCTAAGGTTTGTTGGTTATATCTCATCTCACTTTTAGATTTATTGTGAATAGCTTTTGCCCGCGACTTCGTCCGCGTGGAATTAGTTATTACGGCAGCCTAATTTTTCTAAGATTTGAATGTCATATTTATTAATATCTAATCAACTGCCTAAGAAATAGATCTTAAGCTTTCAAAATGACGATACTTTCATACAACATTTAATCCCCCTTTTAACCCCTTACAACCCTTTTTTCGCAATTAAAAGTAGCCTATGTCCTTTTTCAGGCTCTAGACTTTCTGTGTACCAAATTTCATTTAAATCGGTTCAGTAGTTGTAGAGTGAAAGCAAGACAGACAGACAGGGTTACTTTCGCATTTATAATATTAGTTAGGATTTAGATATAAACTGCTGGGTTGTTTTATGAAATAAGCCTATTTGTATGTTTGACCACATGCGGAGCTAAATCTTTGTCATGAAGGGAGTCCACAGGCATAAAATGCAAGTCTAAAGAACTTAAGTAACATACCTAAAGTAGAATGTTTTGGTGGTACCAACTTTATGCTAGCTTAAGTAAATTAAAGCAACTAAAAAATTACTCAATTATTTTTAGTTTTTAGTGTGTTTTGAATTCGGTTAAATTTTTTTAATAAAAGTGTTTTTTCTTACTTTTTAGTTATTTATCGACAATGACCTACGACTATGAAAGCTACGACATAGGAAAGCTTACTCGTTCTAAATTGTAAGGGCTAACGCTAAAACTCGCGCGGGTGCACGCTCGCGGGTGTATAATGAAAAATAGTATGGACAGCGCGACGGAGCGCGCGCGCGGGTGGCGGGTACACGGCGCGGGCGCCCGCGACGGGCACACGCGAGCGGGTTTGTTTCTACAAATCAGACGATCGCCGCTAGATGCCACGGTTATACGCGTCGGATTTTATGTACAATCATGAACATCGATAATATTTGTGGTGCAATTTCTGCCAGTATTATGGGATATGGCAAATGAATTATCGAATTCTCCGCTGAGTAACCTACTCAGAACAGGTTATGCAGTCGACGTTGTTTCCGTTGTCTTTTTGCCAAATAATAAATTAGTAAATAATCCATGGTAATTTACTCCAGACAACTGTACACGCTCGAGATCAAAATTATACTAGCAGCTCGCGATTTGTGGCCCGCGGCGGTCGCCCGCCGCGTGCGCCCGCGCCCGCACCCGCGCGAGTTTTAGCGTTAGCCCTAAGAGTAATACGCCACTTGTCTTCAAAAGCTACCGACAGTCTGAAAAATACCAAAATGGCTGCAAGTGCACCTATAAAATTTGAAGAGTTCCTTCGATTTTCCTAGGATCTCATCATCAGATCCTAACAATCATTTTCACTATACTTTCAAAATAGTTTGATGACTATAGGACCATTTTAGAAGTATAGATTGTAGTAAAAAAGAATTAATAAAATCGAACTACTTCGTAAAAATATATTCATACATACATAAAAAAAATATACCCGTCAAACTAGGAACCTGCTCCGTTTTCTCGTCGGTTAAATACTGTGATCTGATCTGATTGCAGGCGCACATCTTCACGTGGAAGGGGCACACGAAGGGCGTGGCGGCCGTGCGCTGGTTCCCCGCCACCGCGCACCTCATGCTCTCCGCCGGCATGGACTGTAGGGTGAAGGTATGTGACCTCCAACTACTTAAGTGACGGCCGAGTGGCGCAGTGGTTAGTGACCCGGCTTCTGCGTCCTCGGCTGTGGGTTCGAGTCCCACATCTGGAAAATGTTTTTGTGATAAGCATGGATGATTTCCAGTGTCTGGGTGTATATATATATTATAAGTATTTATGTATAATATATATAAAAATATTTATCAGTTATCATAGCACCCATAACACAAGCTACCTACGAGTACGCTTACCTTGTAGCACTTAAATAATATTTTTTTAAGTGCTACAAGCAATGAAAGACCTACAAAAACTGCGCTTGTCCCCACCTGTAGCATCTTAACAATTATATATCGACGGGTGCAAAGTAAAAAATGTTAACTGCAATTTTGAGATTTTTTGATTATTACAGTAGCTAACTAAAAATATCATGTTTTACAACTTCGTAAAAAATAAATCCTAAATATCGCCATATTTCTTGAACTTTTGTCACGTTAAAGAAAACAACTACTCCTGTTTTATAATTTGCACGACGTAGATGCGTTTATCTACCGTTGGGCGTTTTTACGCAGGGCGTGCGGCGGGCGCGCGGTCTGTCATATTGTGTCATCAGGCAGATCACATGTGTTTCGCCGGCCGGCAGGAATATTTACTTGTTTTGGTTTGTTACGTGTGAAAGTTTGTGTGATAGTATTACCATAATAATAAACAATTTGATTATATAACAATAGACATGCAAAGACGTAAATTGTCAGTGAATTTGGCAAAAACAAAACGGCAATGTGATATTATAAACCGAAAAAAATATTGAAACTTAAGGATAACAACCGTGGCACTGGTTCTGGTACGTATTTTTTATTGAAATAGTGTAATCTTATTGTTTTTTTAATGTTGAGTATTGTTTGATTGTTGCCTTAATGCTCATTCATTATCATCATATTATTTTTTTACTAAACGACGTATAAACGATCATCTGCCATATAGCTTTTTTTACTTTGTGATCTTACATGTAGATGTCTCAATTTTCGTAAGTAAAATAATATTTGTTTTCGGTTATTGGGTTTCTCTGCCTTTGTTACTTCTTATTTTAGCTAAATTAATTAACTAATATTAATTGATTAAATATTAATTGAATAAATTTTAATTTCCTACTAATATTTTACAATTGTTTCATGTTCAACAAGCCAGAAATCACAATTTAAAGAAGAAAGCTTACAAAACATAAGCAATGGATTTTACAACTGTTTCATGTTCAATAAGCCAGAAATCACAATTTAAAGAAGAAAGCTTACAAAACATAAGCAATGGATTTTACAACTGTTTCATGTTCAATAAGCCAGAAATCACAATTTAAAGAAGAAAGCTTACAAAACATAAGCAATGGATTTTACAACTGTTTCATGTTCAACAAGCCAGAAATCACAATTTAAAGAAGAAAGCTTACAAAACATAAGCAATGGATTTTACAACTGTTTCATGTTCAATAAGCCAGAAATCACAATTTAAAGAAGAAAGCTTACAAAACATAAGCAATGGATTTTACAACTGTTTCATGTTCAACAAGCCAGAAATCACAATTTAAAGAAGAAAGCCTACAAAATATAAGCAACGGATTTTTCAAAAAGAGCTTTTTTGAAGAGAAAATTATCTGATACACCAACCCCCTCAGAATATAATTCATTTACTTGAAGCCCGCCACGTCCATTAGCTATTAGAGTTAAATCAAAATATCTGTTCATTAAACTCAGACAGGCTATCGAGTATGTTACTTTCCAACTGTCAATCTCCAATAAACAACATCACTCATACTTCGTCGGCTGTGGAGGCTTGTGTGAAATGTTCTACGCCTTTCTCATTAAACGGCAGTTCAATATTGATAGATCAAAGAAAAAGCGTGGATCTGTGACAAAACAAATAAACAATTCATGGTGCATTAACCTTACAAAATCATCATAGAAGAAAACGCAAACTCAGGACGTAACTCGAACACAATGGATGTGGATCAGAATGGATCAAAATCCACCAGAGGTACAGGAGCAGGAGCATACTGCCAGGAACTGAACATAAAGATCATGCAAGCACTCGGTAAGCACAACTCGAGTCTTCCAGGCCGAATGCGTTGGAAACACAACAGCAGCCATATGGCTATAGCTAGCAGAATGGTAACAAATTTCATATTATCATACATACAGACAGCCAAGCAGTATTAAAAGCTCTAGCAAAATCCCCAACTACTTCAGGGCTACTGTTCAACTGTCACTGCGCCCTTGCAGCACTTGCGACAGGTAACACAGTGACTTTACAATAGTTGAGAAGTCACAATGAAATAACGGGAAGTGATATGGCAGACAAGTTATCAAAATGGGCTGCAACACTGATAGTAGTAGTCCCACAACTAATAGTGCCCATACTGTTTAGTGAATACAATTCATGGCTACACAAACAAACTACAAATGCCCATGCAGAGCTATGGGTCATCTTAACAGAGTGCAACCAGATAAAGGAGATACTTACCAAACTTAAACTCAATTGTAACAAATAAACTCATGCGCTTGAATCGTATGAAGTTGAGAACAGTAGTAGGACCACTGCATGCTAAACAAATACCTTTCAATTTTAGGTATGACAGACAGTTCTCTATGTAAAGCCCTCATGGAGGAAAACGAGACACCGATACATGTTATGCTTAGATGCAGTAGTGTATCACAGCAACAGGCAGCCTACATTGGTTCCTCAGCGACACTACACGAGTCAATCGATAACCTGGGCGACCTGCTAAACTTCTGGAGCTAGCTCGGCTGGTTGGAATAAACCATAGGGGACCTACACCGGAGGAATCATGCACAACAGCCAACATCATGGCCAAGTCCGGAAAAGCCCAGGAAGGAGAAGAAAATACCTTAGAGGATTTATTTTTGTTAAAATACAGAATTATTGTCACGATTGTGATTATAACTAGATCATCGAAATTACTGTATTATTGATTATTGTGACTGATGTTTAGTTTGAACTTTAGTTTGTTGATTTCATATTAATTGTTTTTTATAAAAAGTTTTTTAATTTTATTGTAAGATTTTCAATGAAAGTACGTAATTACCTGAAAAAAAATCAATAGGTTTTTCATTCCGAAAAAAGTTTTTATAAGATTACTGTATTGCTAAACTAAATAAATAATTTCTTAGCAAATATTCCATTTAACTTCCTTATAAATCGTATTTCTTTCTCAAACATTGTAACGTAGAAAATTTTATCTGCAAAATTATGTTCTGAACTTGGTGTATTTAGAATTTAACAGAGCCTTAAAATAATTTTAGCAATATGGAAAGTTTTACTTGTTGTATTTACTGAAATATATGGAACATACTCTATTAAATCTGGATTTTTGCAAATTCCATGTACAAACGACCAAGTGGTAGTTAACATAGTTGTCACATTTTTAAGTACAATGTAGAAACAGACAACTGCAATATCTCTTAAATTGAACTTAATTAAAAGAAATCAAAGGTGCATGTAGATGTCTTATGAAACAATAAAGCAGTGACGAAAATTTCAAAAAACTTGGTTTTAAATTAACAAAATGGGAGCACTTTTTCCTATTCTTCGCTCTCCTGAAAAGTGCCTGTTTTGTATATAGCTCTTTTTACTTTGCACCCGTCGATATAGCTATAGTGATCCTTGTTTTTCTCTTTAATTTAAATTGCCCTGAGTAATATAATCTTTGTATTACTCAGGCCAGTCCATTCGTTGGTTTTAAATTAATAATCTTAGGCAGATCGCTTCACCCGAGTCGCGTGCAAAGTAGGCCCGCAACTCGAAGGGACGACCTGTACCATTCAAAAATGCGTTCGCCCCTAACGGGACATAGCCGAGCGTTACCAAGGCCCAATAATTTCCTTACTCAATAGATTGAGGCACGAAGAGCGATGTATTCCCATTTTCCTATATAGTTTTCCGTACAACAACTTCAAGCGCGATGTAGCTTTCGTAGATATGCATGCAGCGCCATCTAGTTCTATGAAAGGAAATTTTTAACTTTATTAAGTTTTGATATTTTTTATATTTCAAAATTAGTGTACCTTGTAATTCAAACTATTGTCAACCATTTTATATTAATTTTTATTTTACATATCAACATAATCTAATATATAAAATTTCCCTGTCACAATGTTAGTTACCGTACTCCTCCGAAACGGCTTTACCGATTTTTACTTGTATGCGTATTCAGCCGGTCTGAGAATCGGCTACTATCTAATTTTCATCAAAATTTTTTTGACGTGACAACGTCTTATAATTCGATAGAGCCGGCTGCACGCTCGAAAAAACATGACGTCATGCGTCGTTACCTCGCTTTGAGGCGTTCCATGTAAGGCTTGAAGTGCAAGCGAGAGCGCGGAACGAGCGACAAAGAAGCACAATCGGCCTTTGCGTTCGGCAGCGTTCGACATCCGTCTATTAAATATATTAATTTTAAATTAAAAATTAATATGTTTATTATAAATTTAAAATATAAATTTATAAAATCAAAATCAATTATTTGAAATTAATATTTATAAAAATATACTTAAATTAAAAATTTTAATAACCAATTAAATGCTACCATTCCATCAGTATTTTCTTAAGACATTGTCACGTTCAACTATCGTCAGTAAACCGACTTTACAGACAACCAATTTTTTTTTAATTTTAATGCAAAACTACGTTTGCATTAAAATTAAAAGCTAGTATATATATAAAGTCAGATTACATTGAACTGTTTAATAATTTACTTTTATTTATTTATTTATTATATAAATAATTTATTTTCAGTAATTGAACATTAAACTTGTTGTTTATTTTATTTAGTTTCCCATAATAATTGATATCTTTTTATTGTAGCATAATAAAATTATAGTGTAATTTTTGTTAACTACTAGTGCCATCTATTATCATGCAGGAGAAGTCTGTTAGTACTTGTGGGTCGTATCTTAACTTATATAGAACCTCTTCCTAACTCTTATCTAGACTTAGGCCGTGTCTAGTACGAGACTCCTACGCAAACAATTGAATAATGTCGATTTGAACGCTTTGTTGTGTGCTAACAGACATCGCTCGGCAAAGTGCATTTCTTTTTTACCCGACTGCGTCAGAAGGAGGTAATGTTTTTTGTGCGTATGTATGTATGTATGTATGCCCATTTCTTCGGCACGCGCTACAGCCTAAACGGCTGAACGGATTTTGACATGTGAGGTGTCGTTGACTTTGGCAAAATTGTGGAAGTGACATAGGCTATATAAATATTCAAAATGGCGGCTGTAAATGAGAGAAAAAAGGGGGGATGTGTGTATTTTTTTGGACAAACGTAGTTTTGGTAGATCTTTCTTTCCCAGGTAGTGAAGTATTTTGTCCACGCCTGCAGCACCATAAAGTATTTAAAATTTTATATAGACATAGTGTAACATTTAACATCAGGTGTGATAGCAGTCAAGGGCCAACTTGTAGTCGATAAAAAAAAAACTTTCTGGTTACCGATTGAGCTGAAATTTTGCTGATGCTGGTACTTGAAGGTGGCTATAGGAACCTCGCAATAAGGCGACGCACCCTCATTGAGAAGGGGGTCCTAGATAATATTACAAAATAAAAGCTTGTAAAAATCTGTATCTGTATCTCAAAGAACGATTTGAGTTCCTCAGTGACTCTCACTGTCGCTCACTTCGTTCAAACGATAACCTTATCCTAAAAATTCCTTCTCATAGTACTTCTTTCCTTTCTAGATCCTTCACTGTAGAAGCCGTCAGGCTTTGGAACTCTCTCCCTCTTCGTATCAGACGTGCGAAATCTTTACCTATATTCAAGGGACTCTTAGCTAAACATTACTATCCACCTTAAAATGTTTCAGATTACTACCAGTCGATTTTAATGTTGTACATATAGATAAGTATATATGTATTATATATATTGTATGTTTTATATATATTTATTTATTTTACATTTTGCATATGTATTCATATTTATTTATTTATTTATTTTTAAATATTATAGTGTTTATTATTTATAAGTAATTATAAGTTATGTATAAGTGTGTTTTAGTTTTTATTTATTCTCGATTTATTTGTAAATTAAGTTTTTATTTTCTTTTTAAGTTCCTTGTTCTGTACACCCTCACCCTCTCTTTAATTTATTGTGGCTTCTTAACTAGGTTGCCTGGAAGAGATCGCCTGTTGGCGATAAGGCCGCCTATTGTGCTACTGTAAATTCTTGTGTAAATTGTATCCTGTTTCTTATCTTTCCTGTCTTGGTGTGTGCGATAAAGTATATTTTCATTTCATTTCATTTCAAAAATAGTTGTTTTGTATGTACTTGTTTAAATTTTAGTTTATCAGTTTATATTTTTGTTTTGTAGATATGGGAGGTGTACGGCGAGCGTCGTTGTGTGCGGACATACTTCGGTCACCGGCAAGCTGTCAGAGATGTCAATTTTAACAATTCGGGGACGAAATTTCTATCGGCAGGTAATTGAATGTTATTTCACTGATGTTGACTTGAGTAAACTAGTAAAAGTTTAATTTTACGTCAACATTACAGGAAATTATTTAATGATTTGGAAATAAAAACGTTTACATGATAGCGTGTGTTTGTGTGAGTGTGTGTGCACGTGCGAGAGGAACAAATGCAAGTTTTTTTTTTATATAGACTACAAGTTAGCCCTTGACTGCTATCACACCTGATGTTAAGTGATGATGCAGTCTAAGATGGAAGCGGGCTAACTTGTTAGGAGTGGGACGAAAATCCACACCCCTTTCGGTTTCTACACGACATCGTACCGGAACACTTAATCGCTTGGCGATACGTTTGTCAGTAGGGTGGTAACTAGCCACGGCGAAAGCCTCCCACCAGCCAGACCAAGACAAATTAAGAAAAATCCCAATCTGCCCCGCCGGGAATCGAACCCAGGACCTCCATCTTATAAATCCACCGCGCATACCATTGCGCCACGGAGGTCGTCAAAAAAAAAGTCTATGATTACTTTCTATTTCGACCAATATGGTTTCCCAAAAGGTCGCAATACAACTAATGCAGGTGCAGAACTATTAAAACATATCTTTGATGCCTTGAAAACATCTAAGAATGCTATTGGCGTATTCTGCGACTTGTCCAAGGCATTTGATTGTGTTGACCATAAAACTCTTTTAATTAAATTGAACTACTATGGCATTAAAAATGTTGCACTTAATCTCATTGCCTCTTATCTCAGTGATAGTACTCAAAAGGTATGCATTAATGATCTAAAGTCGCGTGGCTCATCTCCTAAAATGGGCGTTCCACAGGGTTCAATTTTGGGTCCTTTTCTATTTCTAGTGTATATTAACGATTTACCATACCATGTTAGCGACATTTGTGAAATCGTACTGTTTGCTGATGACACATCTTTAATTTTTAAGACTGATAGAAATAAAACAAACTTTGACGATGTAAATTGTGCCATATCGCATGTGTCGCATTGGTTTACTGCAAATTACTTACTGTTAAATGCAAAGAAAACTAAATGTGTTGAGTTTTCATTACCAAATGTAAAAAAAAATAGATAAGTCTTTATTGATAAATGGTGAAACACTAAAGATGGAAAGTTCCACAGTCTTTTTAGGAGTAACCTTGGACTGTAAACTTCAGTGGAGCGCTCATATACAATCACTAACAGGTAAACTTAGCTCAGCTGCATTTGCAGTGAGAAAAATAAGACAGTTTACCGATATAGAAACTGCTAGACTAGTCTATTTTGCGTACTTCCACAGTGTGATGTCTTATGGCATTTTATTGTGGGGCAAGGCTGCATACATAAATTCTGTATTTATACTTCAAAAACGGGCAATTCGGTCGATATATAAACTAAAACCTTGTGAGTCCCTTCGTGATAAATTTAAAGAAATAGGAATCCTTACAGTAGCATGTCCTAACCTAACCTAGTCTTTGTCAAACAAAATATAAATATGTATAAACAGAAAAAGGACTTAAACGATCGTCTTCTTAGGAATCGACATAAATTAGTTTTATCAGCGTATCGCCTCCGAAAAGTTCAAAAGTCATTCGTTGGACTGGGTGTACTCTTCTACAACAGGATGCCCAATTCAGTTTTAGATCTGCCATTGCATAAGTTCAAGCAATGTATTAAAACTCACTTACTGAGTCAAGGTTATTATACTATAGATGAATTTTTGAATGACAAAGAGGTTGAGAGGCAATTGGATCAGCTTTCAACTTCACACAAGTAGTAGAATAAAAAATTTTATGTAACAATACAGTTAATATTGTAAAAATCAATGATTTTAAAAGAGCAACTGTTGAGTTTCTTGCCGGCTCTTCTCAACAGGACCTGCCTTCCGAGCCGGTGTAGAGTCACTACAAATAGTCTAATTTGACGTTTCAAAAGCGCTTATAATTGGCCTACTTGAAATAAATGATTTTGAATTTTTTTTTTTCTATTATGTAATATGGTCCTTACATATTTCATCTGTATATGACTAGTAGGCCTCACATGGCATAGCACGGAAGATTTACCTCGTGTGGAAAAAACGACACGTCGCCTAATAGCGGTAGCGATATCGGAAATATAGCCCTCTTACGTTCAAACGTAAAGAGGTAGAGGGAGAGAGAGAGCGATATTTGTTAATGCGCGTTATTGAGTGACGTGTTTTCTTTATCTCTGCACGAGATATTTATTCTGTGCCTCGCCATGTTAAGCGTAACAGCTATTATGAACTACTCAAGTTGCATTTGGATTTGATGTTGCTGACTATTGACTTTGTATTGTCCCAGCGTACGACCGCTACATCAAGCTGTGGGACACGGAGACGGGCGCGTGCGAGGCGCGCTTCACGTCGCGCAAGGTGCCCTACTGCGCCAAGTTCCACCCCGACGCCGACAAGCAGCACCTGTTCGTGGCCGGCACCTCCGACAAGAAGATCATTTGCGTACGTATACACTGCGTGTTGTTCAGCGTACGACCGCTACATCAAGCTGTGGGACACGGAGACGGGCGCGTGCGAGGCGCGCTTCACGTCGCGCAAGGTGCCCTACTGCGCCAAGTTCCACCCCGACGCCGACAAGCAGCACCTGTTCGTGGCCGGCACCTCCGACAAGAAGATCATTTGCGTACGTATACACTGCGTGTTGTTCAGCGTACGACCGCTACATCAAGCTGTGGGACACGGAGACGGGCGCGTGCGAGGCGCGCTTCACGTCGCGCAAGGTGCCCTACTGCGCCAAGTTCCACCCCGACGCCGACAAGCAGCACCTGTTCGTGGCCGGCACCTCCGACAAGAAGATCATTTGCGTACGTATACACTGCGTGTTGTTCAGCGTACGACCGCTACATCAAGCTGTGGGACACGGAGACGGGCGCGTGCGAGGCGCGCTTCACGTCGCGCAAGGTGCCCTACTGCGCCAAGTTCCACCCCGACGCCGACAAGCAGCACCTGTTCGTGGCCGGCACCTCCGACAAGAAGATCATTTGCGTACGTATACACTGCGTGTTGTTCAGCGTACGACCGCTACATCAAGCTGTGGGACACGGAGACGGGCGCGTGCGAGGCGCGCTTCACGTCGCGCAAGGTGCCCTACTGCGCCAAGTTCCACCCCGACGCCGACAAGCAGCACCTGTTCGTGGCCGGCACCTCCGACAAGAAGATCATTTGCGTACGTATACACTGCGTGTTGTTCAGCGTACGACCGCTACATCAAGCTGTGGGACACGGAGACGGGCGCGTGCGAGGCGCGCTTCACGTCGCGCAAGGTGCCCTACTGCGCCAAGTTCCACCCCGACGCCGACAAGCAGCACCTGTTCGTGGCCGGCACCTCCGACAAGAAGATCATTTGCGTACGTATACACTGCGTGTTGTTCAGCGTACGACCGCTACATCAAGCTGTGGGACACGGAGACGGGCGCGTGCGAGGCGCGCTTCACGTCGCGCAAGGTGCCCTACTGCGCCAAGTTCCACCCCGACGCCGACAAGCAGCACCTGTTCGTGGCCGGCACCTCCGACAAGAAGATC
This sequence comes from Mycalesis mineus, assembly GCA_034621355.1. Classification (NCBI taxonomy): domain Eukaryota; kingdom Metazoa; phylum Arthropoda; class Insecta; order Lepidoptera; family Nymphalidae; genus Mycalesis; species Mycalesis mineus. Next base: position 16,488,832 of record CM067892.1, read on the forward strand.
ATTTGCGTACGTATACACTGCGTGTTGTTCAGCGTACGACCGCTACATCAAGCTGTGGGACACGGAGACGGGCGCGTGCGAGGCGCGCTTCACGTCGCGCAAGGTGCCCTACTGCGCCAAGTTCCACCCCGACGCCGACAAGCAGCACCTGTTCGTGGCCGGCACCTCCGACAAGAAGATCATTTGCGTACGTATACACTGCGTGTTGTTCAGCGTACGACCGCTACATCAAGCTGTGGGACACGGAGACGGGCGCGTGCGAGGCGCGCTTCACGTCGCGCAAGGTGCCCTACTGCGCCAAGTTCCACCCCGACGCCGACAAGCAGCACCTGTTCGTGGCCGGCACCTCCGACAAGAAGATCATTTGCGTACGTATACACTGCGTGTTGTTCAGCGTACGACCGCTACATCAAGCTGTGGGACACGGAGACGGGCGCGTGCGAGGCGCGCTTCACGTCGCGCAAGGTGCCCTACTGCGCCAAGTTCCACCCCGACGCCGACAAGCAGCACCTGTTCGTGGCCGGCACCTCCGACAAGAAGATCATTTGCGTACGTATACACTGCGTGTTGTTCAGCGTACGACCGCTACATCAAGCTGTGGGACACGGAGACGGGCGCGTGCGAGGCGCGCTTCACGTCGCGCAAGGTGCCCTACTGCGCCAAGTTCCACCCCGACGCCGACAAGCAGCACCTGTTCGTGGCCGGCACCTCCGACAAGAAGATCATTTGCGTACGTATACACTGCGTGTTGTTCAGCGTACGACCGCTACATCAAGCTGTGGGACACGGAGACGTGACGGAGACTAGCCACGGCGAAAGCCTTCCACCAGACAGACCAAGGCAAATTAGGAAAAATCTCAATCTGCCTCGCCGGGAATCGAACCCAGGACCTCCGCTTTATAAATCCACTGCGCGTACCACTGCACCACAGAGGCGCCGTGGGAGTTCGTCGGTAGTTTTGTGCGCAGCGGATTCGGCACATGCTATGTGTCTAACTCAGGACATAGCCTAAAAGCGCTTGTATGCGTACGTTTGTTTCATCAACATCGGCCCGTTTTACTTACCGGAGACGAAATGTTCTACGGAGATGAATAAACGGATATACGTCGGATATCAATAACTATCCGACGCATGTTTTCCATAGATCACTGCGCCTCCGACGAACAAAACAGGCTAAAGTTTCAGCGCGTGTACACACACACGGTCTTAGTTTCCCAGTATGCGCGTTGTTACAGTGGGACACGCGCAGCGGCGAGATAGTGCAGGAGTACGATCGGCATCTCGGCGCCGTCAATACAATTACATTCGTGGACGACAACCGTCGCTTCGTGTCCACCTCGGACGACAAGAGCCTGCGCGTCTGGGAGTGGTAAGTTGTCTAATGGACACTCTTCAGTTCTTTGTCTACGTATTTTTTGTCTATCGGGAACATTCCAGCGGACAAGTGCCCGTCGATGCATTCTCTGCTTTATATTAAGACAATGTCATGTTCGTTGTTTGATAAGACACTGTTACACAAGAGTCTAAAATTAGTCATTATATAGGTAACACGCTTTCAGAAATCATTTTGCACTTAGTGAGTATTGTCAAATCGAAAATTTTCAAACACAATTTTTTTATACAAGCATGTTTTTTTAAAATCTGATAACAGTATGTAGGATCTAAATAATTTACTTGAGAAATCTAAAAAAAATTGCAATATGTCGTCATGGTTTAACGAATGCATTCCCAAAAATGTCAAGGAATAGGCGCCAAGTTTTTTGGGTATATATGAGGTATTTTATTCCGAGTCTAGAGGCGAGGGTGCAACAAAGAAACAGTTATAATGGGTTTTTAGTCCCATGTGTCACAGTTACTCTACATTTCACTATGATTGCGAAAAAAAATAAGATAATTTAGTTATTACAACAATGAATGTTGTAATAAGTGTGGTAGATGCAGCTCGCAGTTCCATTTTAAATTTTTATTTTATTTATTTATTTAAAATTATGGGTGCATCCCTGTAGTACCCCCTAATTTTAGTTCTATAGAACTGTTGATACACCATATTGTGCAGTTCCATTTTAAATTTAAGAAATGTCGACATCAACATCTTGTTTGTACGTTACATATAAAATATCTATAGTTTTTATAAGTATAATATGGAATCTCTTTTGATTGCAATAATAAATGTCCACTTAAATTTGAGAGTATCTATAAACGTACTATATCGAATACAGCTTTGCTTAAATTGCACAAAACGTCTTTAAAAATGGTATTGAGGTTTTTAATATAATTTTTTTCTAAACCGAATACTTTGCGCGAAAGATACTTCCAAAGTGGTAAAATGTCCCCCCCCCCCCCTCTGTAATTTCTAAAATAAGAAAATATTTTTTAAACACAACTACTACTTGGTTTTAACAAGTTAGCTTTTGTCGCAAATGACTTTTTTTTGTTAAAAACAAAATGAAATATCAATCAAAATAATATAAAGTTTATAACTTATATGGTATACGTAAAGTCAAGAGCAAAAACTATACTACAGTACTATATAGAACTATTGGGATATAATTTGACAGCCCGGAAAATATCCCAAAAGTTCTATAGAACTACGGTATGGGGTACTACTGGGATGCATCCAAAATTATAATGATTCCATTTTACGAATGATACCTTTTTCGTTTTATAGAGAACATGATTTTAGTATAATTAATCTAATTACGAGTTTTTTGACGGCTCTTTTAAGCATAATCTGCCTTCCAAGCGGGTGGTAGAGTCACTACAGAAGTCTAACTTGACGTTTTAAAGGAGCTTACAATACTTACTTGATTTTTTACGAATTAAACCTTTTTCGTTTTAGTGGATAGTAAAGTAATCTATTTTTTATCTAATACTCGTAACAGACAAAAAATTTACTACTTTTGTTTAGCCTCTAGACCTGAGTGCCGAGTGTGAGTTTGTTACCGAGCGACTGCGTAAAAACGTAACGCAAATTTGTATGGAATTTTACTAGCGCCATCTAGTTATAACGAGAGTAAACGCTTTTTTTGCTATATAATTTGACGTTATGAGTGAATACGTTTTTACGTAGTCGCTCGGTGAAAAACTCACACTTGCCCCACTGTACATGCTATTTACGTACGTAACGTTGTGTTGTCTATCAGGGACATCCCGGTGGACATGAAGTACATCGCCGACCCGTCGATGCACTCGCTGCCGGCGGTGACCGCGGCGCCCAACGGCAAGTGGCTCGCGTGCCAGTCGATGGACAACAAGGTGGTGGTGTTCAGCGCGCTCAACCGGTTCAAGCTCAACCGGAAGAAGACCTTCGTGGGGCACATGGTGGCCGGGTACGCGTGCTCCGTGGACTTCTCGCCGGACATGAGGTAAGTTCGCTTTATATACTTACATATTTACATGAAGTACATCGCCGACCCGTCGATGCACTCGCTGCCGGCGGTGACCGCGGCGCCCAACGGCAAGTGGCTCGCGTGCCAGTCGATGGACAACAAGGTGGTGGTGTTCAGCGCGCTCAACCGGTTCAAGCTCAACCGGAAGAAGACCTTCGTGGGGCACATGGTGGCCGGGTACGCGTGCTCCGTGGACTTCTCGCCGGACATGAGGTAAGTTCGCTTTATATACTTACATATTTACATGAAGTACATCGCCGACCCGTCGATGCACTCGCTGCCGGCGGTGACCGCGGCGCCCAACGGCAAGTGGCTCGCGTGCCAGTCGATGGACAACAAGGTGGTGGTGTTCAGCGCGCTCAACCGGTTCAAGCTCAACCGGAAGAAGACCTTCGTGGGGCACATGGTGGCCGGGTACGCGTGCTCCGTGGACTTCTCGCCGGACATGAGGTAAGTTCGCTTTATATACTTACATATTTACATGAAGTACATCGCCGACCCGTCGATGCACTCGCTGCCGGCGGTGACCGCGGCGCCCAACGGCAAGTGGCTCGCGTGCCAGTCGATGGACAACAAGGTGGTGGTGTTCAGCGCGCTCAACCGGTTCAAGCTCAACCGGAAGAAGACCTTCGTGGGGCACATGGTGGCCGGGTACGCGTGCTCCGTGGACTTCTCGCCGGACATGAGGTAAGTTCGCTTTATATACTTACATATTTACATGAAGTACATCGCCGACCCGTCGATGCACTCGCTGCCGGCGGTGACCGCGGCGCCCAACGGCAAGTGGCTCGCGTGCCAGTCGATGGACAACAAGGTGGTGGTGTTCAGCGCGCTCAACCGGTTCAAGCTCAACCGGAAGAAGACCTTCGTGGGGCACATGGTGGCCGGGTACGCGTGCTCCGTGGACTTCTCGCCGGACATGAGGTAAGTTCGCTTTATATACTTACATATTTATTTATTTATTTACTCCATTTGTACTCCGCAACTAAGCAGAACATATAACAGAGAAAAACCATTAAGTAGAACTGTTACAAAAGGCGACCTTATCGCTTAACAGCGATTTCTTACATATAACCTTAAGCTTAGGAAAATATTAAGACACCAGAATGCAGGTATGTATAAACTAGCGGACGCCCGCGACTTCGTCCGCGTGAAATTTGGTGTAGAACTCTCGTTTGACCCCTTAAGGAGGTGAGCATTAGAAAAAACGTTTCTTAGCGCTCGCCTACGTCATTATAACTATATAGCAGTCGCCCGCGACTTCGTCCGCGTGAAACTTGGTGTGGACTTGAACTCCCGTTTGACCCCTTAAGGAGGTGAGCATTGGAAAAAACGTTTCTTAGCGCTCGCCTACGTCATTATAACTATATAGCAGTCGCCCGCGACTTCGTCCGCGTGAAACTTGGTGTGGACTTGAACTCCCGTTTGACCCCTTAAGGAGGTGAGCATTGGAAAAAACGTTTCTTAGCGCTCGCCTACGTCATTATAGATATATAGCAGTCGCCCGCGACTTCGTCCGCGTGAAACTTTGTGTAGACTTGAACTCCTGTTTGACCCCTTAAGGAGGTGATCATTAGAAAAAACGTTTCTTATAGCAGTCGCCTACGTCATTATAGCTATATAGCAGTCGCCCGCGACTTCGTCCGCGTGAAACTTTGTGTAGACTTGAACTCCTGTTTGACCCCTTAAGGAGGTGATCATTAGAAAAAACGTTTCTTATAGCAGTCGCCTACGTCATTATAGCTATATGAAAACTTTTTAGCGCGACGCACGCGAGGCGTATATAAGATGGTAACAGCGGTATTTGTCAGTATCATTAGAATTTAACGACGTCGACTCAAAATTAATATTTTTTTTTATTTTGTTATTCATCTAAGGTTTCAATCGAGTCTACCGTACCCCGTCACGAAATTATTAATATATATATATACACATACACACTAATACATAAACAATTCCACAAAATACATATCCTATAGAATACCGAAGACGAGAGTCTTCGAACAGTGCGTGTTGCCAGTGATGACCTACGGATCCGAGTCTTGGTCGCTGACTGCGGGCTTCATAAGAAGGCCGCAGTCAGAGTCACTCAGCGGGCGATTGAAAGAGCAACGCTCGAAGTATCTCTGTGTGATCGAATCAGAAATGAGGAGATCCGCAGAAGAACTAAAGTAACCGACATAGCTCAGCGAGTCGTAGAACTGAAGTGGCAATGGGCGGGGCACGTAGTTCGAACAGCTGATGGACGTTGGGGGCCCACGGTGGTAGATTGGCGACCCCGCACCGGAAAGCGCAGCGTTGGTCGACCCCCAACCAGGTGGACTGACGACATCAAACGTGTCGCAGGGAGCCGCTGGCAACAGGCGGCTCGGGATCGTTGTGTTTGAAAGTCCCTAAAAAAGGCCTATGTCCAGCAGTGGACGTCTACAGGCTGGTAATGATGATGATTATGATATTAGAATTACCTATCTTAAGACAGATTAATATATATTGTTACATGATGGGATACAATGACTTGTAATAAGAACACCTGATGATTCTGAGAACATTTTATTCAGTTCAACAGCACGAAGATCCAGTACACTTCCAGTCGTAGTCAGTCGTAGTCTAAAATGATATCCGATGTCGTTGATAGATGTGACGAGTGGGCCCTTGACTGCTATCACACCTGATGTTAAGTGATGATGCAAACTAAGATGGAAGCGGGCTAACTTGTTAGGTGTAGGACGAAATCCACACCCCTTTCGGTTTCTACACGACATCGTACCAAAACGCTAAGTCGCTTGGCGGTACGTCTTTGTTGGTAGGGTGGTAACTAGCCACGGCGAAAGCCTCCCACCAGCCAGACCGAGACAAATTAAGAAAAATCTCAATCTGCTCCGCCGGGAATCGAGCCAAGGACCTCCGTCTTGTAAATCCACCGCGCATACCACTGCGCCATGGAGGTCGTCAAAACGTATCTCGCGTGATGTTAAGTGATCATGCAGACGAGGTTCGTCGCCGACTAACTTAAAAGATTTTTTTAAGCTATTTCATATTTTCTATCGCGGGCCTTGAGCGTGGAGACCGAATCCAGAAATTCCGTAACGAAAACGCCTAACACCCCCCACCCTTTTTAGTTTTTTTAGATTGTCTTATTCGCGTCATTGTTCGCCAACGTCCATACCATGTTGAATATACCGGTTCTCGTCCGATCACCGAAGTTAAGCAACATCGGGCGCGGTCAGTATTTGGATGGGTGGACCGCCTGGGAACACCGCGTGATGTTGGCTTTTTTATTTTTTTTTAGTTTGTTTTATTTTTTTCGTTTTTATTTATTTTATTAGTTTAAATTTATAAATATATAATTATAATTGCATAAGTTTTATATCAATTTGGCTTGGCAACCGCGTGATGTTGGCATTTTTATTTAAAAAAAAAAATAAAAATTTAAAAAGGCAAGATCACGCGGTGTTCCCAGGCGGTCACCCATCCAGGTACTGACCGCGCCCGATGTTGCTTAACTTCTATGCAATAGCTTTACCGCGGCAGTCTCCGAGTGCCACACGTCTTTTTTTATTTTACTACAAGTTGGCTCTTGGCTGCAATATCAATCAGGCCGTCATGTGAAGTTTTTTTCAAAACCATATCTTAAATATTTCTACGCGACATCTGCCGGAAAGAAATCGTTTGGTAGTACTTCTTTGCTGTTAGAGTGGTAATTAGCCACGGCTTAAGCTTTTCATTAATTCTGAGTCGATTTAGGAAATATGAAATCCTAAATTGACCTGAGCTGGAAATCGAACCCAGGACTGGCTGTTGTAAGCCAAGGCATTATCATTTTTTTGTAATTTTAGCCCAGATTTAGTGTTCAGGGTGTCAAGAAAAAGGCCTTTTATTTTGAGACTTGACAGTTGACAGATAACATACTCGTAAGATGAATTCTCAGATTTTAAGGTCGACTGGTTTGTTTTGAAAACATAGTCGAAGCGTATAAATGTTAAGGGCATATATATATATTTAGCTGGGGAATAAATTATGTATAACGATTTATGAAAGTCTCATAGTATGTCTGCTGTTTATTGATTTTTATGTCAAAAGTAAGTAAATTAGTTATTGAGTTTATTAGTAAATATGAAAATTACTAAATAAGTAAAGAAGCACCTACTTAATTACTAAATTAACAAATAACAAACGAGAAATTGAGTATATTATTACATTGTAAAAAAATCAAGGCATTGGAAATGGACATTTTGGATATTTTTGATTGAATAACGTAATTTTTTTTTAATGTTAATAATCTACATCTCGAAAACGGCTCCAACGATTTTCATGAAAATTTGCTTTCGGGCATTTTTAGACGATTAATCGATCTAGCTAGATTTATTATTCAGAAAATGTTTAATTAAAAAAAATACCAAAGTTCGATCTACCAGGTACTATTGGTAATATTAAAAAATTTTTACTCGACGCGTATATAAAAGAATGACTAGTTTATGTTTTTTTTTTTTTTTTATTTTATTTACTATCATCATACAAATCAACTTATTAGTAAACATTATAACACGCTAAAAACCACTAGGGTTTGCAAGGCGTGCTATCCGTCTTATATATTAAAATTAGCTTAAGCCTACAGGAACTGATGATTTATTATAACTATTTAAAAAATATTGCTTGAGTTTAAATTTAATATTAGATTTGGAGATCTCATTCCTCAACTTATGATTAAGATTATTTATTAGGCGAGGTATTATGTATAATATAATATTCGATAAGATTTGTTATCTTTACTTTTAAATACTTCTAAAATATTTTTTATAACTAACTGACCCGGCAAACGTTGATTTGTATTAAAAATTAAAAAAAAATTAAATGAAAATTAGATAGTAGCCGATTCTCTGATCTGAATACGCATACAAAATTTGGTAAAAATCGGTATAGCCGTTTTTGAGGATTACGGTAACTAACATTTCGACAGGGAAATTTTATATATTAGAGATTAGTCACATATTTTTGTGTAAATGATACGGAACCCTCGATGTGTCCGACTCTCACTTCGCTGACATTCGATTGCGATAAATAAATATCTTTGATAATAAAGTCACCTTTAGGATTACAATAACGTATCCAATTAATGATTGCAGGCAAAAATAAATGACATTATTAATTTATGTATTGTAAACAATTTAATATGCAGCAAGTTTAACAATTCACAGGTAAAGATATTTACCAAAAAATCGTTTTTTTTTTAATTTGGTGAAACAAGTAGATGGTAGCTTACTTGATGGTAAATATAAAACAATGATAAAGCAGCATTCCGTAGGACATGCTAGAAACAAACAACAAACTAAAATTTTTAACAAAAAATAGAACCGACTCAAAACGCACTAAAAATAAAAAATAAATGTGTCATTTAGTTGCTTTAAATGACTTAAGCATATCTATGAAGTCGGTGCCAGCAAGTTTAAGGAACCTTTATTATACGTAGTAAAGCAGTTTGTGGGTTCTAGGTAACGTCCTTAAAGTAGAAACCTTGGCAGGCACCGACTGCTAGATATGCTTAAGTAAAGTAAAGCAACTAAATGATGAAAAGATTATTTTTTACTTTTTAGTGCGTTTTGAGTCGGTTCTATTTTTATTTAGAGATTTTTAACTATTCTTTAATAGCACGATGACGATTTTGATAACTTTTTTATTTTTAGGATTATATGTGACATAAAGGCAGTTTTTTTGCGTCAATAAGTAAGTACTTCTGCCACAGCCTATGACATAACACCGCGAATGCTCGCGGCTTTAGGTCATGTGACTACAGTCTACACCACACGTAGGTCGTTCACTTTCTCTCGCGACCTCGCAGATTCAATGGTACACCATACTGTCGGTTAATAAGGTCACCTGCGACCATAGAAATCTTATTAACAATGCATTAGAAATGGCTTGTCCCAGTACAATTATTATATATGAAGGGTTACCCAAGCGTTCCGCGACACTATTTTCAAAGTATCAGAAACCATTTAGGTATTTTGACCAATCGGAACGAAAAATGTTAACGAGTGTTATAACGAATAAGGATGAATGTTGTTTCAACGGACCTTGGTATGCATCTAATTGTTTTTAATTTATAAATTCATAATTTAATTTTTAATTTATTTGTCTAGTTGAAAATTTGTAAGCAAGTTTGAAGAATGATTTCTTTTCTTTGTTTAAGGCTTGAAAATGACCTCGCAGAGAGTGTCGAAACGTCGCCAAATCAAAAATTAAAAAAATATCACCTCTATGAGTGTTTTGATATTTAATAAAATTAGATAAATCCCAATACATTTTCGTTCCGATTGGTCAAAATACCTAAATGGTTTCCAGTACAATTATACAAACAGTCGTACCGTGTACAGACGAATGCTTGGGTTTTCTGGAGACTGTCGAGCGGAAATATACATTTCGTTTTATATAACAGCATATTTTATGTTATCGAAAGCAAGACGCAATGTACTTGAAGGAAGCAGTCGACTGTATTCACTGTATATTTATACGGTTATAGCTTTTTTTTTAATTTTGATGTGACGTTTAAATATTAACATTTTCCTCCAAGTAGTTAAAGACAATGCTAATAGCGGAGTGGGTATGACAATAGTCTAACCGAGCAGTTATAGTCTTATATTGGTTGGAAGAGAAAAGGAGTTCTTGGATCGGTAATATTCGTTTAACAAAACAAATTCCCAACTCACTCGTTGAAAGTATAAATAAATGCATAATAGGTAGTATGTGCAAAAATGGCGACCTTGGTGTGTATCGTTAACTTGTTCTTTACGCTGATGTTACTTGCACAAATAAGTTTCCTTCTCAGTTTTTTTGGAAGTTATAAACACGGACAAACAGTTTTTTTTATTAACTATTGCATTTAAATAAGATTATGTTAAGCTTCGTCATATTATAAGTATCTTTTTGTACAACATTCTTGCAATAAACTAGACGGCCTCCGTGGTATGCGCGGTGGATTTATAAGACGGAGGTCCTGGGTTCGATTCCCGGCGGGGCAGATTGAGATTTTTCTTAATTTGTCTTGGTCTGGCTTGTGGGCTTTCGCCGAGGCTAGTTACCACCCTACCGACAAAGACGTATCGCTAAGCGATTTAGCGTTCCGGTACAATGTCGTGTTGAAACCGATCATCCAACTCCTAACAAGCTTCCATCTTAGACTGCATCATTACTTAACATCAGGTGTAATAGCAGTCAAGGGCCAACTTGATGAGTTGATAAAAAATAGCATTTTTTATCAACTTATGTTTACCTTTCGACGTCATCGGGACCGTAGCCGAGCGGTAAGGCGCCTTAAGTGCCCGGATTGCCAGAGAGACGCGAATTCGAATCCGCGAAAATTGCGCTTAAAAAATAATTGCGAAACCGACGGGATTCGATCCCGCGTTTCTCTGACAATTCGAGGACTTAGAGCGCCTTACCGCTAGGCCCCGCTCCCACTGACGTCGGCGCCGAAATTATGCTTTTTATATTATGTTTTTGATATCCAGCGGGTGTTAGGTTTTTTCGTTACGGAATTTCTGAATTCGGTCTCCACGCTCAAGGCCCGCGATAGAAGCTATACAATAGCTTAAAAACTAATATAAATAGGTAGTCCGTACAATATTTTGAAAATCTTCGCATTTTCATAAAATATTAAATAAAAAATACCACGTCATTCTGTTAATTACATTGTATGCATATAACTGACGTTTTTATTACGGAATTGAATGAGTAGTTAGGTATACACCTAATTAGTGTGTTAATTTTTTGCGCATGCTTATGAGGGCAAAGGTCTCAAGCCACAGGTAGCGCATAACGAAACAACAAGGTTTTTAAAGGCAATATAATGTTATGTGGGTACTAAACGCCATACCTAAGGGGCTATTGTACAACATCACACTAATATTATAAAAGCGAAGGTTTGTAAGTGTGTATGTTTGTTACTACTTTTAAGTGCAACTATAGATCTGGCGGAAGGGAGGTAGATTATAGAATCCCAAGGGAAAGGAAACTACGCGGGTGAAACCGCGGTCATAAACTAGTTAATATATAAATGAAATTAATATATATAAAAAGAAGCAAGTGTACCGAGAGACTGACAACATTACACGTATTTATTTATAAAGTAACTAGCTGACCCGGCAAACGTTGTTTTGCATTAAAAATTAAAAAAAAATTTAGATGAAAATTAGATAGTAGCCGATTTTCAGACCTGCTGAATACGCATACAAAATTTGGTAGAAATCGGTAAAGCCGTTTCGGAGGGGTACGGTAACTAACATTGTGACAAAGAAATTTTATATATTAGAAGAAAACTAGCTGACCCGGCAAACGTTGTTTTGCATTAAAAATTAAAAAAAAATTAGAAGAAAATTAGATAGTAGCCGATTCTCAGACCTGCTGAATACTCATACAAAATTTGGTAGAAATCGGTAAAGCCGTTTCGGAGGAGTACGGTAACTAACATTGTGACAGGGAAATTTTATATATTAGATTTATTTATAGACCGTGCGGGTGCCGAGTCTGGGTCCAACTAATTTGTTATAATATACGTATTTTTACACTAGTTTACACTTGCAGTTTCACCTGCGTAGTTAGTCCGTGGGGATATGAGGATACTTATTAGCCTAAGTGACTTCTTATTAGTTTGGCCATCGTATAGAAAGAATAATTTATAACAATCCAACTGGTAGTTTCAGAGATTAGCTGGAAGAAACAGATAGATTTTTTGATGTTAGTGCTATTGCTTACACGTAATGATCATTTGTTGATTTCAAATTACAAACAGACACTTGAATTTTATTTTCGCATAGATATATTGATGACTGCCTCCTTGGTCTAATGGTTAGCCTATGTAGCTTCGATCACGAGGTCCTGGGTTCGATTCCTGGGTTGGGTCACGGAATAATTCTGGGTTTTTTCATTCTTCTATGAAATGTTCAGCACATTCCAAGCCCGGAGTCTGGAAGTTGGTGGTGTTACACCCCCGTGCCTCGGAGAGCACGTTAAGCCATCGGTTACTATTATCAACATCTGATAGTGATCGTTAATAAATAAAACATTATCACCCTAACCCCGCCAATCCGCATTGAGCAGCGTGGTGGGTGTAAGCTCCATATCCCCTCTCCCATAAGGAAGGAGGTCTGGCCCTATAGTGGGTCGTTAATAGGCTGATAATGATGATTGATGACCTAACTCTAAATAAGATCAGTGTGTGAATTTGTAGGTGTACTTACAATCCAATAATGCCGCAGTTATGAAATTATGATAACAAGTTTGAAACTTATAAGGGAACAGATATATATACTCACATATCAGTCAAAATCATATACCCACCCGTCGTCAGTTAAAAAGTAGGACTACAGTAGGGTTGCCATCTCTAAAATTTGGAAAACAGGACAAGACGCGTAAAAACCCCGGATTTTAGAGTCCGAAAGCCGGACATGTCAACAAGATCTTTTAAATATAATAATAATCATTTATTTCAGACCAGATTGATCCATAAATTTATTAGTGCGTTAGTAACAATTTTTCCTTACATTCTAAGTTAATTTAGTTTACATTTATATTTTAACATTATGAGAGTCCAATCGCCACCTGCACACAATGGGCTATTGTGGGGCAACCGGGCCGGGCAGCAAATACCCTTAGAATGCTGTTGCTGCTAGTGCGTAATCGCTGCACGAGGGATGTTGCTTTTTTGCGCATTATGGCAAAAAAGTCATTCGTGCGCGCGTCTGCGAACATTTTTGATGCACTACAAAACCACGGCAGCCTCAACAGCATCCTAAAGACATTGTTGAATATATTCAATGTAATAAAAAATAGTTGAAAATGTCATAAATCACCTGTTTTTTATTTGGAACGGTGAATATACTTTGTTCATCGGTTGATCGTGGTATGATGCGAGCATAGTGCGTGCCTCGCGGGCGGCCGGTCCCCGGCAAAAAACCCGGTCTACAAGTGAAACCTTCCCTGGACGCCCCCCGGATGCCCTCTAAACTAGGACAAATCCGGGGAAAACCGGACGGATGGCAACCCTAGACTACAGTAACATTGAGTAGGTACTTACAGCGTGAAAAGATTCTGTTTACGTTAGCCCAGCCGAAGTCTATAAATATTTAATCTTCATCGGTATCAACACCTGAATTCGGAGCATCGAATCGTTTCCAACGGTCACCTGCATAATGTCCGATGTATTTGTGAATTGGGAATTAGTTTGTGACGTACGTGACGCCTTGGAATTTCCATCAGGGACCTTTCTAGATAGCTCACAATACAACTATTACTACAAGTATAACATGTATGACTTAAGAGGTGTTTAAGGGCTTTAATAATTATATAATTAAAGACATTCTTCAGACCACAATGTGTATTACGTAAGACTTGTGTAGGGAAAGAAGTACAGATTACATGACATTTGACAAGACCATCAACCATGACATTTTGACAATTGTATAGACAATGTGTACAGATTATACTCATAACATTTCCCTTTTCATTTTTTAAAAAGATCTTAGGTTTAACCGTAAAGTAACATTTTTTTTTGAACGACAGACTGTTTGACAAGACAAATAATAATTTTACAAAGATATACGGACTTACAATATTGAAACTTTAGACTTTGGTTTAAATAGATTTATTTTAAAAATAATATTATAGAGATTAAATAAAAATAGACTTAACTTTGCGTATGACCCTTTTAAGAAAGCTCGGAGTTACTTATTGGCCGCTAATTATGGTCCTCAGATAATGGAGAGAGCTAATCTTAGAAAAGATCTACGTGTTTGAAACACAAATGTTGAACTTTTAGAACTGACGAGAACACAGTTTAAAGTCGCACTGTGCAAAGTTAGAAGAACCGACGATGGACGTACAATGAAATATTTTTTTATACGTCGTGTCGCTATTTGCCGCGTTTCTAAAAATTGCTGAAAAATGAAATCAAATTAATTTGATTGAAAATATTAGGTAATACATCTATCCCTACTGTCCTATGATAAATATTCTTTTATGTAAAGCATATAAAATTTAATTCGTTTTTGAAATAATAATAACTATTTATTAACGATTCAAAATTTACTTTAAATTTGCATGTGCAAAGTTAAAAGAACCAATGATGGACGTACCATGAAATATTTTTTTATACGTCGTGTCGCTTTTTGCCGCGTTTCTAAAAATTGCTGAAAAATGAAATCGAATTAAATTCATTGAAAATATTAGGTAATACCTCTATCCCTACTGTCCTATGATAAATATTCTTTTATGTAAAGCATATACAATTTAATACGTTTTTGAAATAATAATAACTATTTATATTTATAATTGTTTTTTTTAACATTTTTGATATGACTGTGATGAACTTAGTTAAATTCAGATATGAGGATTATTATTAGTATAACTACATAATGATGTGTATAATACAGAGTAAATAATACATAATGATATATTATGATATACAATAATTTATGCTTGAATAACGACGCATGCGTTGCATTAGTGTGGGGAGGCTCAGTAGAAAACCAGTTTTTGCGCAGGCGGGTCAAGGATGTTAAATGATTTGATTGTTTTATTTAAATTAACTTTAATACGCTCATCCGATCATTAAAAATATCTATTTTATATACTAGCTGTGCCCAGCAGTTTCACCCGCATAGATCGTTTATATCCTAGGTGCGGTTCAAGTAATAAGTCAGCACTGTAGGGAGGTGGGGGAGTCTTTGTTTTGCTTATTTTTGATGACATGGGGAGGGTCTAGATGATGATCATGTCATCGGTAGTTATTTATTTTATTACACGAATAGCAAAAATTCGTGAATTTTCTATGCTGAATACTGTATCAGTAAAACCTAATCTCTACCCTAAAATAATTTTCTTATTTTTAAAATTATAATTATGAAAATTATTTAAAAAATACATTTTTAATTGAAAAATGTTTACGTAAACTTGAGGGGACGGGGGTAAGAGCTTTGGGGGGGGGGGTAAAATAATTGTAATAAATTGCTTACGTAATATTTGAACGGCCCCTATGGGCAAATTGAGAAATCCGATAGTAGTAACTATGCTAAATTGTATTATAGATACTACAATTATTTATTTAATATTATATTTTTGAGAACTAGGCATTAGGGCAAATTAAACTACTTCACACAATTGTTAAAAATTTGGGGTACCATTCGCGTACCGCTGGCATTCATATGTTACATGACGTGACGTTGCCGTTTGCTTACATTCTGCTTTCTCTTTGCTAAACTTTTCTTTTTAAACAACACGACTAACTAATACGCTAGTTATCACGTCTAAGCTGTCGGTACACATTTTTCTGCCCCTTTGGTTATACGTAGAATCAGTGAAATTAAGCTTTCAGATTTTCTGACACCATTGTCCATTAAAAATAAAGCCCCTGAGAAATGACAGTGAGAAGAGAAAAAGGACAGTAAGAAAACCGCTAATCGCCCTTTTGGTTACAAAATCTCTCTTAAAAAAAGTTTTGTCAAAGGTGGCGATATGTTTTCTGTTCAGTTCTTTTGCATAGCTATTAACTAATGAAATGAAGCTTAATTTTATTGATTGACTGTCTGACACTTTGGCCCTACAAAAAGAGACAACCCAGACCCTTTGATTACACAATCAACATTACACAATCATGAAGACGAGATACCTGATACCTTACGGCACCAGGACGCGGAGGCCTATCACAGTCACGAGGATGTAAGGATTGATCTCACTTTCCACATTCGTTAAAATTTAAATTGAAATAACAGATGGACACTTGAATTTTGTTTATTGATTCATATTTTAAGAGTATGACCTTGTTCTGTTTTGCGACAATGCAAATCAGCTGATTGCGTTAGTCGACCAACAGCATTTAGGCAAAATACGCTTTTCATTTATTTGAAATGTATTGTGATGTGATCAAGATTTGGCTAATGTATATATTCGTCACAAACTGTTAGGCATGGTTGGTTACCGGTTTAAATGCTTGTATACATGATGCTCGAACACCTACACCTATGATTGATGAACACGGCGCCATTTTGTAGGAAATGACCTGTGATGTGTTGATCTGTTTATAGCGATGGGTAACCACGTACCATCAGGTAGCCCATATGCTTGATTCATCATTAACAACCCGAAAAAGAGTTAATATGAATGTTTTTTCATAAGGATAATAATTATTTTGTTACCAGTGCATTATTTGTAATGATTGTATGTTTATTTGTCCTTGTTTGCTATAGTCAAAGCAAACAACCATATTTCCATGATACATTTTGGTTTCGATTATTCGAATATATTAACGGCCTTTTTTCTACTGACAACTCCGAATAAGTACCCAGAGGCACGTAACTATAGGAGATCTAGTAGTTAGATGATCTACTAACCAATCTTCTTAGTTGGTGAATGGGCATTTCTATCCCCCATAAAATCGTTATGATTCCTCAATTAAGTTTCGCACTCACTTATTTGTGTATATATTACATTGTCATTATTTGTTTACTCTCTCCCTTCAACATCGTCTAGTTTCTATTATTTTCATTTATTTTTTTATGTACTATATGGGAACTTTTGTATGTATATATGTAAGTATGTGTGTACCTATGTATGTATGATTGTATGTATGTATCTATGTATGTATGTATTTGTGTATGTATGTATTTATTTAGTATTTTATGTAAGTATATTTTATATTACATAATTTGATACAATAACTTCCTATACTTGACTGTACGTACACCCGAACCTTTCCAATGAATGCACCTTTCCTCTTCAATATTGGTCGTCTGGAAGAGATCGCTCATTAGCGATAAGACCGCCAATTGTACATTGCTTTTTTTAAAGTTATTTTCTATTTGTAAGATTTTTATTATTTGGTGTACAATAAAGAGTAATTCATTCATTCATTTATTCTTAAGGATAGATAAAATGCTTAATAAAAAATTTTTAACAAAAAATAAAAACGCCTTCAAAACGCACTAAAAAGTAAAAAATAACTACGTCATTTACTTACTTTAATTTACTTAACCACATCTATGAAGTCGGTGCCATCCAAGTTTAGGTAAAGACTTTAAAGTAGAAAGCTCGGGCGGCACCGACTTCATAGATGTGATTAAGTAAATTAAAGTAAGTAAATGACGTAGTTATTTTTTACTTTTTAGTGCGTTTTCGAGCCCAATCACAAAGTAGCTACTGCAAAACCGTTAAAGACCTCCCTCAACTGTCCCTCCTCATCATCGCCAGACCCTTAATGACAGTCACAGCCCATCTAAATGTAAAGTTCTCATTGAGACAAATTAATCGAGCCCAAACACAAGGTAGCTACTGTAAAACGTTACGGAGTTCTCTTATATGTAGATCGGCTCCATCATCAGATCGACTCCAGACCTTCATCGAATTGTAGTGCTTTTAAATGCTTACCGGAAAAATTAACAAACGTACTTGTTGTCCCTACAATTTTTGAAAGTTCCCCTCGTTTTCTCCAGGATCCCATCATCAGATCCTTTCCTTGTCATGGTACCACCACCGGACTATCTACTTTCCAACAAAAAAAGAATTATCAAAATCGGTTCATAAACGAGGAAGTTATGCGCGAACACACATAAAAAAAAATATATATATACGGTCGAATTGAGAAACTCCTTTTTTTTGAAGTCGTTTAAAAAATCAGAAAATCAAAAGCACGTTGTGACAAGATATACGGGAGCCCATAACCCCAGGGTTTCCAATAATTTAAAAGTGGAATTTGCCACAAGTTGGGGTTACAGCAAATTATTTCAACATTACAAACCATAATTTTGTTTATTTGCATGTATGTAGGTATAGGCAGTCGACGGATCATCGTGACGTCTGAATCGCGCTGTACCGATTACGAATTAACTTATCATACAAATCGTACGTAATTTGCATTTCAATGTACGTGTGCTATCGATATGTTGGTAACTGACATACCTGTGAAATGGATCCATATAAGCATAATAGTTAAAGGTTACATCAGCAGATCTTAAATTATTTTTAGATGTGGCAAATACTAAAAAATGCTACACCCCTGAAGTATTATATGTGGTGGACAAAGTGGACAAAGCCTGTCCCAGAAGATAACGCCACAATACCTGATATTTGTCTCATCTATTTCGAAATTTGAATTCGTCGCCCCCGAGACAATGGGCCTCGATTTACGTTTCGTGGTTCTGTTTAGGCGTTGAGCTTTGATCAATAACAAAACTCTATTAAATTGTTATTAAGTTTTCTGAAACTTTCCATGATCTGTGCAATTCGTTCTCCTATATTACGTTAGTACCGTACCGTGGGGGTCTATGTAGCGTTTGCTTTCGGATTCAAATAAAATATATTGTTTTAAAAATAAATAAATATTGCCAATAAAAGTTAAACGGGCCGTAATGCACAACATGACGTAAAACGTCCATTGAATTCATCAGCCCAACGATCCGGTTCGAATCGGTTTCACACGTTGGCTAATCGCCCATTGATTGTAAATATTCGTTATTTACGCCATTTCTAACATTGTTATCATATCCAGTAAATATTCCACTGTTTCTACAAAACCAATTACATAATTGTTTGCTTTATTCAATTTATTAACTAAAGCAAAGATACAAAGTAGTTTTTCAATGAATTACTTTTTTAATCGACGAAAAAAAACGGAGGAGGTTCTCAATTCGACAACTTTTTACAGAGTTGTCCGATTTTGAAAAATCTTTTTTTTAATTAAAGAGCAAACTTCCAAGGTGGTTCCATTGTGATCATCTTAGGATCGGATGATGATATCCTGGGGAAATTGAAGGAACTGTTCAAATTTTGGGGGCACACTTACAGCGATTTCGGTTTTTGTCTCGGTATCGGTGGCTTTTTGGCTACTAGTGTACTATATAGTATATGTATAGTACGAGTACGTTACGTAGCGATAAATCACTAAAAAGTAAGAAATAAATTTTTTTAACAAAAAATAGAACCGTAAAAGTAAAAAACTTACTTTTTAGTGCGTTTTGGGTTGGTTCTATTTATTAAATTTTTTTAAGTAAACAGTGCTCATCGGAACAACTACCACCATATTTATTTCTGCCGCCACACAGCATTGTTGTGTACCGGTCTAAAGGGCATGGTTGCTGCTTTAATTATAACCACATGAGGCTTAACCCGTCTCAGGTTGATGGACTAGGGTAGCATTTTGCAGATCCTGTTTATGGCATGCCTTGCGAGGAGTTGCTATTTATAGGCGAAAATTTTCCATTTGAGGTGGGCCATCGCTTCATACGTCAATTGTTACTTATAGCAACATTTAAATTTATTTTACTCTGTTTCTCTGCTTTGCACCCATGAATTTTGATTTGGTATCTCGGCCTAATTTTAATTTGATCTCGCTGGCGATAAAATTTACATAGGCCACATTATGCAATACATTATCTCCTATTGTGCTGAATAAAATAACATGGATTTCATGCTAAATTGTAGAAACACAAACACTTCACATTCGTTAAATTCAATCAATAATAGACAAAATTTGCTTGAAGTCATAACAACAGAAATTCTATTATGTTATCAGCTCCTTAAACTGTCTGTACCTACTGTAATTAGTTTTTTTTATAATAGACTTGTTTACAAATATTTTGTATGTTCCGGGTGGGTGCCGCCATAACTTGGACCTTTATATCTGTATAGAAAAACATTTTGATTAAATTTTGTAGCTTCCCGACTGTATGGTGTAGGGTTGTTAGTTCGTTTACCAGATTTTACCCGACTGCCAAGAATGATTATGTTTCTTGCGCGTATGTATGTATGTAATTTTCATATCTTTCAAACCGTTGAATGGATTTTTCAAATTAACATATCGTTAGATTTTCTTGATAATCCAAATGTTCTTAGATAGGTGACATTAATAAAAACCAACATAGTGACTGTGAGACTCCAGTTTGAGGTCAAAAAGAATTTTTTTTAGAATGCCAAATACTCTAGTCGATCAGTTCAAAAACGTGAAAAATAGAGATAAAGGTCCTAAAAATATGAACGACAGCTCATTCGATTCGGAATCACCTCTAGAAAAATGTTTTTGAAGGATTTCGGTGCAGGTTAAAAATTGCAATTGTTATTAACAAAATAAGATGAAAAAAAAAATGTTATTTTGTTTTTTGTTAATAACTTAAAAAAATATTAACATTTAAGCATTTTTGAAAAAAGCTCGTTAAAGAGGAGGAAATTTGCAATAAAAAAGTCCTAACTCCCGGAACTCTATCTCCATTATCTATAATTTTAATTAGACGTTGAAAATAGCACTCCTCGCGGCTGTTACGGCATTCGCGCGCCGCCGCTAAATAGATTTCAGCAATAAAAATCATTTTTTTATAACGTAAAATGTGATTTTAAAAATTTTAAAAAATTCTAGTAACTTCTTAACACTTGAAAGAATCGAGCCCTGAAGAAAAAAAAGTTTAATCATCATTTTTCAAATGATGATTATATGCAAAATACGCGAGGCTCTTGACTAGGTAGGGTTTTTATCCGACGTAAAAAAAACAAAGGAGTTTTTCAATGCGACGTGTATATTTTTTTTTATGTATGACCACGCATAACTTTTTACAGAGTTATCCGATTTTGATAATTCTTTTTTTATTAGAAAGGGCACTTCCAAAATAGTCCCATAGTCATCATGTTAAGATCTGATGATGATATCCTGGGATATATGAAGGAACTTTTCAAAATTTATAGGCACCTTTGCAGCGAATTTGATTTCGAGTACGAGTAGCTCACGTGTCGATAAATCACTAAAAAGTAAAAAATAAAAAAAATTAGCAAAAAAATTGAACTGACTCAAAAAGCGCTAAAAAGTAAAAAAACTGCGTGATGTAGTTGCTTTAATTTCCTTAACCATATCTATGAAGTCGGTGCCAGCCGAGGTTTCTACTTTAAGAACGTCACCTAGAACCCACAAAATGCTTTACTACGTTGAATAAACGTTCCTTAAACTTGGCTGGCATCGATTTCATAGATATGCTTAAGTAAATTAAAGCAACTAAACGACGAAATTATTTTTTAATTTTTAGTGCGTTTTGAAGTCGGTTTATTTTTTTTAATTGTGTACAGTGCTCGTCGAAACAACTATCACAATATTTATTTCTGCCGCCAGACAGCATTGTTGTGTACCGGTCTAAAGGGCATGGTTGCTGCTTTAATTATAGCCACATAGGGCTCAACCCGTCTCAGGTTGATGGACTAGGGTAGCATTTTCAGGTTGTGTTCCTTACATACTTTGCGAAGTGTTGCTATTTATAGGCGATAAATTTTCCACTTGAGGTGGCCCGTCTGCCTCATCCGTCAATTATTGCTATAAAAATTTAAATGAATTTTACTTTGTTTCTCTGCTTTGTCCCTTGAATTTTATTTGAGTATTATTATTAGTATTATTATTCTTTATTTGTATCCCACACACACAATAATAAAAAAAAAACAGTACAGAGATAACTTAAAAAATATATATGTAGGATACAAAAGGCGGCCTTATCGCTTAGCAGCGATTTCTGCCAGGCAACCTTAGGCTTAGGAAAGTATAAAGAAAGAGACTGCAGGTGGTATACTTATAAAATATACATAAATTCAAATAATTACACACTAATACATAAACCAGACTACACAAATAACACCAATATTAACTAAAATATATATCATAAAATAAACTAATATATATATACCTACATTAATACCTACATCAATCGAGTATCTCGGTCCAATGTAAATTTCAGCCTGCACACGATTTACATGTTACATTATCTCCTATTCTACTGAATCGAATAACAAATCCCTAAGTATTATATTTCACTCCATCCTAAAATATAGAATCAATATTCAATTTATCTGCATTATCAGTAACTGTTTTTGGCTCGAAGTCATAATAACAAAAATTCTAATAAGCGTAATATTTCAAAGTTCCTTAAACTGTCAATCTAATTAGCTTTTTTATGATAGAATTGTTTACAAATATTTTTTGATATTTTCTGGGTGGTTGCGGCTATCACTTGGACCTTTATATCTGTATAAACAATAGTTTGATTAAATTTTGTTACCATTCGGTCTGTAATGTGTAGGGTTGCCTCATTTTCTTTGGCAAATTGTCCTTTTACCAGTTCAGTTTATTGATATCTTTAATTTTTTTTAATTTACCAAATACTCATAGTATCACTTTTATAAACATAGAACAAATAAATTCAATATCATCATTATATTAAAATTAATTTACACAAATTGCGTAAAAATGCCGCATATCAATCTAGTACGACTAACTGTCAATAGATGGCGTTGTATCTTGAACCCCATATTTTGCATTACGCTAAGGAGATTCTCGCTGGAATGATGACCACCCCTGCCCTAGAGCGTTAAGGCATACTTACCTGGTGTAGGGGACACCGTGATCAAGAAGGCGGTTCCCTCAGAGCGAGGCCCTTCCATTGCACTGCGGTTGGGTTGACCTCTGCGATTATCCCTAATGTGGATAACTCGGACGCGTAATTTTTGGTAGTGGGGACTGCGTACGCGCCGTCCCCCTTGAAATGAGCCGTATTGACACATTTTTGGTGTATGTTGATGCTGTCGTATGTATCATTTATTGGTCACAATCCTTTTTGAAATCGAATGAAAAAACATAAGCCTTTAGTTTAGGTTTCAGTTTCAGTCGAATTTTGTTATGAATTTTAAGTGGATACTACACCATACCATAGATATTCTATGTCGATGTCTATTGATTTTGACAAAAACATTTTTGTACTGCTGACAACCCTAACGCATGTTTTGACAGATCGGACGTAGCGATTGGAAGTAGCCAATGATACAGCCGTGACGATCGAGTAGGTACGCATATTATATCATTGAATGCCGCTCTCGTGTTAATATTAATATATCCACCTATGTCGATGAGACGATGAGATCATATCACACAGGGGGGGCGATAGTTTGTACAATTACAGTTACCTAAAGGTTACGCTGCAGTCTAACGGTATTATATATATACCTATTACGTTCTTTTTGTAGGGAAATTGTACGGAGAGCTGAAAACTGCTAGTCGATTATGTAACAAAATTCGGTAGGGCGAGTGTAGACGACGAGTTTTGACGACCTCCGTGGCGCAGTGGTATGCGCGGTGCATTTATAGGACGGAGGTCCTGGGTTCGATTCCCGGAGGAGCAGATTGAGATTTTTTTTAATTTGTCTTGGTCTGGCTGGTTAAGGCTTTCGCCGTGGCTAGTTACCACCGTATCGACAAAGACGTATCGCCAAGCGATTTAGCGTTCCCGTACGATGTCGTGTAGAAACCGAAAGGGGTGTGGATTTTCGTTCCACTCCTAACAAGTTAGCCCGCTTCAATCTTAGACTGCATCATCACTCAACATTAGGTGTGATAGCAGTCAAGGGCCAACTTGTAGTCGATAAAAAAAGAGATCGTCTCTAACTCTATCTGTCTAACATCATAGTATAGATACAGAGATATAGGCTAACTCGTGACTTGCATCTCGTTTTGTCTAACTGTAATTGTTAGACAAAGTTATAAAAACATCGATACATAATAGGTAGTTTAGACACGGCAAATGTAGCCCGTAAATACACATATATCTCTGCTAATAAATATGTAAGGAAGGAAAAGGTCACAACCCAATAAGGAAACATCTGACATAATAACATAGAAGGTAATATTCAACCTCGCTCTAGTTCAAGGGCTTAGATTAGTTTATCACTGTAATTGCATTACTGATACCGAGGTAGACCACTCAACGCGTAATTGTGTTTCTATGACCCATTTATTACCTACAGCGTGTTATAAATACGGAAGTGAATGTTACCTACGTAGGTTAATTGGTCGTCTACTGTAGTGTGGTAAATAAATAAACACTTGGTAAAAAGTTAATTGATTAATAAATAAACACAAACAAAACGTTATTGAAGTGAAACTTCTTTATCGGGGTTGGAAAAAAATTTAATGTAACATTTTTTCGTTACGCGTCACATTTTTCCGTTACGCGCCATCTTTGACTTATGAAAGTGACGTGATATATATATGTTATATTGAAGTGATCAGCAAAATCAAAGGGTTTATTTTAATTCAAATTCCAGTGAATTTCTAAAAAAAGAAAAATACTTAGGTATAATTATGGTATTTATTTTTCCACGTTATTTAAAATTAACCTCAGTTTTTGATTGTATTTTTCAATACATTAACACGTGGGTGTAATTATGGCATCAATTTTTTCTAATACTTGAATGGTGATAAGTTAGTTAGTTTCACTTCTTACGAGTGTACGCTAGTACACGCACACATTTTTTTTTGTCAGTTTCAAATTTTACAAATATGGAGTTTTGACCATCGTAATTTACAATGTAGCAGATATTTAAATAATGTACAATGCCACCGAATTTGATTTATTTAACGATACCCTGACCACCATAAACCAGGAAATGTTAACTCTACAATATTCAATTCTTTAGTAAACTTCAGTCACACACACGCGTGATGAATCAATAATTTAAAATAGTAAATATTATTAGTTACAACTATAGGAAATAGCCAAATAAATAAATTATTCATAACTCATAATGAAATTCCAAAAAGTAACACTTACACATACCTATTCAGTATTCATTATCATCTTATTAAAACTAATTTGGCACTAGAAATCTGAATGCAAAATCTGCATGTCAACGAAACGCAAAGAAAGAGATTGAGATGAATTTGAAACTCACACTTAAATAAAACATCGCTACATTGTCGCTCTACTTTGCCTAGGCTTCTTAGCAAAATATCGCCAGGGAAGGTTTCACACACACGGCAAATATTTCCTATTCCTCGCCAATAAAATAACAGGTCTGTATTAGCAGTACTGGTTGTATAGGTATTAAACCTAGGCCTTTTTGAATTTGAACCCCGAACCGTGCTATAGCGATATTCTTATAAATGCTGTGGTGTGTTCTTTGGAATTAGTGAAATTTAATGTGACCTTTAATCAAATTTTTTTCTCAATCAAATTATCCTTCTCTTTATTATAAATTTTTAACGCTCTATCCGAGGCATCCTTAACCTAAAATAAATATCTAATTTTTATAAGGAAAATTTTTAACAAAAAATGGAACCGACTCAAAAACGCACTAAAAAGTAAAAAATAACTGTGTCATTTAGTTGCTTTAATTTACTTAAGCATATCTAGGAGTCGGTGCCAGCCAATTTTTTATTTCTTACTTTTTAGTGATTTATCGCCACGTAACGTACTCGTACTGTGCTGTCATAGTATATTATACGGCACTAGTAGCCAAAAAGCTACCGATACCGAGACAAAAACCGAAATCGCTGTAAGCGTGCCACCAAAATTTGAAAAGTTCCTTCAATTTTTCCAAGATATCATCATCAGATCCTAACATTATGACAATGGGAGCACCTTGGAAGTGTGCCCTTTCTGATTAAAAAAGAATTATCAAAATCGGACTATGTAAAAAGTTATGCGTGGTCATACATAAAAAAAATACGTGAGAACCTCCTCCGTTTTTTTTGTTGTGTTAAAAACGTATCCAGAATTTATATTTATCTTCAGGCGCTAGGCGTATAGTGAAAGGGAAATGAATGAGCAAGCCGGTTGCCTCTCAGGGTGTGACTATTTACAGTTTTTCCAATGTCTCGTTTG
Organism: Mycalesis mineus; assembly: GCA_034621355.1. Classification (NCBI taxonomy): domain Eukaryota; kingdom Metazoa; phylum Arthropoda; class Insecta; order Lepidoptera; family Nymphalidae; genus Mycalesis; species Mycalesis mineus. The sequence goes on from CM067892.1 coordinate 16,514,885, forward strand.
TCTAGTGGCTAGTCTTTGTGGCGTGGGATATGTGGGACGAGCAACACTTAGAAGGGGGCACTCCTTCACCTTCCCATATTTTCTCCTAGAAAATATTGTTAACTAATTGGCAGTGACTCGGCGAGTGGGGGCTCTGCGCGTACAGTTTTTCAAATGTCTCGTTTGTCCAGTGGCTAGTCTTTATGGCGTGAGATATGTAGGACGAGCAGCATTTAGAAGGGGGCACTCCTTCACCATCTCATATTTTCTCTTAGAAAATATTGTTAGCTAATAATAGGCAATGTCTCGACGAGAGGGGGCTCTGCGCGTACAGTTTTTCAAATGTCTCGTTTGTCCAGTGGCTAGTCTTTGTGGGACGAGCAGCACTTAGAAGGGGGCACTCCTTCACCATCTCATATTTTCTCTTAGAAAATATTGTTAGCTAATAATAGGCAATGACTCGGCGAAAGGGGCTCTGCGCGTACAGTTTTTTAAATGTCTCATTTATCCAGTGGCTAGTCTTTATGGCGTGAGAAATGTAGGACGAGCAGCATTTAGAAGGGGGCACTCCTTCACCATCTCATATTTTCTACTAGAAAATATTGTTAGCTAATAGGCAGTGACTCGGCGAGTGGGGGCTCTGCGCGTCTCCCTAAACCTTTAGCGGGAGGTGAGGCTCAGGTGTAGTTCTTTATTAAGTACCTAAAATATAAGTAAATGATAAATATAACTATATAAGTAAATAAATGAAATAAATTGTAGTTTTATTCATACCGTGTAAGTTCCGTATATCTTGTGAGGTCAACTACTAATATGGTACTCGTATGTAGTTAATCAAACTCAGTCAAGGCTCTATAAGTCACCGGTTCTACAGAGATATAGGAATTCGAGGAGTGTTAGGACTCTTGGACAACGAACTAGGGCTCTGGTTTTTGTACCTAGAAGCACTATGCTTACTTATTAGTAGTAGTAGTAGTAATTTCATTTATTAATTTATTAAATTCCTTCTTTACTTACCTAATAAATCTTCTGTGTCGGGTCAAAAATACTCGTATATTCGTACGAGCGTTCGTAATTATTATGAATTCCATTGCTGTTAAACTTATCGTTAACATAATTTGAAGACAATGTGAAAGTACGTAGTTAATTAAAACTGAAACATTATCTTTAATAACTAACTAGTAGTAATTATTATTCGGAATGACATTATTGGAACGACAATAAAACTATAAAAAACATCGCAAAAGACGGAACATTAAAATTCATTTATTAAGTTACCTGTCCAATTGACCTGTTGATGGCGTAATTACCCTCAAAATGTATACATTTGTACGAGCAATTAACGACACTATCGTAATGGTTATAAGTGTGATATTGCAGTGATGGTTCATTTGTCACGTGAACAGTACTCGTGCTCGACTGTCATACAGTCATTGTTTATCAACATTTGCCAAATGTTTGAACTATTTGATAGCTGTCTGATGGTTAGCTAACCTGGTTACTAACTACCTATATCTAGAAGTCCTATTTAACTTGTTGGTCTTGTCACCTGTTAGGTGGCACCGGGTCCTTGGTTTGAGCCAAATAAAAAAAAATTGGTTGTCTGTAAAGTCGGTTTACTGACGATAGTTGAACGTGACAACGTCTTAAGAAAATACTGATGGAATGGTAGCATTTAATTGGTTATTAAAATTTTTAATTTAAGTATATTTTTATAAATATTAATTTAAATTAATAAAATAATTGATTTTGATTTTATAAATTTATATTTTAAATTTATAATAAATATATTAATTTATAAATATATTAATTTTTAATTTAAAATTAATATATTTAATAATTATATTTAATAGACGGATGTCGAACGCTGCCGAACGCAAAGGCCGATTGTGCTTCTTTGTCGGTCGTTCCGCGCTCTCGCTTGCACTTCAAGCCTTACATGGAACGCCTCAAAGCGAGGTAACGACGCATGACGTCATGTTTTTTCGTGCGTGCAGCCGGCTCTATCGAATTATATGACGTTTTCACGTCAAAAAAAATAAAGTTTGGCTTTGTTGCATATCTACTTACATATTAATACATTATTTTCGATGATATATAAATAATTTATTAGTGATTTAAGTTTAAAAAAAATCAAAGAAAATAGGGACCTGGGAAAAAATCCTGATCAAGTTTGTCTTGGTGTCTTCTAGGAGTCTTGAAATTGGTACCTTCGTGGCTTTAATTTACCTACCTACCTTTTTATCTACTACAAGTTGGCCCTTGACTGCTATCACACCTGATGTTAGGTGATTATGCAATCTAATTGAAGAGGGCTAACTTGTTAGGTGTAGGATGAAATCCATACTTCTTTCGGTTTGTATACGACATCGTACCGGAACGCTAAATCGCTTTAAATACTGTATACTTGTGTATTAATAATTGTAAAAAATACATATTGGCGATCCAATTAAATCTTTATTTTATTTTATTTAATTTAATAAAATATTTATGAAATAAGTATGAGAAAAAAATCTCAAAAGGCGTGTAGGGTAACCGATGTAATGATGACAAACAACAACAAATGATGTAAAGGAAATCTTCAATATGTAGTGATATAAGACACAGTTAACTGTGAAAAGCTTACAGTTATTGACTGTTTTACGGTGTTTTAATGGGAATCTCCACTCTTAATTAGTGGAATATTACAAAACACAATAGGAATTGATCTCCGATTTCGCCCCTTGGCATTGCTCTAAATAATTGGTCCATCTGTTTCATTGCCAAGTCGCCATAGCTACACGACGAATACATATAATGTAGTTGTCTGTTGTAGCTATAGTTATGTCGAATGCTCTATTTATAGAGCTAATCTCCTTATGCAACCAGTCTCGTGATAAATGAGCTATATATAGCATCGACTTGCGTTCAATGAAATCGTAGGCTGCTTAAGGTTTGAAAGTCGTTCCTGGTCTAGAATTCGATATTATAGCAATGTTAACACCATTTGTAAATATCAGAGTAACGTTTTAAAGAATATTATAATATCTACACATTTTAAATGTGGCCAATATTCCTTTTCTCCTCCAAAAGATCTAAGCGTTTGGAGTAGGTAAGTAAGACAATAGACCTACAGGTAATAAGCATTTCTCTTTTTAACCGACGAAAAAAAACGGAGGAGGTTCTCAATTCGACACGTATATTTTTTTTTTTTTTTATGTATGACCACGCATAACTTTTTACAGTGTTGTCCGATTTTGATTATTCTTTTTTTATTAGAAAGGGCATACATCCAAGGTGGTCCCATTGTCCGCTTGTTAGGATCTGCTGATGATATCCTGGGGAAATTGAAGGAACTCTTCAAATTTTGGAGGCACGCTTACAGCGATTTCGGTTTTTGACTCGGTATCGGTAGCTTTTTGGCTACTAGTGCTATATAATATACTATGACAGTATAGTACGAGTACGCTACGTGGCGATAAATCACTAAAAAGTAAGAAATAAAAAATTTTAACAAAAAATAGAACCGACTCCAAACGCACTAAAAAGTAAAAAATAACTGTGTAATTTAGTTGCTTTAATTTACTTAAGCATATCTAGGAGTCGGTGCCAGCCAAGGTTTCTACTTTCAAGGACGTTACCTAGAACCTACAAACTGCTTTACTACGTAAAATAAATGTTCCTTAAACTTGGCTGGCACCGACTTCATAGATATGCTTCAGTAAATTAAAGCAACTAAATTACACAGTTATTTTTTACTTTTTAGTGCGTTTGGAGTCGGTTCTATTTTTTGTTAATAATTTTTGAATGTCATTGTCCTGAGTGGCAGGTGATTGCATACAGACCGAATCCTTATACTGGCCATTAGTGACTCCCCTCGAAGTCCCTACTTACGGAAGTATTGAAAAACGGATGGTTCCGCGATGCCGCTTTCCGTCGATTATCTATTGGAGGTCTTACATACTCACTCGTAATGCCAGCTTTGATTGAGAAAATATGTCCAAAAATATAGAAAATATAAAAGTTTGCTATAATGTAGCTTGTAGCAGGTACTCGTATTTATTTATGATGCCGAAAGACCATAAAATTATAGACCGGAATCGTTTTCGCGGGTGGTCAGTTGGTAGGTACCTACTTAACTCTTATTTGGAACAATTGTGAAGCCTTATGTATTTTAATTGCATTCAACAGTATTCGTCAGGTCCATTGTTATGAAGTATCATGTGTCGACACAATTCATTGATGTTTAAGGTTGTCTTGCGTAGGCCGCTGACGCTAAAAAGACGAGTGTCTTAAATTTGACGTGTCTCGTCTATGTGTGTCTTTCTGTTGTGTCATAGCTTCTATACGATTAGACCGATTATAATTCGATCACTTTTGTTTAAAAGCTGGTATATTCGAGATAGTGTTTAGTTACATAAGATGAAGATCCAAAATACCAGGTTGTATTACGATGGAAACTATTTTTATCATGAAAGACAATATTTATATCTATGTATTATGTCTATCTGACCGTTGGGAAATTATCCACATTGTTAATGTTATTTCATTAATTTATTTATTTACAACTATAATCATTGACATATTAATACTATGGACTTCGGGTCTAATGCAAAATTTACGTCATAAGTGTCCAAAGATATTTTATACATACTAGGATGTATTTATGTTTATATACACAAAATAACATTGTAATGTATGTCTTATCATATTGTTATACAGTCTAATTTGCAACCGTCTAATTGCATGCAATAAGTAATCAGCTTCGACTGACCGTTGCCATGGCAGCCTTTTTTTGACATGGCAGCTTCTCGTGAAAATAGGACAACATAAATGGTGTGGAGTAGGTAGCTTTGAAATTTTTTTGGCATCTTTAACCTATATATTATATTTACAGCAAACTTAAATTTATATTTACATATCCGTGACCTCTATATGCTGGGATAAATCTTGTACCAAATAAAAATTGTTGTAATAATCTTGTATAAAATAATAATTAGTTATAATAATAATTAATTACAAACCAAATCCACAAATATACAAAATGATATGCCAATCGATATAGTTCTTTACTTTGAAATTTCAAGTTCTCGACATTTTCTTCTTTTTAATTAAACTGAAAATATATTTTTTTACTTCAATGACGTTAGATAATTCTTATAGTTATCAAATTAATATACCAATAAAGTAAAAGTTATTTGATTAATATTCATGACATAAAAAATAAAAGTTGACATAAAAAATAAAAATTACTTAATTTTTGAATGAAAATAATTTGATTATTTTCATTCAAAAATTAAGTAATTAAATAATTCAAATGTTAAACAACAAAATAACTCTATGCAGTCGTTGTTCTAAAACATTCTATTGCTCACGGCAGATCCGAACTAAATGTGGTTAATTAGATAAACATATTGCACTCCTTCTATCCTATACGCGGGTAGCGTATGGGAAAAGGACAGATAGATTCTTTTGTTCATTTTGCTTGGTTATGCAATTCGTTTCTATAGTTTATTAAAATTTTAATAAAATAGCCTGTTTCTAAGCAAAATAATACTTTAAAATCATCAGTAAATATTTACTTACTGAAAATATGGTACACCGTCTTCTTTTCTCACCTTACTCGGGTAGTTCTTACAAGTTTTTTATAACACATTACGGCATTATTGACGTGTATTCTGTCAGTCAGCTAATCTGAGACTGAATTGCGATTGGAAATCATTTCGCGTTTTGGCTTACTTTTGGTTCGGACACTTTTTATCGCTGACCCGAAGTCCATAGTATTAATAAGTCAATGACTATAATTGAACATAACAACTTGGCTAGCATACACAAGACATCAAATGTACAATATTCCAATACAATATTTGTGTACATAAATTGGTCAATTAAAGCTAGCTACTAGCTACTGTTTTTCGTGATACCACAAACTCATCAAAATTCTGTAATTTCAAAGCCAGGTTGATTATCATTACCTTTAGTATGTACTGTTATATTACAAATAAGTATTTACATTAAAATAATGGAATTATCTTAACGATCGATATCATTATCAGTAGTGAATGTGAAGCATGGAAGTTATTGAGGCACCTAAATAGCTGTCATGTAATATGATAACACGTCAATAAACTGCTTTATAGGTATGTGTTATATTGTATAACCGTCAAATAGTTACCACAACATTGATACCAGTGATAACAATAGTAAAACTCATATTATCTTTAAGTGTCTTTGTAAGTACGAGTATAGGTAGATACCTACTACTCGATAGAAGTATATATACTCCTATGATCAGGTTAAGATCAAATCCCTTCTAATATCTTTACCATGAAATGATAGTGGTTTTAACCGACGAAAAAAAACGGAGGAGGTTCTCAATTCGACACGTATATTATTATGATATCCTGGGGAAATTGAAGGAACTCTTCAAATTTGGGAGGCTTCCGTACAGCGATTTCGGTTTGTCTCGGTATCGGTAGCTTTTCGGCTACTAGTGCCATATAATATACTATGATAGTATAGTACGAGTACGTTACGTGGCCATAAATCACTAAAAAGTAAGAAATAAAAATTTTTAACAAAAAATAGAACCGACTCAAAACGCACCAAAAAGTAAAAAATAACTGTGTCATTTAGTTGCTTTAATTTACTTAAACATATCTGTTACATATTGTGTGATGGTAATAATAATAGAGTTCCTGCCTTACTATAGGTACGACCCAGCGTCAGTTCTGGAATAACCCGATTATCTCTGATTCTCGTAGCTATATTGTAGCCAAAAGACCTGATATAGTAATAATCGATCGATCAACGCGCCGTGCAATGATTGTTGATCTGTTCCTGTTCCAACTTCCACATGACGATAATCTGGTGAAAGCTGAAAAGGAAAAGTATCAAAATACTTGGACCTTGCTCATGAGATTACCGCCATGTGGAGTGACGATGATTGTTCCTATAGTCGTTAGTCAACGGTCTTATAGCGAAAAGCTTGCAATAGAAAGCTTTCGCTTAGTTATTGGATGCACGGTTGCTGTCTGATACTGGATTTTTTTATAAATTATTATAGTGTTTTTTTTTATAATTTTTATAAGCATTGTTAAAAATTTGGAAAAGAATTGTAAATAAATAAATGAAAGAAAAAGTTAATAGAGTTCCCTTTGATGCTAAATGGGGATTTACTCGTGTGTCGCAGGGACAAATTCGATTTGGTAAATTAGTTGATGATAGTAAGGTTTTGCAAAATTCGAAATGCCGTGTAGGTCAGATTGCGATAGAGTCAGAGAATAACATAAATGGTATAGAGAGGTGAGAATTGGAAATACATTATGTTTTACTTTGGCTGCTCTCCATAGACGATTTTCAAAATGATCAGCTTGGCTTGCGGAAATTGAACGATTATATTTATTGTTATTCTGGCGTTATTTGCGGATAAGTCAGAACTTGAGCGGCGCCCGGGTGACGTTTTCAGCATTTGACCACGCCTGCTGTCTGAGAGATTAAAAAATGCTTAAGTGCAATCAAGAATGTCAACGAAGACAATCATTTTGTTGCATACATTTATGATCAAATCGCCAAATTTTGGAAATGCACGCTCTTTAGCCTGTGACTACCTTATCTTAATCTGAAGCGCTTGAGTATTTTTGATTATCTGATTAACGATTTTTTTACTAATCTAACGCGTTGCTATGGATCTACAGCCCTATACGTGTAAGGGGCTAATACAACCTGAAGGAGGCATGCCTCCTTGACGTATTAAACAACATTCAAGGCATCCTCCCTTATATTAGGGTTGCCAACCGTTCTGTTTTTCCAGGACATGTCCTAGTTTTTGTAGTGTCCTGGGACGTCCTGAATAGTTTTTAAGCAGCGTCCTGGGTGTTTATATTTTAGGATTCGCGTGCCTCTTCTCAAATTTTTATGCTACGGGCGGCATCACGACTTGCAAGTAGTCGTAATTGCGATGCCGCGCTGATGTGCTGTTTCAAAAATTTGTTATAAACTGTTATAAAGTGTTTGTTTTATATTTTAATAACTAGTTTTCAACTCGTACTCAAGTATTTTTATTTAAAAATGTGATTATTGTAAATAATTTAACTATTGAAACTCTATCAATGCGTTCTGTTTTTAAACGGAATTGTCCTGGATTTTCCAACTTAAAATCCTGTTTTTTTTAATTTGAGGTTGGCAACCCTACCTTATATTGTCTCGACCCTCGCCGTGGTCGAGTACCTAATCCCAAAATCCCTTAATAGGCTTTCCTCCTATAACAGTCTCTTTGTTACGTATTTAAATAGTACTTTTTTAAGAATTTTGGTAAGTTAAAAGGCACCGACTTCGTTTTATATTCGTTCGTTTATATTACTCTCCTTTATCGACTAGGTGCGTGCGAGCGTGCTTGAGCTCGCGCGTGTTCGCAACACATGGCGATGATCCTATTCTAATAATAATTCATATTTTATTTGGAATGAACTATAATATCGTAGGTCAGGCTGATAATCGTGGAATTTTACAGTTCCAAATTTATACAAATAGGATACGATATTCGTTAAAAATCACCGTTGAAGACCTCAGGTTATCTTCAAAAATAACAATAACAAAGACGACAGAAGAGCATAGATATTAGGAAAATGACCTGTTTTTAGTTAAAAAGGTTAATTATGTTTACAAGAATTTATTTTGTGATTGAGCGATAAACACTGTTGTTATGAATAAGTTAGCGGATCCAAGAGTTAGTAGGTAGGCAACGCACAAAATTCATGTTGACCTCAGAGTAATAATAAGTAAATTAACAAAACATTCCAAAATAGCGTGTATTTTACGCGTGATCATGTCGCCGCGCATAGGTATGTTCAAACGTTCCCAAAATACTGTAATCTTTATAATAGCCCATACGGAGCTACCACAATCGAGAATTTTCGGAAAAGATTTAACTCTAGCTAAAAGAAAAACAAAAACGTAAATTTATTTTACATTTAAAAAATTAGTATAATAAAAATTAATATAAGTCAAAAAGGTTACACAACCCTACATAAGTGAATGACCTTTTTTTCTTTTTTTTCTAATACCTACAAGTTGGCTCTTGACTGCTATCACACCTGATGTTAAGTGATGATGCAATCTAAGATGGAAACGGGCTAACTTGTTAGGAGCATGATGAAAATCCACACCCCTATCGGTTTCTACACGACATCGTACCGAAACGCTAAATCGCTTGGCGGTACGTCTTTGTCGGTAGGGTGGTAACTAGCCACGGCGAAAGCCTTCCACCAGCCAGATCAAAAAAAAATAAGAAAAATCTCAATCTGCCCCGCCAGGAATCGAACCCAGGACCTCCGCCTTATAAATCCACCGCGCATACCACTGCGCCACGAAGGTCGTCAAAACGAACCTTGCAGTCGGTTTGTTTACGTCTGGTATCGCTTCTCCTTGAACGGACTATAGAGTATAGACACTTACGTTTTTACCATGGATTTAGCATGGATTCTAGGAAGAAGGCGCAAATTTATACGTGCAGCGATATTTAGCCCCCTTCCTTTTGATTGTAATGTTAGTCTAACTCCCTATCACCTATCCACACCTAATCTACTAACAACAATTAAGTTTCCTTTGGTTGTCTCGCATATTTTAGCTTAGTATATTTGATGCACGTATTCTGACGATCAGTTAGTTACACATTGTATTGTGGTTTAGTTCAATCATCCGCTAACTTAATTAGGGCCGTCCCGGAACAGTCGTTTGTGCTATACGTGTAACTGTATACTATTGCTAATGTGAAGCTGTTACTAATGTTGGCGATTAATTTATTTAATTACGTCATTTAGATTCAAATACATAGTCGTTTCAATGAAATATTATGATTGGTGGAATTTCCTATGTCCTGCATTAATAATATAAAGCCTTTATTTTGCTCGTGAGACATTTTAATGTGAAAACCATATGAAAATATGTTTCAAAGATGAAAAGAATAAAAAGGTTTTTTTTTAATACCTACAAGTTGGCCCTTGACTGCTATCACACCTGATGTTAAGTGATGATGCAATCTAAGATGGAAGCGGGCTAACTTGTTAGGAGTGGGATAAAAATCCACACCCCTATCGGTTTCTATACGACATCGTACCGGAACGCTAAATCGTTAGGCGGTACGTCTTTGTCGGTAGGGTGGTAACTAGCCACGGCGAAAGACTTCCACCAGCCAGACCAAAAAAAATTAAGAAAAATCTCACTCTGCCCCGCCGGGAATCGAACCCAGGACCTCCGCCTTATAAATCCACCGCGCATACCACTGCGCCACGGAGTTTTTGGATGGTTTTGTGTTGTGTATTTCTGATCTATATAATTGTAGACATATGTTGAGGGCCTCCTAGACACGAACCACTCCGAAATTTTCATAACACTACTTGATAAAAATGTGACGTGTGATAATGATAATATGGCTACACATGAACATTTAAAACATCTTTTACTAGTATTTATTATATGTACTTACATACTATGTGTAGAATTTTAGATACATACTATTAGACGAATTATATTAAGATTTTCACTGTCGATCTTTGACGTCACAGTGTTTTGAACTTTTAAAGTACGTTTTTCAGAAAAAGTGCCATGTGTTAAGATCGTGGTACAGCTGACCTCTGCCAACTCCCTTGAGCCGCGCTCTACATAATAATCACATTTGGCAATGGCGCCCGCCCTTGCGTGAGCGCGCACACTCGCGATATTAGAGGAAACGACTTGATAAGCTGATTCGAACAAGCTTAATTTTTTACCCGACTGCGTCAGAAGGAGGGTTATGTTTTTTGAGCGTATGTATGTATGTATGTCCATTTCTTCGGCACGCGCTACAGCCTAAACGACTGAACGGATTTTGACAGGTGAGGTGTCGTTGAATTCGTTAAAATTGTGGTAGTGACATAGGCTATATAAATCTTTAAAATGGTGGCTGTAAATGGGGGAAAAAAGGGGGATGTGTGTATTTCTTTCTCTTATCTTAGCAATATGGGTATCAAATGAAAGGTCGTAAAAAGAACCGTCTCATTTCTATACCACAAACTAAAACAAAAAGTCTCAAATAAAATTATTATTATAAAAACAAAAATCCCGACTGCATAGAAGTTATGAACTGAAAAGAGAAAAACAAGGATCACTATATCTATATAAAATTTTAAATACTTTATGGTGCTGCAGGCGGGGACAAACGTAGTTTTGGTAGATGTTTCTTTCCCCGCAGAAAATAAAGTATTTTGTCCCCTCTTGCATCACCATAAAGTATTTAAAGTTTTATATAGATATAGTGATCCTTGTTTTTCTCTTTTCAATTCATAACTTCTATGCAGTCGGGTTTTTTGTTTTTATAATAATTTAACTAGCTCGTTGGTCGGTGAAGGGTCAGGGTTAACAGGGGTTGCATATCTTTGATAGTGATCGTTAAAGTATCAAACATCACCCTAAGCCTGCCAACCCGCATTGGAGCAGCGTTGTGGGTCTGTTACTCTGTTCGTTAATAGGTTGATAATAATGAAGCTGATACAATTCGTGGGAACCGAAAGGAAGTAATTAAAATTAGTGGTACTAATATCTTGTTGCCTATTTCATCCTCGATCTCGTTTTATAAGGGCACTGGGCTTGAACAGGATTCTGGAAACATTACAATTGATGATTAGTTAACTAAATTCCGTAAGTCTCATCATGATGACACGCTCAGCTTGTCTTTACAAAGTTGTGGTTTATTGTAACTATCATATTATTTTAAGTTTTTTTTTATCGACTACAAGTTGACCCTTGACTGCTATCACACCTGATGTTAAGTGATGTTGCAGTCTAAGATGAAAGCGGGCTAACTTGTTAGGAGTGGGACGAAAATCCACACCCCTTTCTGTCTTTGTCGGTAGGGTGGTAACTAGCCACGGCGAAAGCCTCCCACCAGCCAGACCAAGACAAATTAAGAAAAATCTCAATCTGCCCCTCCGGGAATCGAACCCAGGACCTCCGTCTTATAAATCCAACGCGCATACCACTGCGCCACGGAGGTCGTCGATAAGTGCCAGGGGTAAGACAACAATTTGTGGACATATGTGACGTATTCGCCATTAAATAATTTTATAGTCGCGGAATATTCCATACCCCGAAAGACGTCAGTAGATTTTCCTTCGAAAGATTAAATCTTGCTACAAAATGTATAAAACCAGTGGTTATAAGTTTTTGCTTGTTTTTCAATCCGCATTGTCTTAAATCTTTTATATAGATTCATTTTTATCAGTATATAATAAAATTGAAAGTCCTCAGTCATTTACAACTTTTTTAACTCACATGGACACAAAGTATAACGGCGCGTCATGTTTTTTGCCTATAGAGTAATGATCTCTATTTTCCCATAACCATTAAGTTACGAAGTTGTGTTATACAAATATAGAATCGAGCGATGCGTGTCGATAATTTTTTACTACAAAATCAGTATGGTGCGCATTATACATGGTGTTTAGTTAACAAGCTTAGTGCCATTGCTAGTATACATCATAGACACTCATTGTGTATTTCGTGCATGAGATAGTTTAAAAAATTTTAACAAAAAATAAAAACGCCTTCAAAACGCACTAAAAAGTAAAAAATAACTACGTCATTTACTTACTTTAATTTACTTAATCACATCTATGAAGTCGGTGCCATCCAAGTTCAGGTAAAGTCTTTAAAGTAGAAAGCTCGGGTGGCACCGACTTCATAGATGTGATAAAGTAAATTAAAGTAAGTAAATGACGTAGTTATTTTTTATTTTTTAGTGCGTTTTGAAGGCGTTTTTATTTTTTGTTAAAATTTTTTTATTTCATACTTTCTAGTGATTTATCAATAACAAACATATTAAAGAACCTACTCAAACTAAACCATAAGTACAAAAATTCACTAGCTACTTATAACATTCTGACATCCTTGCAAATGTGCCTATAAAGTTTGAAGAGTTTCCTCGAGTTTTCGTAGATCTCTTCATCAGATCATGACTTAGTAAACATTAAACCAACTGGAAACTATAACCTTTCAAACTTCTCATTGAGACATATTAATCGAGCCCAATCACAAATTAGCTAGTGTAAACCGTTAAAGAGCTCCCTCAGCTGTCCTTCTTCTTCATCGCCAGACCCTCAATGACAGTCACAGCCCATTTAAATGTAAAGTTCTCATTGAGACAAATTAATCGAGCCCAAACACAAGGTAGCTACTGTAAACCGTTAAAGAGCTCCCTCAGCTCTCCTTTGTCTTCATCGCCAAACCCTCAATAAGAGTCACAGTCATCTAAATGTAAAGATCTCATTGAGACAAATTAATCGAGCCCAAACACAAGGTAGTTACTGTAAACCGTTAAAGAGCTCCTTCAGCTGTCCTTCATCTTCATCGCCAGACCCTTGATGACAGTCACAGCCCATCTACATGTAAAGTTCTCATTGAGACAAATTAATTGAGCCCAAACACAAGGTAGCTACTGTAAACAGTTAAAGAGCTCCCTTAACTGTTCTTCGTCTTCATCTGCAGACCTTCAATGACAGTCACAGTCCATCTAAATGTAAATTTCTCATCGAGACATATTAATCAAGCCCAAACACAAGGTAGCTACTGTAAGCCGTTACGGAGCACCCTTAACTGTACTTCGTATTCATCACCAGACCCTCAATGACAGTCACAACCCATCTAAATGTAAAGTTCTCATCAAGACAAATTAATCGAGCCCAAATAGAAGGTAACTGCAATAAATCGTCAAGGAGTTCTCTTATATGTAGATCGGCTCCATCATCAGATCGACTCCAGACCTTCATCAAATTGTAGTGCTTTTCAATACCTACCGGAAAAATTAACAAACGTACTTGTTGTCCCTACAATTTTTGAAAGTTCCCCTCGGTTTCTCCAGGATCCCATCATTTGATTCTGGTTTCCTTGTCATGGTACCACCACCGGACTATCTTCTTTCCAACAAAAAAAGAATTATCAAAATCGGTTCATAAACGACGAAGTTATGCGCGAACACACATAAAAAAAAAAAAATATATATATACGGTCGAATTGAGAAACGCCTTTTTTTTTAAGTCGTTTAAAAAATATATTCAAAATAAAATCAGAAGACCCGACGGCATCGGCGTTATGTACGCGCGAAATAGCGATAAATAAATATAATTCATATTATTAACACAATATCAACCCATCGTTATCATCATTTTTTCTTTTTTGATTTTTCTTTCATGATTCATGATTTTTCTTAATTTGTAAAGTCTGGCTGGTGGGAGACTTTCGCCGTGGCTAGTTACCACCCTACCGACAAAAACGTACGGCCAAGAGATATAGCTTTCCGGTACGATGTCTTGTAGAAACCGAAAGGGGTGTGGATTCCATCCCACTCCTAACAAGTTAGCCCGCTTCCATCTAAGATTGCATCATCACTTAACATCAGGTGTGATAGCAGTCAAGGGCCAACTTGTAGTCGATAAAAAAAATCATCAAAATCCATGTCGGTACACAGGCCTCTTGTAAAGGCTTCCGAACATCATGGCCTTGAACTGCCTGCGTCAAGCGGCACCCTACGCTTCATTGATTCATCACAATTTCGCTTGCCGGTCTCGGGACGCCATTCCAGCCCCTTGACACCTAAATAATACATTATTTACAAATGCCAATAGGATGCTTGTGTTTGTTTGCCGAGGTGTGTAACTGTGTAGTAATTTCGCGCAACGTGTTCGACACAAAGGCCTGTGTTGCACCTAACTAAACACTACAAGGTCGATCAGCTATACAAATTGTGATGTTTGGCCTCAATGTTTGTTGTGTTCCAAAACGCGCGGAGTAGCCAGGTGGATCACGTTATATTAGTGTCATTGTGATGCAGGGTTCTGTGTCTAACGAATTCTTGGTTCCGTACCAATCTGGTGGTGTCTTGGTAAGGGATCAGGCGTAATATACATTTACAATAAGCGTATTACCGCTAGTTCCAGATCTTAGAGATCTGAGGATCGAGCCCGGGGTCGAGCTGTTAAACAAATTTTTCTTTCTTACAAGAAATTCTCAATAGCAGCCCAAACTAGGAATGAAACATAGTGCCTCGGAGAGAACGTCGACCTCGTGCATTATTGAAATCTAAAAGTGACCATTATAAATTCGGACATTGTCTTCCTAAACCTGCCAATTACTAACCAAAGATAATATGCGTAGGTATAATCACCAAATTATCTCTCCGTCACCACAAATTAAAACTGAAAGAAAGAGAGGCTGGTAACGATGACTTTCATAGCTACAATAAATAAATAATTAAACTATTAATTACTTACGTAAGTTATATTATTATTATATTCGGACATTGTCTTCCTAAACCTGCCAATTACTAACCAAAGATAATATGCGTAGGTATAATCACCAAATTATCTCTCCGTCTTCACAAATTAAAACTGAAAGAAACAGAGGTTGGTAACGATGACTTTCATAGCTACAATAAATAAATAATTAAACTATTAATTACTTACGTAAGTTATATTATTATTATATTCGGACATTGTCTTCCTAAACCTGCCAATTACTAACCAAAGATAATATGCGTAGGTATAATCACCAAATTATCTCTCCGTCTTCACAAATTAAAACTGAAAGAAACAGAGGTTGGTAACGATGACTTTCATAGCTACAATAAATAAATAATTAAACTATTAATTACTTACGTAAGTTATATTATTATTATATTCGGACATTGTCTTCCTAAACCTGCCAATTACTAACCAAAGATAATATGCGTAGGTATAATCACCAAATTATCTCTCCGTCTTCACAAATTAAAACTGAAAGAAAGAGAGGCTGGTAACGATGACTTTCATAGCTACAATAAATAAATAATGAAATTATTAATTAAAACTTACGTAAATTATATTATTATTATTATGTTAATAACGTATGGCTCATGATGATAATTTATATTATAATTGTTATCAATTACTTCAGAAGACATTATGCTAAATCACCATGATTACTTATTGTATAAGTAGAATATAATTTAACTTTTATTGCAAGGTTTTATTTAGGTTAAATAGGAAGTAGACCTCTACTAGGACTACGCACTACGCACTAGTACTACGCACTAGTAGTAATACGCACGTAACTTAATTGATAGTAGGAGACACGCGTTCTATCTTTTTTCGAACTAATTATTTTTTATAATCATAGTTAAACGAGCAAATAGCCCGCCTGATGTCAAACTGCCTATAACAGAGCAATATTTTGCAACACATACCTATATGCATACATGAAATACGACAACATCTTAAGAATCTTTTGCGTTAGGTTTACCACGAGGTTTAAAACGATAAAATGGCGGTGCACAGCTACAGTTAGATAATTAATATCGTGGTTCAGGGTTTCCACGCGGATGTAGACGGGCGTCCGCTCGTACAATACAACTGACAGCTCGTTCCCACTTGTCGGGAGTCGGCCCGGATTTTAATCGGATGCTTTAGTGGCAGATTGTTGTGTGAAGCTTTTTATTTTGTGTCGGCGCCGACATTAATGCTCTGTCACGTTGTAGGATTAAGCTCTAATATCCCAAGCTTTTGCAAGGTAAGAAGATAATGCCAACCAATAGAAGAATAAATAAATAAATAAATAAATAAATAAATATAGGACAATTACACACATCGCTATATAGCCCCAAAGTAAGCGTACTCGTAGGTAGCTTGTGTTATTGGTACTATGATAACTGATGAATATTTTTATATATATTATACATAAATACTTATAATATATAGATAAACACCCAGACACTGGAAAATATACATGCTCATCACACGAACATTTTTCCAGACGTGGGAATCGAACCCACAGCCTAGGACGCAGAAGCAGGGTCACTACCCACTGCGCCACTCGGCCGTCGAGAAGAGTTTAAACCCTTCACAATTCAGTCCTAATCCTGTACTGAGTTGGTTATAAAGACTTTGTATTGTATTGTTAAATAGATTAAGTCTAGACTCTAGACAATGAGAAGTTCTTAAGTTATAATAGTTAACTATAGTCATGTAAGTAGGTATCTACTTTACATAATAAACTTATTAACCAGCAAACCATTTATGTCGAAGGTCGTATTGTCCACGTGGATTTCCGTTTCCTACCCTGTTAGCTCTACGACAGAATTTTTCGCACCAAGGCGAAACTTGATAATGAGGCCGTCTCATTGGTGATTGAGATAAATTGTTAAATTATTACAAGTAGATATACAAGTTTTCCTTAAAATGGAGCAAATTGAAGTGTATTGTGGATCTAATTTTTTTACCCGACTGCGTCAGAAGGAGGGTAATGTTTTTCGAGCATATGTTTGTATGTAGAATTTATCAAAATTGTGGTAGTGACATAGGCTATATAAATTTTCAAAATGGCGCCTGTAAATGGGGGAAAAAAGGGGGGATGTGTGTATTTTTTTCTCTTATCATAGCAATATGGGTACCAATTGAAAGGTCTTAAAAAGACCATTTCGAAAATATAAATATCATATCATGTTCATATTACTTTTTTAACAAAAAATGGCAAAAAGTGTACTAAGTGTACCGTCTCATTTTTATACCATAAACTAAAACTAAAAAGTCTCAAATAAAATTATTATTATAAAAACAAAAAACCCGACTGCTTAGAAGTTATGAACTAAAAAGAGAAAAACAAGGATGGTGCTGCAGGTACAGTGATGTAGATATAGTGATCCTTGTTTTTCTCTTTTCAGTTCATAACTTCTAAGCAGTTAGGTTTTTTGTTTTTATAATAATAATTTTTTAAAATTAATTTTATTAGTTTTGATAATAAACTGTAGGGTGACCAAGTTTGATTCTTTCGATTTCTTAAAATTAATTTCCGTCCTCTAAACCAATGGTATAAATTTTATTTATTTTAATTTTTATCCCACGCAGACGAAGTCGTGTGCGTCCACTAGTAATATAATATACTTAATAGATAGAATGTAATGGAATAATTGAGAACTATTCTTTTTATTTTAAAAAATAAAACCGACTACAAAGCGCATCAAAAAGTAAAAAATAATTGCATCATTTAGTTACATGTATATACTTTACTATATCTTTAAAGTCGGTGACATCCAAGTTTAAGGAAAGTTTATTTAACGAAGTAGCAAAGCACTTGTGGGTTTTAGGTAACATCCTCAATATAGAAAGCTTGGGTCGGGTAAAAATAATTTCTTTGTTACAGCTACCTCGTATCTGGTGACGCGGACGGTAAATGCTACATATGGGACTGGAAGACCACAAAGCTTTACAAGAAATGGAAAGCTCACGATGGAGTCTGCATAGCCTCACTGTGGCACCCGCACGAGCCCAGCAGACTGCTCACCGCAGGTTGGGACGGAGTCATCAAATACTGGGATTAAGAGCTGCCTGAAAAGGGTTAGGGTACTTGAATGTGCAAAGATGACTAAGAACATTTTAAAAATGTAATAAATTAAAAACACTTATCATACCCTACATCTTTCAGTATCCTGTTCCTTTTCATTAGAACTACCCTCTAATGTTGACTATCTTACAATATATTATAGTCTCTTAAAATGGCCCATTTTTTGGAACGAAGTTCCTTATTGCGCGTTGTGAAAGGGGGCTAGACGGAAAAAATTGTTACGAAAAGTTGTCACGACACTTTTTGATTAAAGGATCTTGCCGCCGCCTTTGATGTGTGTGCGCGTGAGCGGCGGGGGGCGCCCGCGCTGTATGCTGTCTCGCGCTCTCGTGGCGCCCTCTGGTGTTTCGGTGTACAAAAACAAACGCGTGTGTGGTACGCGTTTAAGTTTATATAACATTATATTTCTTAATAATAAAAAAAATATTATTATTACTTAAAAAAAATAATTTTTTATTACAATTCCTTCACTAATTAATCGAAAGGAACTTCGTTCCATCCGGGTGTCCCTTGACACCTCTCAACTTTTTTATATAATTATTACTATTTAATTATCCCTGTATCAGGCACTTTTTCTACGTCAGGCATATGTAATTCGTTTAAATCATTCATGTGTCGTTTGTAAATATTTTTTATAAGATAAAATAACTTAAAAATCAGCCCACATACTTTGTACAGACTAATATAAACTGATCAGATTTTAACTGTGACAAATGGATTGTAACTTTATACCAATCCATCATCAGGTTATTAGGGGTAAAATGAGGGATCTAAGGAAATAAATGATACCACAGACTAAATTATACCATACTTTTATTTATCCCTACCATAAACCACACCATAGATTAACAACAGAAATAAACTTTGCAACTTTTTTAACATATTTTTTTATGACATTTTTTTCATGCACATAGAAAGAAGACAGATTTACATAGGATCAGAAACAATTTTTTTAATTAAGACAAGTTAATATTGAAACATTTATTTTCTAACATCATATATTATTTAACCAGAATATGAATTGTTTATAGTCATAGAGTTTACTCTTAACTTCTCTATTTTATTAATTTTAAAGTTTACATACTACTATCTGAACCAATGTAAGTCTATCTTTAGAGAAGCATCCGTGTATATGATATGCAATTATGCAGCAATCATGGTGTATTTGTATGGTTCTTCATATGCAACGTCTACTTTATACTCCATACTGCATTCACGACAAGTGCCGTTGACCATAAACTGGTCGAAACTTATATTATTTTCATGGAATGATTCAATCAAGGCAGTGACAAGGCTGTCAATCATTTCAGGAGTGTGGTGCGGCCCAGGCGCGAACCTCAAGCGTTCCTCCCCTCTAGCTACCGTTGGGTAGTTTATTGCTTGTGCATAATGGCCTCTTTTCATGAGGGACTCTGCAACCTTGGCCACCTTATCTGCTCCTGTTATCGGTACAGGTACTATGTGACTTACAGATGGCATTTGAGGAAGACCAGCTATGAGTAGAGATAGTTTTAAGTATCGAACAATCCCTTGGTGTTTTGCTCTCATACTTCGACCTTCTTCACTAGCTAGAAGGCGTATAGCTGCCAAGGAGCCTGCTAACGTTGGTGGTGGAAGTGCTGTGGTAAATATGAATCCAGGAGCTAAAGATCTTATGGTGTCAATCAGAAGAGAGGAGCCAGCGATGTACCCTCCTACATTCCCAAAGGCTTTACCCAAAGTTCCCGACACAATATCTATGTGGTGCTCCAAACCTCTCTCCTCCCCTATACCTGCACCATGTTTTCCATACAATCCAACAGCATGCACTTCATCAACAAAAGTCAGTGCTCCATATTCGTGTGCAATATCACACATTTCTTCTAAAGGACAAATAGCTCCACTCATGGAGTGGACAGTCTCAAATACGACTAGCTTGGGTACACCGGCTGGTGACTCGGACAGTAATTCTCTAAGGTGGTTGGGGTCGTTGTGCCTAAATATATGCTTGGGAGCCCTGCTGTTCCTGATACCCTGTATCATGGACGCGTGGTTGCCTGCGTCCGAGTACACTATACAACCTGGCAGAATTTTGGCTAGAGTCGATAATGTTGCATCATTTGCTACAAAACAGGAACTGAAGATCAAGGCGGCGGGTTTTTTGTGCAGTTTGGCAATTTCGGCTTCAAGTTTTTCAGTCATCTGCGAGTTGCCAGCGATGTTGCGGGTGCCGCCTGCTCCTGTGCCGTAGGACTTGATGGCGGAAATGGCGGCGTCCTGCACGGCGGGATGGCGCGATGCCCCCAGGTAGTCGTTAGCGCACCACACCGTGACGCGTCGATTGTCGGCCCCTTCCAGCGCTTGCGGGTACATTCCCTCCGCGGCCAGCCGGGACACCTTCCGGAACACGCGGTACGAATAATCCTTCTTCTTGGCACTGATTTGTTCACTGAAGAACTTTTCGTATTGGTAGGTTGGCGCGGGCTCCTTGATGTCCTCGGTCATTTCCTTCGGAGCTTCTTGAATGAAGGGGCACTTGGTCTCGTCGACCCCGAGCGAGCGGAAACCTCGCGAGAGAATCGGGCATAGGTTCCCATATTGCTTCAGCAACGCGCTGCCGTAATTTCGCACGAATCCTTGATTCATTGATCCTAGGAAAGGGCAAGGCATTTTATGTAATCGATGACACCCACTCGACACTAACGACAGTACAGAATACTGTTTATAAACGATTTCGCGATGTTTTCGACGTCCAACGTTGGCTCTCACTGTAGCCGAACGTCTCACCGAAGTTACGTTTCCGACTGGTAGCTCAAAACACGATAGCCTTCATTTATAAAGTACGTGTCGTCATATCGATTATGTTTGGATGAATGTTTTACTATACTTTCGACTCCAGCAGTCTCCACGTAAAATTTTTTATTATGATTTCGAAACGTCAAATATTAATGTTGCCATTGCATATCGCATTTGGCAAGGTTGAAGTTGTCAATGTCATATCATGTGTGTTACCAGTGTAAAGAATTACACTTGTGCACATTACCCGACTTTTTTCCAAATTCCACATTTGCCAACATTCTAAAAATTAGTAATATTTTAAATATTTTTGGTAACATTGTGCACCAACATTTCGGTTATCATAACCAACGGTTAACATAAGCTAAACGTAAAATTTACTGTTCACCACAACCCGACACCGTTTCTTTTGTGACGGTGTGACTAACAGTTAGAACGTAATAGATATATTCTTTGGCTAGAACCCAGAGCCGGTCTAAAAAGTCAAAACCAACAGTGAACAGAAAATATTGATATTCGATTCTGAAATTAATCTGAAATCACAAATCAGTAGGTATCAATATTAATGCTATCAATAAAGAACGTGAATTTAATTTTCTGAATTTGAATTCTGCGTTATTTTTCAAATCTGGATATAAAAAACATTAAAAAAGGAGCATTCCAGTTAAATATTCCAAAGTATTTATTATTTATATATGAGAAACATTTCCCTTTAATTCATATTGTCGCGATGTTCTCGATAAACAACAATTTGGAGCTGCGAAGAATTACTATCACCAGTTTGATAACATGCATCTACCTGCCGAGCATTGTGACCGTGATATCTTACAAGGGGCTGCTGTATTCAGTCGGGAATCCCTCATCGGTCTACATCCTCGTTCTAATATTCGTGGCGGAGTTAATGAAGTCATTTTATCTGAACTCTAGTAACGAGTATATTGTGAAGAAGAAGAATAGAAACCGAGCTAGTGATATTATGAAATCAATAATATTTTTGTTTGGAGTTGTATTTTGTTTCTTCATTGCTATCATCCTCTTTGGCGCTCCAGTGTTAGAGCACCACGATGGGACTCTGCTGTTATCGATTCTCTTAACTTTGCTGTCCATATTCCCTTTGATAGCTTACACTGGTGTTGAATCAGCGATGCAACTTTTATTTGGAGTGAAAACATTTACCAGAGATACAATAATTGCTATGTTGGTAAATAATGCACTATTGACAGTCTGCGGAGCTTGGCTGGGAGCAGTTGTGATTCCTCTAGATTGGAACACACCCTGGCAGCAGTGGCCAATACCATGTTATTTGGGCGCTATTGGTGGTTACCTGCTATCAAATGTGTTGACTGTGACCAAAGTTACATTAATGTCGGCATCTAATAAGTATCCTGCACTGAACTTTTTTGTTAATGTGATAAACAGGCTTCACATATCTAAGTAATGGATTTAATTTCTATTATTGCAATTATGTGTATTTAAATATTTGAATGTTGTAGTATACATGTAAAATATGTTTTGTTTGAAAACCTTAAAAATGTTTTATTTAATTTTAACTTTAAGAAAACCAATAAAAAAATTAATAATGACAAATAAACTATATGTTAATTTTAAAATTTGTTTCTATTATTATAATATAATACCATTACATTTTAAGAGATTAATAGTAAATATTGGATGACACTGATGGTAGATGTTGGGTTAATATTGGATAAGTCCTCGCTCACTGGTGCGACACTTGCCTTCTCAGCTCGAATTTTTCTCCTTGCCCAACCAAATCTGGTAGGATCTTTTTAGAACAGCTTTGGAAACTCGCTCTAGAATGGAGTTTACTGATGCTGCTGTTGGTCTACCTTATTGAATTCATTTATGAAGTTATCGACAACTACCGAATTTGTAATGAATCTTTCTATCAAAACTTAAAAGGCAGCGCTTTAGCAATTATCTATTTAAAGTATTTATAACTACCTATATTAAAATCTGTTGGATAGGTATAAGCCGCAACCCTGGAACAGCCCCAGAATTGTATTTTGTAGGTATCCAGCTTTCAATTCAAGGGGGGGGGGGTCATATAGTCATGGTACATAAAATTTTATTATATCGAGATTTCACTGATTCAACTTTGAAATTGGATGAGCTATAGAGGCACCTCAGTTTTCTGGCGCAAGAAGTAATCCAAAAGAAATAAGAAAAAAGCAAACCCCTGACAGCAAGGTGGAGGTTTTCACGCGACCGAAGGTCGAGTGCCAAAATCGCTGGGTTAACGGATTCTACATCAAAAATGAATCGGATACGGGGGAATCGTAGAGCTCTTGCGCAGGGCAGGATCCGAAAGAAGGGGAGATAAAACCTGTGACTGGAGGTAGGAGACTGGCGCTTGCAAATAATCGGGATTTCACTAATTCTACATTGAAGAGGCAACTGTGATGCCTCCATGCCTCTTCAACACGCTTGACAACTGTGTCAAGCGCAGGACTTAATCCAAAATATTGGAGAGCGAAACTCTGATAGCAGGGCGGCTGATTTTTTTTTTGTGGCTGATTTCTGTGGCTCAATTTCAATGAATTCATTAATTCTTCATTGAAATTGAGAGAGGCATGGGTCATCAAACTTGTCAAGCGCAAGATGTAATCCGAAAGAAAGGATAGCATCTCCATCCTCTCGCAAACCCCTGATGGAGGTTTTGTGCGGGGGATATGGCGCAACCGAAAGTTACGCGTGGATATCGGAGGATTATGAATTTCATATAAAATATTACTTAGACTGGCATGCATCGCAGTGGTAAAGCGCAATACGAGTCCCTCGCGGTCATAGGCCGGCGATTTTGACGCTACCTTCTGCGCGAAAATCGGTAAATTCACGGATTTCACAACAAAATGAGGCGAGCCAGTGCAAAATATATTTTAGTAAACAAGAAAAACTCTTATCGTATCTTTTAGCGAAACAAATTTTTTTTAAAGTTTATTGACAAATAAATAGTAATTTTTTAATCAGTGGTCAACAGAGGACCAGTCCAGAGGGGGGCCATGACCGCCATGACATCATGGATGTGATTGAGTCAATAACCATATTGGAAAAATTATAACATCTCAAGTAAAAGCATGAGATCGTGCACAGAGCCAGATGCCGCTTCTGACATAAAATACATTCACTTATCTAAGATTTATGGGGGATAAATAAAAATATCATAATTTTAGTAAATTAATAACTTTATTTTGTGTTTTTGTTAAATATTTACATAGCTTATACAATTTCATTATAAAATATGAAACTTAACCAATTTATACCGCATCACATTGCTCAAATAACTCTATACATTAGCATTACAATATACAAACAATTCTCTTCACCACGACAAACTCTCAACAACAGAATTGAAGCCACTATAAGGTTTGCAAATGAAATAAACTTAATTTTTCGTATTTATTAACATTACATATTTTATGCAGTTGTCTAATAGTATAAGATTTCCTTCACACTAGCCAGCCAAAAACTATGCTGCAGTAACGCTTATGTGAAAGAACTGTAATTATAGTTTATTAAATAAATTACAGTTTTTTAGATTTTATAATTACTGTGTCATTCTTTATAAAATACCAAATGTTAAATTAAATTGAGCACGCTACTGAAATGTATGTGAAATAATTTACAAACCTTATAGTAACCCAAGGGTGCAACAGCAGAGGCAGGGCAGACGAACCGAAAAAGACTTAGGAATGATAGTTGACAGTTATTATCTTCTAATATAATTATCTATTAACAAGATCTAAGCCGTTTATTTATTGAACGTTTTTAAAATTTTTTTTGCTATATTATTTACTGTGAACAACAATGCTATTTTTGTAAAACACTCAAGTTCAGCGTAAACTTCAAGAAATGATAAAATACCGTCAGCTGTAATAGCAGCTTCAAATATATTCTATTTTAAAATATTTTCAAAACAAAATTACATACGGAAATAAGCAAAGTTTTGTTGCTTCTATCATCACGAATTTCTACAAAGTAAAGGCTGCCCCTACTCTTGTTTATTTGCGATGGACCCTTATACACTTGTGGACAAATTACATAGTAACATAAAGTTACACATCTAAAGCTTTGTGGGTTAGTAAACTCTACGAGTGTGGTATGACCCTGACAATGAAAACAAGAGCGCATTTTGAAAATCTCAATACTGGAATAATCTGAACACGAAAAAGTGGACCAGTGTGTCCCAGGGCTATTTAAAAAGGGAAATCATTTTAAACAATTTCATTAATACTTGATTCTCTTAAATCTCATTGGTACCTACGGCTACAAAGACCTTTTTTTGGAGAACATTGTGAAAGTGGTAATATTACGTTGATAAAATTTGTTTCGGATATTTCAAACAACAGAAGTAGCACCATTATTATTTCATTAATTTTAAATTATAAGTAATCATACAAAGTTCTATCAACTAATTATTTTATTTATTAAATTCCAGTTGGATTACAATTCTTCAATTAAAATTATTCTTGTTTTTATTGTGGTCATCTTATGTCGAAACCCGAACTTTATTATGGAAAGATCTTAATATTTAAATATGTATTAAAAATCTTAACAATTATATAACATTAGTGTTCAACACTTAATACTCTCATATGAACTTTTTAACATAAAACTGCGACACATGCAATACAGATAAATACAGATTTTATAATTCCAAATCGGTTCTATATACACTAAATTTTGACTAAACTAAAATGACAAAAACCAAGTTTTGTTAAATAAACACAACATTTTTTTGAAATTCTAACGTGTGGGTAAATTAAATCCACGTGGATATTGGATTTTTTCCCCACCACTAACAGTATTTTTTTACTGTCAGCCGTGCGAATTATGTAAATAAATTAAATTGTGTCAAATTAGTTTAGTAAAAAAAGTGTTAAGAATTGGTCCGAATATCTTGTGGCACATTTGATTTATGTTTGTTATAAAAAATATTATTTGATTAAAAAAATATTCTCAGTATATCCAAAGGTACATATTGAGGTGCGCGACATTCGGATGCGATTGCGTTTATCGCGTCCCAATTTGATTTGTCCCCAATTAACGTTAAACTTCCGTTTTAATCGCGTACCCGATATAAATACCCATATGACAATGACCGGTATTATACTTTTATGCACCATGAATTATTATGCGGATAATGGCAAAGTAAGCCCTCTTTGTAAGTCGTGGACTCCCGCAAACTGGAGTATGCGCCTATTAAAATACGTATCACATCTACTGAGTGCATAACACCTATATTTACTATGAATAAAGCGATGTTGAAAACACTTGGCAGTAGTGGTGTTGCCATGTGCCACATGCTAACATTTCTGCTCTCTCTCCAAAGAGCACAGAGTAACTGTGTATATCATGATTTTACTAATTACATTATCCTTTGTTACTGTAAAAGCATGACTGTTTAAAACTGCAATGATACCAAGTTCACATCAAAGATTTGCGAGGGTACATGTTAGATTTTGATCAGGCATTTCAACATATTAACACGTCGGTAAGATGTCATTTTCAATAAATCCAGTGCGATTTCAGCTCGTTTACTTCACAAGTGTTGCCACATTACAGTGGGTAATTTACATAAAGATGAGATAAATATCTTAGCATTCCATAGATAGTGTTCTATACATTGTGTGGCAAGAAATTTCGGTTTATCAAAACTCACGGGTGTAATTTAAGCTACTAAAAATCTGGTATTGTTTAGCACCCAAGAGGCCGGTATAAGGACGGAAGCACGGTCTGAAAGTTTTATATGATCACCAGTTTAATACGTCATTAAATTGGTGACGGGATATCGTAAAACATTAAATTTTACTATTGCATAGCTTTTTATCCGTTGGTGATGATAACCGGAATTTCGTGAAAAAACCCAACACGCTGAATGTTAAAAACATATTTCATAGAGTTACCGTGCAGGTTTGTATACATTGTGTGGCAGAGAAATCTTCGAGTTTACCTCAATACTTGTGACACGGGTGTAGGTTTAAGGGCCTCTAAAAATACTAGAACTTTTAATGACCTTTTGAAATATCACGCTTGTAAAAAAATGACTTTTGGAATACACGCTTGGAGAAAAAATTGGAACGGAGGATGAATCCGGTCTCTCTGGCAATCCGAAAGTTTTTAGAGTCCATCCCAATTAATGTCAGTAGTTTTAAAAATGGTATGCAATAGCTTTAAAACCTCTCCGAGTGCCACAAGTCTTTTTTGACTATCCTCGGTTTATTTAATTATAAATAGATAAACAAATTAATCATTGACATTAAAAGTGAGGTGGTACATTTGGTGTATTCCTCTGTTTGTCAGTCTTCAAAAGCCAAATGGAATCACTTGCAGGGTGGGTTTTAGATATGATTCAAGGCCATTAAGCAGTACCGGCAAGTATTTTAATTTTGTTATTATGCAATGACAATGCATTATAAATTTATTAGTTAAATACATCTTTTTTAGATATGTTTTAGACAATATATGGTCGTGGATAAAAAGGTACTTTATATACCACTTAAGTCGAGTAAAATAAATGTAGAGCGTTGATGTCAAAGGGCGACGTTATATTCTAGATTTGTGACTGAATATATTTGAAATAAATGAATAAAAAAACCGCTTAATCTTACAACATTACAAGCTAAGAA
This sequence comes from Mycalesis mineus, assembly GCA_034621355.1. Taxonomy (NCBI): domain Eukaryota; kingdom Metazoa; phylum Arthropoda; class Insecta; order Lepidoptera; family Nymphalidae; genus Mycalesis; species Mycalesis mineus. The sequence continues at coordinate 16,542,670 of CM067892.1, forward strand.
CACTGACAGTGCTGTCAATTAGGTTTTACACAAATTATTTTTTACACTAAATTGACACATGTAAAAAACATGACGGACATTGCTAGTTATAAATGATTTATTTATTGTTTATCGTAGATATTATTTGATCCTATATTTTTCTTTTGTTTTATTTTTTTTTATATTTTCGAGTTTCAGAAATTTCTTCGTAAAATTATTTAATTTATGTACTTAATAAGGTGCTTGCAATGTTCAACAATGTTATAGTTGTCAATTTAGTTAAGTTTATTATAGATCTGTGTGCAACCCAATGCGTCCATTCACTCTCCATTCACTTACATTATATAAAATGCACCGCTATTACTAAGTACAATTAAAAACCATAACAATCTTATAGCTGTGTACTTTCTATACAACTTTGATATATACAATATTAAATGCTGAAATAATTTGTATGTATTTCTTTTTTTAACAAATTAATTCGGGTTTTTTTACTGTAACGAATTATGTCATTTTGCAAAATCTATCGCTGTATTCAAAGTTTGATTAAATAGGTACTGTTACAGTACATATGCAGTCGTAGATAAAACTGTTTAATCACAGATAGTAACTGCATATTTCTTTATTTTCAAAATTGTATAGAAACCACACTACATTATAATATTTATTACAATAATCTAACAATGGCCTAATACGCCGCCAAATAACATTAAATATAAATGACTGCATGTTTGGACAAAAAGCACACAACGTCGAAAGTTGAATCTTAAGCTCGTTGAGCTATACTATAGTCTGAACCATATAAATTGGCAATACAGGACGTTGAACCCTCGAGAGCAATGGAGTAGAAAAACTACTATTTCTCGGTTGGCAACATTGTTAACATTGCCAACCGACGAAACTTATTATGTGGGAGTGAAACTCAAGCAGTGGACTGCCAATCCACGGGAAAGAGAGAGATAGGTAGTGGTTTGTATACTCCTTTGCTCTCGAGGGTTCAAAGCCCTTTATTGCCAATTTATGTGGTTCGGACTGTAGTTAGGTATTCCGCCGATCTCTTTCTGGATCAATGACGAAGGAAAACAGCTCTTAAGTGCGTTTATAGATTTTGGATTAAAAAAAATAATTTGATTAAAAAGCCACACCGAGTCGAGTTAGTGATAAGTTTTTAAAATGCAACTTCAATTGATTCTGTAGAGAACGATACATCTTTAGTGATAAATTATAGTTATTATTTTTAGTTTCATTTCGATTCATTGAATTACAATAAAAACTAAATGACATTTTACTGCAGTGTTAATATTTTTTGTATGGGCAAGGGCGAACTTGCTTGCAGAACCGCCGGTAGTCTTTTCTTAAGCGCAAATGTATAGAACTCTATAATCTGCCTTATGGTGGATATTGGATATACTCATTTTCTATGAATAATTGCAAATCTTAAGATTAAGTTTAACTAATCTATGAGTAATTTCGACCAAACGTCAATTGTTCATCATACGATTTTATCAGGATTGTCTTTATTGAACTGTAACTGTTGCTTTGGTGTGGCTTTACTTGACTATCATGTAAATTAAAAAAGTAAAGGATAAACGCACCAGTTCTCTAAGCCGCAACAATGACATGACGCACGCTGTTCACTAAATAATGAGCCAAATGATTGCCTTCTTCAATTCTAATAAAATGTTAAAGCTTCTTGCACATTGCTGTACTGTGCGGGATTATACTTCTATGCATTCTACTAGATTGGCAGTTCTAAATGTGCCATACTTCTAAACATATTAATAGATTATTTACAGTTCGCAAGATGCCATAATGCGCGCGGATATTAAATTGTTTACGAATTTTAATACCATAGAAGCTGTGGCATAGACTATATACCTTAAAACTAGCAATTCTTGTACAGTTCACGATTTTCAGTTTCAGAGTTTCGGAGGCAATTAATCGATCTAGGTTTAATTTTTTAAAAAATGTTGTTTTATTAGTGTTTTTATGCAATAAATAAATATTATAGGACAATTACACACATCGCTATATAGCCCCAAAGTAAGCGTACTCGTAAGTAGCTTGTGTTATGGGTACTATGATAACTGATGAATATTTTTATATATATTATACATAAAAACTTATAATATATAGATAAACACCCACACTGGAAAACATCCATGCTCATCACACAAATATTTTCCAGATGTGGGAATCGAACCCACGGCCTAGGACGCAGAAGCAGGGTCATTACCCACTGCGCCACTCGGCCGTCAATGAAATCTGTACACAACTTCTATTGGTAAAAAGCTTCACTGTGTAACAAAAGAAGGCGTTGTATTGTTTAAAAAAAATAAAAAACAAAATACCGAGCAAACCCAGGTAATATATAATTATCTATGAAAACGAATAAAGATACATTTTTATATATTTTGTGAGTACACATTATTTATTATAACAAAAATATATAGAATGGATTCACATTTAGGTTAACTTACATACTTATTCCTTGATACGTCGAAAAAGATGTTCAGAATAATGGCTTCAATTTAATGAGTAGCACAACCATTCTAGTAGAACACATAGAAATCCCTTACAACATGTACGAGTAATCTCCAATTAAATATCACTTTTTGTATTCTAATGCAAATTGTATTCAAAATACATAATTTCCACTTTACTTTTCTTCTATGTGATTTGAATTGTATAAGGCGGAGAATATGCACGACTAAATTTCGATACAAAATAAAAAACTAATCACAATAATATTCTAACTAAAACTTAATACTATCGGATATAGATCCATAGAGCGGTGTAATATGTCTTACAGTGTAAAATAACCATAGAGCATAGAAACAAAGATGGCGGCGTGGTACAGGCCTACGTACTGTTTGTGTCTGGCTGGAAGTAATGTAGACCGTTTATCTGGAAGAGAAATAATACAAATCAGTACATAAATATATACATATTTTTTTTTATTGAGAAAGAATACAATAAGGAACTTAAGCTAACTTATCCTAATAACTATACAAATCATGCCCACGTGGAATGGTGGCAAGAATACTGGCTGCATTTCCGCGTTGGATAGCCAGGCTAATCCTTTGCGCAAAAAATGAGTTCTTCGGTCACCAGTTGAGGCAGTTAGGCGCGGTGAAATGTTACGGAAGAATTTTTTGGCACTACGACTCCATGGCCCAAGGGTCTCCACGGCAAAAGGTACAAATATGTAACTCTCTCTCAGAGAGGCATACTTGTGCCACTTACCGATTTCAGCCTTTTCTGCTGCGGCTCCCGGTCTTGATTCTGTCTCCCTGATATGACACGGAGCCAATGTGTCAACGCAAGTAGCGTCCCACATTAGGGCCCGTCCCACTTCCCAGGGAAATATTAATATATATTATAGTAGCTTAGGTATATTATATTACATTCTATAAATAAATCGGCAATTATTATTGATAATCATCTTTATATTGTTAAATTATAAGTGCGCAGTGCTGGGCTGCTTATTGTTAAAATCAAACGAGAATTCGATATTTAGTTTATTGTACTTAACTTTTACATTGAACGGCCATTACAAGAAGGAAGTGCAGACAACCATAGATCATGAAAACAGTTTAGCATAGATTGTCTACAACTCTAAACAATGTTAATACAATGTTGCTATTTCTTAATTACTTTCTAAATAAAATTTACATAATTTTTCTCAATATATATATTATATAACAAAGCTCCTCGCTGCGACTGTCTGTTTGTTCGCGACAAATTCAAAGACTGCTGAATGGACTGTCATGCGGTTTTCACCAATAGATAAAATCCTCCATCTTAAATATTCACTGCGCCATGTTTAAATCATTTAGCTGATAGCATAAGAAAAGATTTACGATGTTATTTTTGGTGGTCGCGCGCCATGACAGAGTACAGGTACTCGACGCCGGGCAGCGTGTGAACCTTCGCCTTGATCGCCGGCGCCATGAACGTCGTGAACCACCTGCACTGTGAAGGTGAGCACTCACCGTCATGTCGTACTCGGTGACGAAGGCGGGCACCTCGAGCTGGTCGCGCGCCATGACAGAGTACAGGTACTCGACGCCGGGCAGCGTGTGAACCTTCGCCTTGATCGCCGGCGCCATGAACGTCGTGAACCACCTGCACTGTGAAGGTGAGCACTCACCGTCATGTCGTACTCGGTGACGAAGGCGGGCACCTCGAGCTGGTCGCGCGCCATGACAGAGTACAGGTACTCGACGCCGGGCAGCGTGTGAACCTTCGCCTTGATCGCCGGCGCCATGAACGTCGTGAACCACCTGCACTGTGAAGGTGAGCACTCACCGTCATGTCGTACTCGGTGACGAAGGCGGGCACCTCGAGCTGGTCGCGCGCCATGACAGAGTACAGGTACTCGACGCCGGGCAGCGTGTGAACCTTCGCCTTGATCGCCGGCGCCATGAACGTCGTGAACCACCTGCACTGTGAAGGCGAGCACTCACCGTCATGTCGTACTCGGTGACGAAGGCGGGCACCTCGAGCTGGTCGCGCGCCATGACAGAGTACAGGTACTCGACGCCGGGCAGCGTGTGAACCTTCGCCTTGATCGCCGGCGCCATGAACGTCGTGAACCACCTGCACTGTGAAGGTGAGCACTCACCGTCATGTCGTACTCGGTGACGAAGGCGGGCACCTCGAGCTGGTCGCGCGCCATGACAGAGTACAGGTACTCGACGCCGGGCAGCGTGTGAACCTTCGCCTTGATCGCCGGCGCCATGAACGTCGTGAACCACCTGCACTGTGAAGGCGAGCACTCACCGTCATGTCGTACTCGGTGACGAAGGCGGGCACCTCGAGCTGGTCGCGCGCCATGACAGAGTACAGGTACTCGACGCCGGGCAGCGTGTGAACCTTCGCCTTGATCGCCGGCGCCATGAACGTCGTGAACCACCTGCACTGTGAAGGCGAGCACTCACCGTCATGTCGTACTCGGTGACGAAGGCGGGCACCTCGAGCTGGTCGCGCGCCATGACAGAGTACAGGTACTCGACGCCGGGCAGCGTGTGAACCTTCGCCTTGATCGCCGGCGCCATGAACGTCGTGAACCACCTGCACTGTGAAGGTGAGCACTCACCGTCATGTCGTACTCGGTGACGAAGGCGGGCACCTCGAGCTGGTCGCGCGCCATGACAGAGTACAGGTACTCGACGCCGGGCAGCGTGTGAACCTTCGCCTTGATCGCCGGCGCCATGAACGTCGTGAACCACCTGCACTGTGAAGGCGAGCACTCACCGTCATGTCGTACTCGGTGACGAAGGCGGGCACCTCGAGCTGGTCGCGCGCCATGACAGAGTACAGGTACTCGACGCCGGGCAGCGTGTGAACCTTCGCCTTGATCGCCGGCGCCATGAACGTCGTGAACCACCTGCACTGTGAAGGTGAGCACTCACCGTCATGTCGTACTCGGTGACGAAGGCGGGCACCTCGAGCTGGTCGCGCGCCATGACAGAGTACAGGTACTCGACGCCGGGCAGCGTGTGAACCTTCGCCTTGATCGCCGGCGCCATGAACGTCGTGAACCACCTGCACTGTGAAGGCGAGCACTCACCGTCATGTCGTACTCGGTGACGAAGGCGGGCACCTCGAGCTGGTCGCGCGCCATGACAGAGTACAGGTACTCGACGCCGGGCAGCGTGTGAACCTTCGCCTTGATCGCCGGCGCCATGAACGTCGTGAACCACCTGCACTGTGAAGGCGAGCACTCACCGTCATGTCGTACTCGGTGACGAAGGCGGGCACCTCGAGCTGGTCGCGCGCCATGACAGAGTACAGGTACTCGACGCCGGGCAGCGTGTGAACCTTCGCCTTGATCGCCGGCGCCATGAACCTCGTGAACCACCTGCACTGTGAAGGTGAGCACTCACCGTCATGTCGTACTCGGTGACGAAGGCGGGCACCTCGAGCTGGTCGCGCGCCATGACAGAGTACAGGTACTCGACGCCGGGCAGCGTGTGAACCTTCGCCTTGATCGCCGGCGCCATGAACGTCGTGAACCACCTGCACTGTGAAGGCGAGCACTCACCGTCATGTCGTACTCGGTGACGAAGGCGGGCACCTCGAGCTGGTCGCGCGCCATGACAGAGTACAGGTACTCGACGCCGGGCAGCGTGTGAACCTTCGCCTTGATCGCCGGCGCCATGAACGTCGTGAACCACCTGCACTGTGAAGGCGAGCACTCACCGTCATGTCGTACTCGGTGACGAAGGCGGGCACCTCGAGCTGGTCGCGCGCCATGACAGAGTACAGGTACTCGACGCCGGGCAGCGTGTGAACCTTCGCCTTGATCGCCGGCGCCATGAACGTCGTGAACCACCTGCACTGTGAAGGCGAGCACTCACCGTCATGTCGTACTCGGTGACGAAGGCGGGCACCTCGAGCTGGTCGCGCGCCATGACAGAGTACAGGTACTCGACGCCGGGCAGCGTGTGAACCTTCGCCTTGATCGCCGGCGCCATGAACGTCGTGAACCACCTGCACTGTGAAGGCGAGCACTCACCGTCATGTCGTACTCGGTGACGAAGGCGGGCACCTCGAGCTGGTCGCGCGCCATGACAGAGTACAGGTACTCGACGCCGGGCAGCGTGTGAACCTTCGCCTTGATCGCCGGCGCCATGAACGTCGTGAACCACCTGCACTGTGAAGGCGAGCACTCACCGTCATGTCGTACTCGGTGACGAAGGCGGGCACCTCGAGCTGGTCGCGCGCCATGACAGAGTACAGGTACTCGACGCCGGGCAGCGTGTGAACCTTCGCCTTGATCGCCGGCGCCATGAACCTCGTGAACCACCTGCACTGTGAAGGTGAGCACTCACCGTCATGTCGTACTCGGTGACGAAGGCGGGCACCTCGAGCTGGTCGCGCGCCATGACAGAGTACAGGTACTCGACGCCGGGCAGCGTGTGAACCTTCGCCTTGATCGCCGGCGCCATGAACGTCGTGAACCACCTGCACTGTGAAGGCGAGCACTCACCGTCATGTCGTACTCGGTGACGAAGGCGGGCACCTCGAGCTGGTCGCGCGCCATGACAGAGTACAGGTACTCGACGCCGGGCAGCGTGTGAACCTTCGCCTTGATCGCCGGCGCCATGAACGTCGTGAACCACCTGCACTGTGAAGGCGAGCACTCACCGTCATGTCGTACTCGGTGACGAAGGCGGGCACCTCGAGCTGGTCGCGCGCCATGACAGAGTACAGGTACTCGACGCCGGGCAGCGTGTGAACCTTCGCCTTGATCGCCGGCGCCATGAACGTCGTGAACCACCACGTCATCATCTGCATCAATGAATACATACGTGCATACATTCATATATTCAATTATATCGATTCGTGTGATTATACAGATCAAAATCACCAATTCTTGTACTAAACCTTAAACGGTCTAGTAATAATCAAATAACCCTTAGGAATCTTTAAGAATTAAGAACAAAATACTTACTTTTGTCCAAAATGTAGGGTGTACTATGTAGAATGCTTTCAAGTTTTTCTTATATCTGAAATGAAAATAGTTTTTTTTAATAACAGTGACAAAGTTAAACGAATATTGATCTTATAAAAAACAAGTTGAAGTAAACTGTCGTTGGCAGTAACAGAGTAGAATAACTCTATTTTTAATTACCTTCCGGAACCTATCGCCCTGCTTATATACTGCCAAACTGTACTGCTTTGTTTAGGGCATAGTTTCAGTCGTTAATAATAAGCCTAAAGAGATATCTCGAGTACAGAAAACGAGTAACGTCACCCAATAGCGGCGTCATCGGAAATATAGCTCTCGATGTTTTTGACTGCGCCGATTGGTGTACGTTTCTCGTTTTGTGTCTTCTGCGCTGGTGTCAGGCACATGGGAGTTAACACTTATCCCTCAGGTTGATGGACACAGAGCGACACTTTGTAGGACGAGTTCCTTCCACCTTCCCTGAAGTGTGACTCTGTTTATAGGCGTGCAGTTTTCCACAGCTCTTGGCTTAGATATCGGGCCAAAAAAATTTGCCTATTTCTATGGTAACAGTTTCCGACTCTTTAAATACACTAGTAGACCTAATATGAACTTACAACAAGTAATTTCTGAACAAAAGTTTAAAGCCCGGTGACAAATCATCGCTAACACTGTGCCCTAAGGAATCTAGGGATAGTCAAATTTGGATACCGTTCTAACTGCATCTACATACTACACACCTCCGCAAGTTAGTAATATATTAATTTAGTGTCATGACTCAGTAATAAGTAATATTGTACCTATTCCATATAATTATGTAGGTACTATACAATATTATAATCCTTGCACTGTTGCAGAGAGAGGTAAACATCGTGAGTCACGGATCCGTCGCGCGTCACAAGTGCGAATGAGTAATCGTACGATCATTGTCTAACAACTGTCATGAATTGTGAGAATTTTGTAAATGATTCCCATTAGCTTTGATCATCGTGTATTAAAGAGAACGATTGATTTGCCTAAAATGTACATTTGTGTTACTTTGCATGACAAAAAATCAGTTTTTAAGATTATTTAGATTTAGATTTCATTTATTATATGAATGTACCTGTGGCTTAAAGGATGAATTTACAGATGTATAACAAGCCCACCATAATGCCTATGAACTCCACCATAAGATTGTTAACGTAAGAAGAATAATGTTACTTGTAAGGCAGCACGGTGTAGACTTCCTTCAGCCAGCTGAAAGGCGGGTGGTTGTTGGACGCGGCAAGCGTGTGGAAGTACGCGATGACGTAGTCGCCGCGCACGATCGGGTCCAGCAGCTTGATCAGGTACAACAGCGCCTGGAAACAAATATACTCGTTATAAGATGAGGTCACCAATTTCTTACCCTAAGTGACGTAGGTTCGGTCATGGGGGCTTTAGGACTGACATACCTCTATAAACCCAAAAGTCCTTATAAGCCGATGTCTGAATATTACAAGAGACGCCCTTAAAAAGTCTAACATTTCATCTAGACCTCGTACTCCACCGAGATATAACTTCTGCCCTCGCCCAAAGGAACAAAAACGAAATGACTGTAGACTTGATTATTTGGTATTAATTTCAACTTGAAAGTTTCACAAGTTTTTAAGAAAAAATATTTAGGCAGATAGGCGGATATTCTGATTTCTAAGTTCAGTTTAATGTTCTGAACTCCAAATAGCCAAGTGGGCGTAGATTTAAATGTAACCTAAGGGACACACTTGGCTTAGAATTAGGAGGCATTGAAAGCCCTGTGGCCTTCAAGACTTGCCACGCCAATAAGAAAATATGCTTTAAGTGTAACTTATCGTATGGACATTGTCTGAATAAAAGAAGCACATGTCTAAGTAACGAAGTAAATCAATAAAAGGCACGCTGAGTCGAGTAGCCGCGAAGGAGCACCAACATAATACTGTTACACATAATCCATTACCTAACGCGATCAAATACATACATGGTTATTCAACCACTTGGACTTTTATGGCGAATTATTTTTCTTCGCGTCCATAAAATAGATCATATTTTTCAAGGTTTTATTAAACTTGCCCTGACAGTGTGCCTAGTGTAAGATTTTACCACGTCGATATCGAGAACAGTAAACGTAAATTTTATATGAAATTGGAGTAGCGCCATCTAGTTACAGTGAGAGTAAACGCTTTTTTCCTACATAATTTGACGTTACGAGTGAGTACGTTTTTACGCAGTCGCTCGGTGAAAAACTCACACTTGCCCTACTGTATGTTATTTTTATAGTGGAACAAATTTTAATACGAGGAGCCACTTTCTCTAAACGTTTGCTTTAAATTTTGCATGCTTCTGTTGACAGTACATTAATATGATAGAAACAACTTTATGCTGTAGCAAATAATGTCCAACGAGCTTCTGGGCCACTTAATTTTAAGTGATTACCGCCGAGGGTATTGCTAATAAGTTTTTTTTGCCTAATTATCTCCGAGTACTTAATGCTAAAAATCCTCGAGTTTAGTATGTGTTTGTGCATTCCCATATATTTTATTCCTACGATCATGCAATCGTGATTGATTAAGTCAAGGTTTCTATAAAATTGTTAGCTTTCTCAACAAAAAAAAGGTTCTTGGAAGCCATGCTTTCTTCTGCATACAAGATAGGTTATCCTGGATTGTATATTGCAACAGCAACTGTCCAGTTTCTTGCCTTTTCTTCTCGGAATCTGTCTCCTGAATTGACGGTAGATTCAACACGCAATGACAGAGTTGAATTTTTATATTTATTTCTTTTAGTAACCTGTAACAGTAACCTAATCGCGTCGCTATGATGCTTTCAAGTGAGGTTAGATACATAAATTTCAAGGTCTCCTTACCTTGTCCAAGTCGATGTCTGAAATGGGGAACCATTTGCCGATGAACACGACTACGGGTCTGCCGAGGCGGTCGACTCCGCTCTGGTAGAGGCAGCCGATGCCCGACACCTCGCTCAGGTCTTCACTGCGCGCGCGTCGTAACAAACGCTCGTATCTGGAGACAAGGAAACGAGAACGTGACTTTTTTTCCTTCAAATTAGCTCTTGACTGCCATCAAATCTGGTAGTAATTGATGATGTGATCTAAGATGCCAGTAGTCTAACTTATAAGAAGATCACATACACACACCGTTGGGTTTCATATCCGTACCTTATTGCCAAAAACGATAATAAGTTGCAATTTCCAGTAAGTCGTACTTCAGCGTACAGTAGTTCCTTTACAGTAAAAACTGTAGCACTGTGGAATGATTTGCCAAGGGACATTAGACAGTCCGAATCAATGAATGTCTTCAAAAATCGTTTTAGGGAATACTACTTAACTCTATTATGAATATGTGTATATGTATTATTTTATGTAGGTTTAATATATCTGTATATATACATTTAGGTAATTCAGAATTGGTGAAAAATCATAAATCTCACAAGTTTTACTAATTTTTGTCCGGACTTTTTCTTTGTTTCTTTTACATTGCAATGACGCCGTTCGCGCGTCCATTTGACAGTTTATGTCATTGTCAAAATAGTTAAACACATACTGACATTGACGTTTCGTATTACTCAGAGTAAATAAAGCAAATTTGGTTAGACAAATTCCTTATTCGGCCGTTCCTGACAAAGGGGTCGTCCCGACCCTGACATCACGTGGACCGGGACCAGCGTTACCAGTCTCTAACGGCTGGATCTGGAAATGCACCTCTCATACAAGCCTGCCTGACAGCCACTACATACAGGCCTGTAGAGCTCGAAATATGACACTTGCACTGAGGGAGTTCAATGCACATTGTCATAATCACCGTCATCTTTCACCTCACCGAGGTATCATACGAGCAGTCAGATGCGCCTCCAAAAGAACGCTCGATGCATCGCTTCAGGAGCGCGCGCGGTATGCGCCATCGCAGGCGTGCAGTATGCGCCGTCGTAGGAGCGCAGTATGTGCCTTCACAGGCCCGTAGCATGTACCTTCACAGGCACGCAGCACGCGCAGCATGTTCAATCGTTGAGGCTTGAAGTTGAGCGTACTCACCGCAGGTTGGGCGGACTACCCGCATGGTGGGCGGACTGACCGCATGATGGGCGGACTGACCGCATGATGGGCGGACTGACCGCATGATGGGCGGACTGACCGCATGATGGGCGGACTGACCGCATGATGGGCGGACTAACCGCATGATGGGCGGACTGACCGCATGATGGGCGGACTAACCGCGTGATGGGCGGACTAACCGCATGATGGGCGGACTGACCGCATGATGGGCGGACTGACCGCATGTTGGGCGGACTAACCGCATGTTGGGCGGACAAACCGCATGTTGGGCGGACAAACCGCATGATGGGCGGACTGACCGCATGATGGGCGGACGAACCGCATAATGGGCGGACTAACCGCATGATGGGCGGACAAACCGCATGATGGGCGGACTGACCGCATGATGGGCGGACTAACCGCATGTTGGGCGGACAAACCGCATGTTGGGCGGACAAACCGCATGATGGGCGGACTGACCGCATGATGGGCGGACGAACCGCAACATGGGCGGACTAACCGCAGGTAGATCGGACTAAACGAGGGATAACCGGACTAAGACCGTAGGCAAATTCGGACTAACCGCAGGTAGGTCGGACTGACCGAAGAATAAGCGAAAGAACCGCAGGTAGATCGGACTGACCGAAGAATAAACGGACTAAAACCTTAGGTAGATCAGACTAACCGAAGGATAACCAGACTACAACCGTAGGTAGATCGGACTAACCGCAGGTAAATCGGACTGACCGAAGAATAAGCGAAACAACCGCAGGTAGATCGGACTGACCGAAGAATAAACGGACTAAAACCTTAGGTAGATCAGTCTAACCGAAGGATAAACAGACTACAACCGTAGGTAGATCGGACTAACCGCAGGTAGATCGGACTGACCAAAGAATAAGCGAAACAACCGCGGGTAGATCGAATTGATCAAAGAATGAACGAACTAAAACCGTAGGTAGATCGGGCTAAAACTGTAGGCAGATTGCAGCTGGTAGTCAGTGCTTCTCAACACTTCGCAGGAAACAGCTCGCAATACGCATTTTTTTTTTTTTTTTATTTATTTATTTTTTTTTTATTTATTTTTTTTTTTATTTTTTTTTTTGAACACACCACGGCGAGCACTTCTCCTGAAACTAGCAGCGTTAACAGCACACGCAAACAATAGTTGACGCAGTATCAAGAGGCGGCATCTTGTCATTATGAAAACAGTACCAAAGTACAGTACACCGATACATGTTATGCTTAGATGCAGCAGTGTGTCGGAGCAACAAGCAACCTACATTGGTTCCTCAGTGACACTCCATGAAGCGATAGGCGACCTGGGCGGCCTCCTAAGCTTCTGGAACGAGCTCGGCTGCTTGGAATAAACCAGAGGGGACCAACACCGGAGGAATCACGCACAACGGCCAACATCGTGGCCAAGTGCGGGAAGAAAGAAGAAGAAGGCGGTACTTAGAACATGAATCTACTACTAGTAGTGTGTAGCGGAGACCATAACACTGTGTAAATACTTTTCCACTAATTGTTTTTACCAAAACTGCATTTAGTTAAACTTAACCATAAGCGATGTAAATTAGTATCGGCCAAAAGTCCCAATCATCGCTCGGTCTATTCTGACCTCAACTTACAAATCTTTTTAATTTTATATCACAACTGTTATTAATTTTGCATATGTTTATTTTTAACATTTTATTTTCCATTTAATAAGAAACCTGGGTAGATAACACTGCATCCAACAGATAACAAGTACCTCTAGCAACAGTCTAACAGATATATGCACGGGTGCCAGGAAACACACACCAGTGAAGCAGTATTGTTCAGAACTTCAACTAAGTGAACTTTTTGTAATTTTTATAATGTGAATGATGCCGCTACGCTACATGTGTGTCCTCCTCAACATATTTCAATCACACAAATTGCATTCACAAATTGCATTAGTAATTAATTTTTAAAATTGTTATCACCTTCAAGCCGGTGAGACCTTGTCACTTGGTACAAGTACAAAACTATAACACACTGAATACTGCAAACATTGATTGACATAACAAATTTACATGCACATACATAAATGTAAATTGTTACTAGATTTCAATTATTACACATTGCATTAATTATTAGTTTTAGAAATGATATAACTCACAGACAAGTGAGATCTGGTCACTTGGTGTAAACACAAAACTTTTTGTAACACACTGGATACATAGCAGCCAGTCAGTCAGAGAAATTAAGTTAAATAAAATATTTGTAAGTGTTTAACATTAAACTGTTCTTTCAATCTTTAACAATTATTTTTATTTAATTTTTTTTTTACTATCACTAACTATTTGACAACCCTCGGACGCAAACACACATGATAGCAAGTGATCATGCAATACAATGAAAGCGGGGTAACTTATTATTGGACTAGGATGAACACACAGTACACAGAACACCCCTTTTGTCTTCTACATGACGTTGCACTAGAATATCAAATCCCTTGGCAGTCTTGTTGCCTACAGAGCCACGAATGAAGCCTTCTACTAACTATACTTGGGCTAACAAAGTCTCAATCGGCCAAGACAGGAATCGAACCCCAAGCCTACTCTTATGAATCAAATGTGCATACCACTGCACTATGAGGGCTGATATTAACATTTGTTGAGTTAGTTTTACATGAGTAATGAATTGAAACTCCAATAGAAAATTGACGCGCAATTACACGATTTATCAAATGAGATATCAGTTTTCTTACCAAACAATGACGAGAAGCTTATAAATCTGTTACCTCCAGTTAAACCACCTGAATAATCCACTTGAATTCGTTACTTTTTGGTTCACTTTTACTTCATTCGTAGAGGCGAAATACCATCTTTGTATTTTGCATTGAAAACACTCGCGATGACAAATTTTGCATGTGGGCATTAGGTTGAATCCCAGTTCTGAATTTAGGTAATTCAGAATTGGTGAAAAATCATAAATCTCACAAGTTTTACTAATTTTTGTCCGGACTTTTTCTTTGTTTCTTTTACATTGCAATGACGCCGTTCGCGCGTCCATTTGACAGTTTATGTCATTGTCAAAATAGTTAAACACATACTGACATTGACGTTTCGTATTACTCAGAGTAAATAAAGCAAATTTGGTTAGACAAATTCCTTATTATACATTATCTATATATTTTGTCTTATTACAATTTATGTATTATTAGTATGTAAGTGTATGTAGTCTATTTATTATTGTGTTGCACTATCCGCTTTCCCTCATTTTATTCCAACTGTGCGGATTGTCTGGAGGGTATCGCTTTCAGCGATAAGACCGCCCTTGTACATATTTAATCATTGTTTTTATATATTATTCTGTTTGTTATTCTTTATATGTGTGCAATAAAGATTTTATCTATCTATCTAATTGCCTTTAATAGGGGGATTTGGGGCCACGCTACCCCAAGCTAGAAAACCTCAACATTTCATAGCTTAGGCTAATATATAGGACCCGATCCCGCAATAATCAGTGACTGGACCGAAGAGGTCAGCTAGTAAAATTCCTTGTTGAAAAAACAAAAATTACTTACACGCAAATTCACGTTAATTCAGTAGGTACGAACAAGTACCAAAGTCAATTTTATACAGACTTATTTGGTTTCACTGGATTACGAGGCTGACCACGCATACGCTCCCCTCGACGTAAGCTTCACCGCTTATTTCCAGTGCTAGCCAGAGAATAGACGATTTGAAAGACGTGAGTATTTTATTTAACTATAATATTTACTTAACGATAGACAAAAAATATATTCATTAGGTACCTCGAAAGGAAGTTTATAATAGGATGAGGCAAGGAAAATTACTTACATGTGTTGTGAATTTATATGCATAATTAAGACACGTTCTGCCTTATCTATTGCAGGTAGCGGTATTGAATTCTTAAGTAAACTTACACATTGATTACTTGTCAGGTGTTATACAATAGGAGTATTTATTTCTTTGATACAATACGACGACCTCCATGGCGCAGTGATATGCGCGGTGGTTTTATAAGACGGAGGTCCTGGGTTCGATCCCCGGCGGGACAGATTGAGATTTTTCTTAATTTGTCTTGGTCTGGCTGGTGGGAGGCTTTCGCCGTGGCTAGTTACCACCCTATCGATAAAGACGTACCCCCAAGCGAATTAGCGTTCCGGTACGATGTCGTGTAGAAACCGAAAGGGGTGTGGATTTCATCCTACTCCTAACAAATTAGCCCGCTTCCATCTTAGATTGCATCATCACTTAACATCAGGTGTGATAGCAGTCAAGGGCTAACTTGTAGTCAATAAAAAAAAATACGCGATACAGAGCTTCATTTAACCTTTTATAGGATACCACGGTCAAACCAATAATAATCCGCCCATCAACGTCCACTGCTAGACATAGGTATCAATATCAAGGGCCTACGTCCAACTTTTATGTTGAAGGATCTGCCTTCCGAGCCGGTGGTAGAGTCACTACAAATAGTCATATTTGACGTTTCAAAAGTGCTTATAATTGGCCTACTTGAAATAAATGATTTTGAATTTGAATTTGAATTTGAAATTTGAATCTATTTAATGTCTTCGGTCCATCTATTAAACATTAAGCAAACAAATATATCTATGTAATCTGTATTGGCATATGTTTTCTGCTTTACAAAGGTTATGTATGTTACTTTTACTTAATAACATTTTTATAATTTCAATAATTGACATGTAATAATTTTGACATTTTAATTACCTAATGTTACTTCGAAGTTTGTAAATTGCACGCCTAACCCTTGGCAAAATATGCTTGGATCTTTCTATTTTATTGCATTATTTTTGTAACCCTTGTTTAGAAAATACATAAATGATTATGATCATTAAGAGTACATTTTTGATACGAAGTCGCTATTCGAGCACCATGGGACCTCAACGTCTACTAATATAAGGATGCCTGGCCTTGTGTGAGACTTAAATAAAAATTTTTAACAAAAAATGGAACCGACTCAAAACGCACTAAAAAGTAAAAAATAACCGTGTCATTTAGTTGCTTTAATTTACTTAAGCATATCTATGAAGTCGGTGTCAGCAAATTTAAGGAACATTTATTTAACGTAGTAAAGCAGTTTGTGGGTTCTAGGTAATGTCCTTAAAGTAGAAACCTTAGCTGGCACCGACTCCTAGATATGCTTAAGTAAATTAAAGCAACTAAATGACACAGTTATTTATTACTTTTAGTGCATTTTTAATCCGGTTCTATTTCTTGTTAAAAATTTTTATTTCTTACTTTTTAGTAATTTATCGCCACGTGACGAACTTGTACTATACTGTCATAGTATATTATACAGCACTTATAGCCAAAAAGCTACCGATACTTACACAAAAACCGAAATCGCTGCAAGTGTGCCTATACAATTTGAAGAGTTCCTTCAATTTTCCCAGAAAATCATCATCAGATCCTAACATGATGACAATGGGACCACCTTGGAAGTATGCCTTTTCTAATAAAAAAAGAATTATCAAAATCGGACAACTCTGTAAAAAGTTATGCGTGGTCATACATAAAAAAAATATATTTATATAGGTGTCAAATTAAGAACCTCCTTCGTTTTTTTCGTCGGTTAAAAAAGGCTAAAAAATTTTTTAAATAAAAATAGAACCGACTCAAAACGCACTAAAAAGTAAAAAATAACTGTGTCATTTAGTTGCTTTAATTTACTTAAGCATATCTATGAAATTGGTGCCAGCCAAGTTTAAGGAACATTTATTTTACGTACTAAAGCAATTTGTGGGTTCTAGGTAGCATCCTTAAAGTAGAAACCTTGGCTGGCACCGACTCCTAGATATGCTTAAGTAAATTAAAGCAACTAAATGACACAGTTATTTTTTACTTTTTAGTGCGTTTTGAGTCGGTTCTATTTTTATTTAAAAATTTTTATTTCTTACTTTTTAGTGATTTATCGCCACGTAACGTACTCCTAATATACTGTCTTAGTATATTATACGGCACTAGTAGCCAAAAAGCTACCGATACCGAGTCAAAAACCGAAATCGCGGTAAGCGTGCCTCCAAAATTTGAAGATTTCCTTCATTTTCCCCAGGATATCATCATCAGATCCTAACATGATGACAATGGGACTACCTTGGAAGTGTGCCCTTTCTAATAAAAAAAGAATTATCAAAATCAAATAACTCTGTAAAAAGTTATGCGTGGTTATACATAAAAAAAAAACAAAAAAAATATATACGTGTCGAATTGAGAACCTCCTCCGTTTTTTTTCGTCGGTTAAAAATGATGACGATGCGATGATTCTAAGTTTTTTATTAAAAATATTCCAAAGTGTACAGGGAAAACGAGGACTTGCCGTGGGAAGCACCGAACACCATACAAATATGTACTCTGTTATAATTCGAATGAAAACCAATTTGTTTGATATTTGCCACCCAAATCAGTGCGTCGTAAAACCATTCTTAATGACTATTTGCTCAGTGTCGTGTTTTATGACTATAATCGTGAATAAACACCAGACACCGGATGGGAAGTGTTTGTACACACGCGAAAATAGTTCGCATTTCAATAACATTAAAGGTTTTTATTCCGTGCGTTTGTTTTTAAACCGTTTAATACAGTACGCTATAATGAGTCGGTATGTTTTGTGACCTTGTGTTTTGTCCTCTAAAATGCGCTAGGCTTAAAAATCTAGAGAAGATACCCAAATTAGCGCGCTACTAGCACTATCTCATTAGTTACATCATCCGCTGAGATAACAATTTTCTAAACACGACTGAAGGTTTCATTAGCAGGAAATAATCTATTTAAAAGATAAATTATGTAAATTTAATGGTATCATCTTTTATTTTAACGTCCAAGTACAGCACCGGGCAATCTTCCTTTTAGAAAAGTCGAATTAGAACCCATCACCCTGACTTACAGTGATAATGTTTTAACTGTAACGATGTTGTTTTAGTGTTTTTCTTTTAAATACTAAAACATTTTTGCCATGCCAAATGGGCGTGATACTGTTGAACTAAATATATTTTTAATACCTTTTTGTCTCAGTAAATAAATAATCGATTGATATTAATGATAATGCTCGGGACACTTTGAAGCACGAAGGTGTCAGTAGCACCACCAACTTTCGAATTCGGGATGAAAAACTAACAATATCTTGGAAGAAAGAAAAGGTATATATTTAACCTAACTTAGGACTAGAACCTACAAAGTCCGTCACAAACAATTAAGACTGCGAACTGCACATGGCAATAGATCAGCAGTCGCAGCTCATACAGCACACTACAAGTTTTTTTTTATCGACTACAAGTTAACCCTTGACTGCTATCACACCTGATGTTAAGTGATGATGCAATCTAAGATAGAAGCAGGCTAATTTGTTAGGAGTAGGATGAAATCTACACCCCCTTCGGTTTCTACACGACATCGTACCGGAACGCTAAATCGCTTGACGGTAAGTCTTTGTCGGTAGGGTGGTAACTAGCCACGGCGAAAGCCTCCCACCAGCCAGACCAAGACAAATCTCAATCTGCCACACCGGGAATCGAACCCAGCACCTCCGTCTTATAAATCCACTGCGCATACCACTGCGCTACGGAGGACGTCAAAGTTTGACGAGATTCTTAAAATGGTTTATATAAGCGGTAAATGTAATCTTAACACCTGCATCAAGGTAACGTTAGCTACGTTTAAAACGGGGTAGATCTGTATCAAGCAAGGCGCAGTTTTCGGGTCAAGGGCGCGAATCAATGGCACCCGCACCGAATAGCATTACGCCCCATAAATATTCCCCCATGACGTCTCAGTTTTATTTGCTACGTACCTACTGCGAATATCGGCTCGCTAGCGGCGCGTCGGGAAATGGGTCAATGCTATTTTTGAAATAGTTTTTACGATGATGAAATTTATTGAATGCTGTTTTGCAACACTCGAACATACTTGAAATAGAATTTCTACTATAGACGCTTCACAATAAACTGGAGCTCAAGGGACTACCTACACTAATTCAGCCCAATGCAGCAATAAAAACGAGTTTGTATTTTTTTTTTTTTTATCGACTACAAGTTGGCCCTTGACTGCTATCACACCTGATGTTAAGTGATGATGCAGTCTAAGATGGAAGCGGGCTAACTTGTTAGGAATGGGACGAAAATCCACACCCCTTTCGGTTTTTACACGACATCGTACCGGAACGCTAAATCGCTTGGCGATACGTCTTTGTCGGTAGGGTGGTAACTAGCCACGGCGAAAGCCTCACACCAGCCAGACCAAGACAGATTAAGGAAAATCTCAATCTACCCCGCCGGGAATCGAACCCAGGACCTCCGTCTTATAAATTCACCGCGCATACCACTGCGCCACGGAGGTCGTCAAAAAATGGATACGCGAATGGAGCTGAATAAGTCTAATTAGTCCCTAAATCGAAGCAACAATTTAGCTCGTTCCATCAACGCCATTGTCAGCTTATATTAATGGCAAAACAACATATTCTGGCTCCCTTATTGTAGAGGAGATTTTAGACCTAGATCTGATGAGCGGCTTCAATGCAGCTCCAGGTAAAACCGCGGGCGACCTCTAGTAAAATCATAGTTACAGAATAGCGCTACAGGGAAGAGAGTGGCTTAACGTGGTACGGGAGTGTGTGTGTCAACACAAAGAGGTTGGTTTCCCTTCTCTACTTTACACGACTGAATGTAGATTCCTTGTGGATTTTATTTCAAGGATAAAAACTCATCAATTTTACATCAGCAATCGACCAAGTTAACTATACTAAAGCCAAACTTGATTGAGAATGCTTGTCAACAAACAAATTAAAATGAAGGTAGAAATCACTAGACATTTTACACTTATTTTTTTTCAATTAACTAGTTAATGACGAATTCATGATAATAAATTAGATTAGTAAGCTTAAAACGAATTAATATATTCAATGTCTTTTAAATAAGATTTTTTAAAATATCATAATTTTAAATTTATTGGGCATTAAATGTGTTGCATTTTCTACCTTCATTTTAAATATGTTGACAAGCATTCTCAATCTAGTTTGGCTCTAGTATAGACCAGTTATTACTTTCTGATAACGAGTTTAATGTTGCATAATTAAACGTGTTAGGTATACTTGTAATTTTTAATTAATTATTGATAAGATGCAAAAACACTTCCTATCGAAGTAAGCAGTTTTAAGTTAATGTTTGGAACGTTATATGTTGATTGTAATGAACATAATACATATAATGTAAGTTACATTAATATATTACATATGGACCTGTTTTGAAGGTCTTATATATTTTTTAAGCATACCTACCAACTAGGTGAATCAGTCGACTTTGTACCACCGAAAATTCCATACAAAATTTTATTTTCAGCTTAAAGCAAAAAAACTTTATATATGTAAGGTAATCTCGAGTTTTGGCTATAAAACTATCTTGGACCAAAGTATGCAAAATTTCATTATAATTTTCCCAATAGTTTGAAAGTGAATTGATAATATACAATGTGACAAGTTTTTTTATATAATTTTGTTTATATATTTAACTTAATTTGTTTATAACGATAGGGCAAGTGCTTGGCTATCCACTCTTAATGGCAAGCAAACTTGCAGCAACGCCATTAACTAAGAGGAGCCTATTCTCTCTTGATTAGACACCCACTTTGTAGGTGACAGAGAAAACAGTGGAAGGGCATTCGGATACTTATTGAATGCATACTGCGAATTAAGTCTTCCTGCTTCTAGATTCGCACTACAAATACAAAGTCTAACCGCAAAATGCTTTATGATGATCGCACGTGATGGTAATTGCAGGCTCGCTTTCTTTATGTTAACCCTAATCCAGGCTCTGCGAACGCCGCGCAAAGTAACTACCGATCATGTGCAGAAAATGTCACTGACATATTTGCGTCACAAATCCATAAATAGATGCATGGATGGATTTGGTAAAACGGTCGTTTTAATTGCAATGTGGGGTATTTCCGTCGCACTATTTCTGGCGACGCCCAAAATAAACAGTCGTGTCAGGTCATGGTACCTCCGTGACGTCAGAATACACGATTGGAAGCTTTTGGGAAGTGTTCACAGTTGACGTAATGTCAATCGGCTTGACTTGCTTTTACCCACTGTGTTACTCCTCATTTCAACTTTTCTTGACAATTGTACCAGTAATTGAAAAGTTGAGAAGTAGGTAACTGGTTAGGATTAAATGCATAATTTGGAAGGATGAGAGTCCTATTACAAGAATAAATTAAAGTACAAAGAGAGCAAAGGAAAGGAAGGCTAAAGAAGAGATGGTTGAAGGGTGTAGAAGGAAGGTATAAGAGTTAGCTCCTTGCAAGAAGAACAAGTAGAATGCTTAAGTAAACGGACACAAGCAGAGAAAAAGTCTAAAAAAACTGCCGCTTTCTTAAATCACGAAAGTTCAAATTTCTCCAAATCTTAAAGACTTGCATAAAAAAGTTAAAGAACATTTCTTAACATCATAGAATAAAACAATTTGAACATAATATAGAAGCGACTCAAAACGCACTAAAAAGTAAAAAATAACTGTGTCATTTTGTTGCTTTAATTTACTTAAGCATATCTATGAAACTCGGTGCTAGCCAAGGTTTTTATTTCTTACATTTTAGTAATTTATCGCCACGTAACGTAGTCGTACTATTGTCTCTTAGTATACTATACGGCACTAGTAGCCAAAAAAGCTACTGATACTTACACTAAAACCGAAATCGCTGCAAGTGTGCCTTTAAAATTTGAAGAGTTCCTTCAATTTTCCTAGGATATCATTATCAGATCCTAACATGATGACAATGGGACCACCTTGGAAGTGTGCTCTTTCTAATAAAAAAAGAATTATCAAAATCGGACAACTCTGTAAAACTCTGTAAATATGCGTGGTCATACATAAAAAAAACCTCCTCCGTTTTTTTTCGTCGGTTAAAAAGTCAAGTGACGTCAGTCAGAACATCCATTTATATGTACATATGGTGCGATGTGGCCTTGCCTTTACGTCCCTTTCCGATGGCATATGTATAAGGTATCAGTTTGTTTTGGAACTGAAATTGATTGAGTTTTGATTTATAAATGAGTCAGAACTATGATCGTTAACTTTGTTATCCTGTTGATATTATATACGCGAAAGTTTGTAAATATGGATGGATGGATTTTTGTTACTCTAAAAAAAACTACTAAATGGATTTTGATGAAAACATATACATCAATACAGCTTATAAATCAGAATAACAAATAGGCTAACACTTTTAATCCCGAAATGTTTACGGAAACGGGAACTACACGGGTGAAACCGCGAGCTACCTCTAGTAAACCATAATATGTTTGTATGTGTTACATCACACGTCATATTGTTACGAAAAGATAACGAGATATTTTTGCTGAACTCAAATCTAATTAGAAAATGTGTAATTAAAAACAAATATTTTAAAGATTTTTAAAATTAGCAATACTGTATTAATTTAGTTTTTTATTTTGTATCTAATATTTCACAGAACTTAATTAAATGTTATTTTTTGGACACGTAATTTTTTAAAATAATTATGTAGGAATCACGCTAGTGATAACTTTAAGGAAAACAGTGTGTAAGATTTTACCGCGTCGATATCGAAAACAGTAAATGCAAGTTTTACATGGAATTGGAGTAGCGCCATCTAGTTATAGCGGGAGTAAACGTTATTGTTTCTATATAATTTGACGATACGAGTGATTATGTTTTTTACAGTCGCTCGGTGAAAAACTCGCACTTGCCCCAC
Source organism: Mycalesis mineus (assembly GCA_034621355.1). Lineage (NCBI taxonomy): Eukaryota > Metazoa > Arthropoda > Insecta > Lepidoptera > Nymphalidae > Mycalesis > Mycalesis mineus. Next base: position 16,565,894 of record CM067892.1, read on the forward strand.
AGAGCGGGAGAGTTCTGCCTGTTCAAACGTCAAATGACAACTAAGTGACAGTTGACGTTGTCAGTCTGTCTATCATTTATCATTTACTTTGATACTTTTCTGTGTGTGTGTGTATAGGTAGGTACAGATACGTCAAACTTGTAGCACCAGCAGCATAGGCATATTGATTGAAATTAAATGGGCGAGTAAAACTTGTAACACGAATGTAATTCGATTTGTTTTGGTGTAAACTCACACTCGGCACTCAGTATTTTTACGAGACAGGTTAAAGTAGATTCAAAAAGCAAACGTAACAAAATATTTTTTATAGAATGTTATCCACACTTTTCTAACATGACCAAAACCCTCTTTCTCCTCAAACTAAATGAAACATCTGTATTAGGAGCTACGACTATAATTCTAGCCGGGAATCAAATCCAAGACTTTTCAGTTAGACCATGGAACTATTAAGGCTTTTAAAATGCATGCAATGCATGTATGTTAACACTATTTAATTACATTTTAAAGTGGCACTTCAATGCCTACACAACAATGCTTTTAGTGATGTATCGCATCGAGTGAGTGGGCTTCACTTTATCACAAATGTAAAACGCAATCGATTTCACTCAAGTCTGTACGTGTATCGACGGCCGGCGCCTGGTGGACGCGGGCTATAAATATATATTATTCATATCTGTGGACAGAATAGATCTACGGTACACAGGATTCAGTAAAGCGTATATCTTTTCTTCTAATAAAATTATTATTATAAAAACAAACATTCTGCCTCCAAAATTTTGAACAAAAAATAGAAAACCGAGTCAAATCGTAAAATCTAAAAAGTACAAAATACTTGGGAGAAAGTACAAACCTTGACTTGTCCCCCTGCAGCACCATAAAGTATTTAGAATTTTATACCGATATAGTGATCTTCTCTCTTAAGTAACTTAAAGCAGGACTAATTGACATAATAATTTTTTACTTTTTAGTTTATGGTTAGAAATGAGACGAGAAAAGATGTAATATGAACATGTTTATATTTATACTTTTAAATGATTTTTCACCACCTTTCAACTGGTACCCATACTGCATAAAATACGGCACTAGTAGAAAAAAGCTACCACATCGACAAACCCGAAATCTCTTTAAACGGCCTTTGAAAATTTATATAGCCTAGTCTCCCTCAATTTCCCCAAATCCAACGACACCTAACATGTCACAATCCGATCACCTTGGCAGTAGCCGTTTCGAAGAAATAGAGATACATACATAATCAAAATCGAACCCTCCTTGTGAAAAGCGTATTCATAAAAAAAATATAGGCGATCGACGTTTTGCCTCCAAAAAGACAGCTTATTCTGATAAGCCCACTTCTACTTTCATTAGTTCTTATCTGACTACATGGAAAACCAGGGGTTTACTTAGAACAGCGACGCTGCTGCAATGCGTTGGTGGCTCTGTTTAAATCTTAGCAGCCGATGGTGTTAACTTACTCTCCGGTGCACGGGGATATAAAACCATCGACTTGCCAACTCCGGGCTGACAATTATTACTAGTTTTTTGAAAGATACAAAAATTTAATTTCATAGGTTAATGATGATCCCGTGATTCTAAACCATTAGCGACATAGACTATCCACTGGATTAGGCAGTTTAAAGCTTTTTCAATTGAAATTTTGTCGATGAAAACTAGCCAGGTTACTAGTTAGCCCGGGCGTAAAAGTTATGAAGGCATTGCATTTGTTTGACATTTAGATACAAGTGGATAGGATGGGATTCCATAGCCCCTTACCAAAGTATTGAATGAACGTTACCGGAAAGGACGGCCGGTGTATGTAGGAGGTTTTGGTCCGTATTCTGAGACTCGCTTTTGTTTTTAGACGCAGTGGTAAGTTTATATCACTATATCGCTTTAGTAATTCAAAGAAACGTCGACACATCCCGCTCCTTCAGTTTAAAACAACAACCTCATAGCTCAAAACCTCATAAGAGTTCACGAGGACGATCCTCGCCAGCTGGACCACACGTATCAGTGGTCATGAAAGTGTTTATACGCGATCTTTGGTCGAGAATAACTAAAACATAATTATCTTGGACTTTGAATACATTAACTTATTTGTTGTTGTTTATCGCAACTAAAAATTGTTTTCTTTTTTGAATATAGGAGGAGTTCCAGGTAAAAAATTATTATTATAAAAACAAAAAACCCGACTGCTTAGAAGTTATGAACTGAAAAGAGAAAAAAGATGACTATTCGGTGTTATCTTACTTTAAGGTGTTCCAGAAAGGCTTTAAGTGCAAGCGAGAGCGCGGACCCCGCCTGCAGCACCAAAAGATAGAATTTTATACACATATAGGCCTTTTCTTTCAGCAGCCTTCGACATCGGTCTATTAAATATAATTATTAAATATATTAATTTTAAATTAAAAATTAATATATTTATTTTAAATTTAAAATATAAATTTATAAAATCAAAATCAATTATTTTATTAATTTAAATTAATATTTATAAAAATAAACTTAAATTAAAAATTTTAATAACCAATTAAATGCTACCATTCCATCAGTATTTACTTGACTTTGTCACGTTCAACTATCGTCAGTAAACCGACTTTACAGACAACCAATTTTTTTTTAATATAGGAGGAGTTTCATGTAAAAAAAACTGCGTCGTTACTTGTTAACCAGTCTTGAATTACTTGGAGGCCAGTGCGTAGTAGCGTCACTGAAGCACGCGTCAGTGTTAAGGGCCGTCGCTCGTCAGTGTTTACGCCACGCCCGCGCGCCGCTGGCCTCGCGCCAGCGCCGCTCATTCACCGCCTCTGATACTACTGCTCTGTTTAACATTCGCTCGTATCTTTGCCTTATGGATAATGGAAGAACGAATTGATAAACATTCACTTCGTTTGGTTTTTGTTTTTGTTTTTCGAGGTATGTATGTATGTAGTTACAGCCTAAACGGCTGAACGGATTTTGACATGTGAGGTGTCGTTGAATTTTTCAAAATTGTGGTAGTGGCATAGGCTATATACATTTTCAAAATGGCGCCTGTAAATGGGGGTAAAAAGGGGGGATTTGTGTATTTTTTTCTCTTATCATAGCAATATGGGTACCAATTGAAAGGTCTTAAAAAGACCATTTCAAAAATATAAATATCATATCATGTTCATATTACTTTTTTAATAAAAAATGGCAAAAAGTGTACTAAGTGTACCGTCTCATTTCTATACCATAAACTAAAACTAAAAAGTCTCAAATAAAATTATTATTATAAAAACAAAAAACCCGACTGCTTAGAAGTTATGAAGTGAAAAGAGAAAAACAAGGATCACTATATCTGTATAAAATTCTAAATACGTTATGGTGCTGCAGGCGGGGACAAACGTAGTTTTGGTAGATCTTTCTTTCCCCGCAGGTTAAAGTATTTTGTCCCCGCCTGCAGCACATCAGTTCATAACTTCTAAGTAGTCGGGTTTTTTGTTTTTATAATAATAATTTTATGTATATAGGTATTAGAATTTGATGATTCAAATCCTTTACTGTAGTTCAGTGGAGGATTAGATCATGAAGTCTGGAATTCGAGTTCTAGGCTATATGCAAGCTATGGCTTGGGGATACGTATATCTCCATAGCTAACTGTAGCTGCGCACTCAGTTGAGCGGGTGCATCCCAGTAGTACCCCCTAATTTTAGTTCTATAGAACTGTTGATACACCATATTAGTGCTTAGTGTCCCATTAGTTCTATATAGAACTAATGGGACAAAATTAAAGAAATGTCGATATCAACATCTTGTTTGTAGGTTACATATAAAATATCTATAGTTTTTATAAATAAAATATGGAATCTCTTTTGATTGCAATAATAAATGTCCACTTAAATTTGAGAGTATCTATAAACATACTATATCGAATACAGCTTCACAAAACGTCTATAAAATGGAATTGAGGTTTTTAATATAATTTTTTCCAAAGTGGTAAAATGTGTCCCCCCCTGTAACTTCTAAAATAAGAGAATATTTTTGTAGACACAACTACTACTTGGTTTTAACAACTTAGCTCTTGTCGCAAGGAACATTTTTTTGTTAAAAACAAAATGAAATATCAATTAAAATAATATAAAGTTTATAACTTATATGCTATAGGTAAAGTCAAGAGTAAAAACTATACTACAGTTCTATATAGAACTATTGGGATATAATTTGACAGCCCGGAAAGTATCTTAACAGTTCTTTAGAACTACGGTATGGGGTACTACTGGGATGCACCCAGTTGAGCGACTAGCCACAGTTGAAATCAATGATTATGTCCTTCAGGTTTGAAAGACTCGTTAAAATGACGTTAAAAGTTAATACAGAAGTTTGCCATTATGAAAGTTATATTTACGGAAATGGAGCAAGGCTATCACCAAAATCAAAAGTGTATAATCAGGTGAAAGTTTATACGATTTTTTACAGACTAAGTCACGTAATAGTAGTAGTAAGAACTTCTTTATAAACATGCAATTTTCATGTTAGGTTTAATTTATTAGTTCCGTATACCTTCTTGTACATCGTTTTTAATTTTTTATATGGGAAATGGCTTCTTTTGAGAATAAATAATTTTGAACATAAAAAAAATCAAATGTTCACAATAAAATAGTAAAACAAAATCCGAAGACGAAAACAACAATTTTTTGTACAATGTTTAAATTTTTCATAAGAGAAATTGTTTCTTTTAAGAAAACATCTTTTATTCCATGAAAGCGTCTAAAAATTCACAACGAAATGCGTAGAAGCGAACATGCGACCAATTCTTAATACTGCAAACCACGTACTCGTAGAATAGCAATGTGGTCGCAATCAATATCGGTGACCCACAAGCCGGCGTCTGAATAGCGCCGTAGCAGCATGGGGTGGTGCTACATTAATAGCTGGACGACATCGCACACTAATGACTTGTGCGCTTCGTTTGGTACATTATGTATAACTTATTGGCTCGTTGGTTCAGCTTGTACTACAACACAGTGTCAGGTCTATGAATATTTGAGTCAGTACCGTAATGTTTTAATTTTTTAAGCTATTACATAGCTTCTATCGCGGGCCTTGAGCGTGGAGACCGAATCCAGAAATTCCGTAACGAAAAAGACCTAACACCCGACCGGCACAGCGGTGATACTTTTTAGTCAGATTTTTATTTTTATTTTATTTCTTTTATAAATTAAAAATAATGAAAAATAAAGGAAACTAAAAAAATTAAAAATTTAAAAAAGCCAGCATCTTTGTTCGCCAACACCGTCCATACCATGTTGAATACACTATACACGCCTGAGTGGATATGAGCTTTTTGTCCCCGAAGAAATTCTCATGGATTCTGATGATGAAGACACTAAGAAACATCTGGCAGTAGTTCAGAGTTGCGAAGTGGTAGTGCCTCTGATGGGCTCCTTACAGATTCAAACATTATCAACCATCAATAAATGAACAAGACCTAAGCACATCAAATGCTTTTAAATAGCTTGCTTGGTGGGTCTAAGCTTGAAAACACGAATGATCCGTCCTTTACGATCCGGAATGTTTAAAAAATTTGCGTAAAGATGTTGGCTTTTTTAAATTTTTATTTTTATTTTATTTTTTTTCATTTTCTTTTATAAATTAAAAATAAAAAGAAATAAATCAAAAATAAAACAAACTGGATGGCGATGGATGGGTCCCTCAAACCCACTGCCCAGAGCAAATCCTATTGACACTTGACCAAATTTTTAAATAACAAAACAACTTTGCACGACAACAATGCGAAAAACAATTTTGCACAATAAGGTGCAGAATTTTTCCATTTTCGCGAAGTCTTTTTGATCGTAAAAATATATCTCTCTTTTTTTTTCTTTATGTATGTTAGGTTAGAATGTAGTTTAATAGCGCGTTTTAAACGAGTGTGATGTAATATATTTTTGTCTGTTCTATTAATATGCAATCATTAATTTCTTGTGAAGCTGAAGGTCATATTCAAATGTACAAATATGTTTAACAAGAGCGATACTGTGTGCAATGAAATATAAAGAGGATAATCTTTATACAGTAACCGAACTTTTTATATGGCCCGAGACATGAAAAATAAATGCGAAGAAGCGGAGGAGCGGTCACAAGTCCGAAGACGACATTTAATATTTAATATAGTTTCTGGGTAAAATAGATTTTAAACTATTGCATAGCTTCTATCGCGGGCCTTGAGCGTGGATACCGAATTCAGAAATTCCGTAACGAAAAAACCTTACACCCCTGGACATCAAAAACATAATATAAAAAGCACAATTTCGGCGCCGATGTCATTGGGTGCGTGGCCTAGCGGTATGACTTTTTGAAATATCACGCATAAAAAAAATAATAGCGAAACCGACGGGATTCGAACCCGCGTCTCTCTGGCAATCGGGGTACTTAGAGCGCCTTACCGCGAGTTGATAAAAAATGCTGTGCAACAGCTTTACCGCGGCAGTCTCCGAGTGCCACACGTCTATTTTTTTTATTATTTGGGATAAGGTTTTAATTTTATTTTATTGAATATATAGCTACATCAGTTACGGATTGATGTAGTGGTTGAATAATGTTGAGAGTGTGACTGTTTTGATTTGTTAATCTTCAGGGAAAAATTACCAAAAAGAAACATTTCAATTTAAATTTTTTATTGTAATTAGACTGATTTATTTTCCTGGCGGGTTCGGGTAGGTCCATAGCCAATTAACTTTAGTATCATCATCCGAATCATCACATCAAGTGATGGACGTTAATTGCAGGCTTTTTTATAAGCATATCCAAACACCGAGATTCTAAGCCGCTGTATCCAGTGGCCATACTAAATTCTACATTAACTGATTACAGCCCAGACGGAAATCGCCTTATTTGGAAAACTGCTAATTTAAATGATACTTACTTTTCTTCTGCTGTCTCTTCAGCGGCTGGTTGAGGCGCGTGCGTCGTGAGGTCCGGCAGTTCAACTGCCATAGTGTCCATTGCCATTTTAACACAATATTAATTTCACTGGGTCCGAACAAAAGCACTCATGGATTTTGAAGTTTAGATCAAATATTTAAACGCGGGGTCTGGTGAGTTGCAAAGGTTTTTAGTGGTAGTCTTTGGAAAGCTATTGTAAAATTATCGTAGTGGGTAAAACGGAGGAACGATCCATCGAGAAGTATGATCGCAGGTCTATGAGGAAGATTATAGTTTAACAGTTGATTGTAGACGTTTCTGTAGTTTTCTAATCAAAACAAACACGCATTCTGCTGTCACTCTTACGCTATTAAGCTCTTAAGTTAAGATCCTTAAAACCTGTGTGCACCAAGATTTCAGTAATCATAACCAACGGTTAACATAACTTTACTATAAACTTACTGTTCACGACAACCCGTATGCCGGTTAAGGACGTAAACCGGGCGGTTATCTTAACCGAGCTTACGTCCTTAACCGGCGTACGGGTTGTCGTGAACAGTAAATTTTACGTTTAGCTTATGTTAACCGTTGGTTATGATAAACGAAATCTTGGCGCACACAGGCCGTAAATTATGCAATGCAATTAACGCAGTTTTCAGCAATAGAGACAAATTGACAAATATTCATGAAAGACGACCTCCGTGGCGCAGTGGTATGCGCGGTGGATTTATAAGACGGGGGTCCTGGGCTCGATTCCCGGCGGAACAGATTGAGATTTTTCTTAATTTGTCTTGGTCTGGCTGGTGGGAGGCTTTCGCCGTGGCTAGTTACCACCCTACCGACAAAGACGTACCGCCAAGCGATTTAGCGTTCCGGTACGATGTCGTATAGAAACCGAAAGGGGTGTGGATTTCATCCTACTCCTAACAAATTGGCCCGCTTCCATCTTAGATTGCATCATCACTTAACATCAGGTGTAACAGCAGTCTAGAGCTAATTTGTAGTCGATAAAAAATAAAAAATAAAAAAAAAAGTAACCGATACTGCTACTACACACAGGCTAGTCTTTTCAAAAGTGCTGGAACAAGACTAATACTTGAAATAAATGATTTGATTTATTTTCAAAAGCGGGGATCTGCACACACTGTTACAGTACTAAAAACTCGTATAGGCCATTAAAGACAATGATGATTGGATACTAAAACTGATATTCGTACACAACAGAAAACCAGCTTGGATAATTCATTTACGATTAAGTTACAACGTTAATCCAATGAAGCCGAAGCAGTGCAAGATTCAAGTTCAGACCTTATTGTACGGATCGTACAAATTTTGATTCATTATCATCATCAACCTATTCGATTAGCTCACTTCATGGCTAGTCTGCCTCCTTATAGCAAAGGGAATTCGGTACTTCATCCACCATCCAATCCACCACACTGCTCTAATAACAGACGTACTTCAAAACTATTAGCTCATCTATGATTTTGAGATATTATTACAATTTTGTTTTTATGTGCGTACGATGATGTATTAGAAAATATATTTTAAAACAAAATGTATTTTTGAGGATAAGGTCAAAATGGTCATACATAACATTTTTTATTATAATTTAATTCATAATTAATTTGTTTTAAGCCAAGATATTAATTTTACTTTAATACAATTAGTCAAGATAAAACATCTGAGTAGTGACATTATTCATAAGTGTCATCTGCTTTTTTTATTACCTACATTTTCGAGTTTTATTAAAAGACTAGTTATGCTCTGCGGTTTTGAAGATTGCGTATATCTAACGTTATACTCAGTAGGATAGCTTTGCAAAAAATAAGTACTACATTAAAATTACAAAAAATCTCTATTTGTCTCCACTAATAGACACAAGGACATACATATAGCTATGGGTTTGTTTCGTGATAACCTACGGCAAAAAATATCATAAATTAAGGACATCCTTTAGAAGGACAGCATAGTCTTTTGTATTATAGCACATTCCTAGCTCTGCCGCCATTTTAATAATACGTCACTTCATGTCACATAAATTTTCAAGTAAAAATGTAATTTTTTATTTTGTATCCTGGTACGTTGGTACTTTATTATATATTTTAATTTGTGATGCACATTGTGTGTGAGCAGTTTTTTTAGGTTTGATTTCAGTTGTTTATGTATTCTGTGGCTGTACTTAGTACGCGCGTCGCAATTTGTCTTGCCATAGCACACGTGTATTTATAAATTTTTCAAAGTAATTTGGGTATTCTAACAATTTAATGTATATTATAAACTTAGGTAGAACTAGAATTTTTATTTATTTAAATTTTTCCACTTATCAGTTGGATCATGCTTGTTCCATTAACAACAAAAATTGGGCCAAAAGAAATCTAACAACTAAGATTGGTAGCAGAAAACGTATCGACTGCCGTTCCTTGGTCCAACCTGTGGTTTCGATCACGAGCTCCTGAATTCTATTTCTGGATTGAGTCGTGGAATAATTCTGAATTTTTCGTTCTTCTAAGAAATTTTGCAGTAACTTCAAAACCCGTAGTTGAGAGATTGGTGGTTTTACACTCCCATGCTTCGAGGAAGCCGTCGGTCATGGTCACTATCGTCAAAATTTGATTATTATTGAAATAAACATATCCTAAGCCCACAAACCCGGATTGGAGGCGAGGCCGTATAGTGGTAGATTATGATGGTCACGACATATACGATATTGGTAGCAGAGCAGTAAACGTATCACATGTAGAGTAACATGATCTTACAGTATTGTTTGTACAAGTATGACGCTACATGACGCAACCCTTGTCACATGCCGAGCGACACGCAACGTCACCTAAACCGCGTGTCCGCCGGTCCGGAAAGAGGCGGTTAGTGGTGTCAGCTCCAATAACCTCCCACTCTAACACGGATTCACTGAACATTATATTTGTAGGTACCATCTGCAGACCTAAAATGCGCTACATGATGCTCTATATCCGTATAATGCAATAAAAATATCAATTTGGTGCATAGGTCCAACGGCCCAGTAGACGACCAGGTCTCCCTCCCGAAGAGAGGATATGAAACTTACTCCCAAATATTCAAACGTAAATCAAATTTAAGTAAGTTTCGAATCGGCTTACTTTGACAGGTTGCAATAGAAATCTGTCAACACAATTTGTCATGATACTTACTTAAATTTGATTTGCCTTTGAGTACTCGGGCGTTAAACTCTTCATGCGTGATGAAAGGCTTTTGGTTAGGTACAATGTTTAATTCTTTAAGTGATAGTGATTATGACTATTAAAGACAATGACGGGCCTGACGAGGAATACTTCGGGATGAATCTATTGTGAAGCAAGTGCTCAATATTTTATTCGTACTAACATTTGTATTAAAATAAAATAGTTTTATAGGTTTTAATGAAATATTTCAAAGGAACAGCCAATTACAGTTATGCTTGCGCAGTTTCTTTAAAGAAATCTCACAACCGCTGTACAAAAATGAAAGTCACATAGTCAACGTAATACGAGTAATTATAGTGCCATATTGTGTAGCCGAGCTATTAATTGTCGAATAAATTGCATCATATGCTGCGGATAAATTGCTTTATAATATGGTCTAAATTGCAGGCTAAACGTGTGAACCTAAATATATTAGACTTTAGATTAATAAAGTATTTCTCCGCAGTACGAGACTTTATGTATGCTTGAGATATAAACCGACATTTTATGTGTACGATTAATTGTAATCAAAATCGTTTATTTTAAGTAGGAATTACTTACAAGCACTTTTGAAAATATTTTTATTAATAACGTCAAATATTTTACTACATACCTAATAAATAAAAATCATGAATATCCGATAGGCTACAAATATAACATCGTTTTTATAAATTCTACAGGAAAGGCTCTCTTTCAAATTCATCGTATATATTATTTATTAAGGATATATCCTGCAACTTCGTTTGCATGTTTAGGGTTAAGTTTTTGAGTTCATTGTATATTTATGTACACATAAACACAGCTACTAATGGATTCATAGAATTAAATGAACACAATGTGTAGAGACTATTTTATTTTTACAGACAAACAGATGAGAAGAAATAAAAATAAAAGAAGATATTTACAACAATTATACGTCATCTAATTGTGCACCTAAAGACAAGGTGCCGCTTTATATATCCTTTGAGCCACATAAAAAATTAAAATACGATTACAAAAGTTTATGTGATTGTGCAAAATCATAAAAAAAAGACTGACATATTAGTTTATGAATAATTATTTCTTTTTACATAAGAAAATCTCTATCTAAATTAAGTAAGTGCACCTAGTTAATAAACAAACTAAAAATGAAGGTAGAAATCACTAGTCATTTCACACCTATTTGTTTAATAAATTCTCTGACTATATTGCTTAAAACTAATTCATATATTCAATACTTAAATGTTTTTTTAAAATCGCTGAATAAATACAATAATGTGTATGTAACACAGATTATTATTGTTATATAACACAGAGTATTATTGTGATACAATGCGAAACACAGGTAAGGTTACCGACATTGAACTAAATGCCGTACAAGAGATATTTTGCGCGGCCGAAACTTAATCTCATACGCGTACAAACTGATTTTGGTGGATCTAAAAGTATCAAGAAAATATACATACCGCACCGTTAATAAAATTATATGAACAAAATGATGTGCATAATGTGACCGTAGTTATAAATGATTGAGCAGGTAATTTAACTTACAAAATAAAATGTAATTTATTAAGACGATGGTTGTATGTATTTCCATGTCATCGTTTTTTAGATAAGTTTCGTCTTATAAATTTTAAAATCTTGTAAAATTATCTAGAATTCTCTGTTTCTTTTATCATCCGCTGAAAAGAATCTCAATAGGTATATATTATGCTTTATCTTAATGTCGTGAGAAAAATCTGACTTCTATAAATGCAATTTTGTTATCATTATCACTACAAAATGTGATAAACCATGTTTTAGTTTTATTTTATACGTGACATCGAAAAAGGACGATTTCATGTGTTTTTCAACGGTCTTCGAGTCCAGGGTTATTTTTCTTAATTACACGCAATGACATATAATAATAAGCACATTTGTCAGCTCTAAAAAAATTGCATTCGTTTCAACATCGCAATGTTTATCTGATACGAGTAATACTTACGAGTAAAACTTATTTAAATTTGTAACAAATTTCATAATGTGAACGAATTATTACAAAATACAAACGAAAGTAAATCGTCAGCAAATTATAAAATGGACAATAATGAAACGGTCAAAGCAGGCGTGAAATTATGATAAAATGATAATATACACAACAATGCATATTTCCACGGCCTCGATTATATTATACTCTCATTTGGATGATATGAGGATTCGTTCCGATGTAATTATACGAGTAGAACAAAAGCCGGACGGTATTCATGAAATTGTCGTTAAGGACTTTTAGGGCACTCGCGTTTAACCTTTGCAAAGGTCTTCTACAATAGCTCTCCGAAGACCGAGCCGCAAATCGAATTAAAACTACCCACAGCCGCACTTGAAACACAAACACTCCTAGATGGGACTTGAGAACGTATAGAGATTATACAGTTTCTGTTTATAGTTGGAGGAATCGATATGTTGCGAGCGTGCGTACTCGGCGGTAGTCGCGAGTCGACTGAAAGGGCGCAGCGGCGGCGCGTAGCGGCCGGGGTAAATTTTCCCTAGCTATATATTCAATGCAAATTGTTCTGTCTGACTATTTCTATACGGAGAATTTAGGAACTTTCACGAAAAAGGTCATATCGGCACGTGATTTGATAGAACATAGCTACACTGCCACTGTACAGAAAAATGCTATTCTATAGGACTATTTGCAATCTTTACAAACTGACAAAAATGAACTCAAATTAGTTCTATCTACCTACTACATTATACAAAATTGAAATAATAGAATTCTTTTACTCTATAACGTTTCTTCGTTATTTTTTGCGAAGGCATTGTCGTATCGATGTCCATTTTAAGAATCGACGTCTACCTACGGAAGGGCGGAATCGACAGATCGATCGTCAAACTCATCGTTAAACGTATTTGAATCGGGACAAAGTGATTTTGTTTTATATGCGTAAATATTATACGTGGATTTTCAAAATTTGTAACCTTCAACTTTTAAGAGTTCATTGGCGATGAAGTTAGTTTAATGCCGTCTATGCTTTAAAGCTGAATTTTTATGAATTCTATTATTTATTTTGATTAAATTCTAGAATTGATTGAGATAATGTAAGGCATGGAATAAATATATTTAACATTATGAACATTGATCGTGAACAATGAACAGAAGATCGTTTTGATGCAACAGTAGATAAGCTGTTCCCGGATTAAATAAATCTGCAGGCTCGTATTTTGTTAATCAGGTTTTGTAGATACTGTGGCATCAGCTGGAATTGCTTTCGGAAGAAAGCGATAAAATTCACTGTGTCTGTTTTACTTTAGTGCTTTTTATGTCGCTTTATTAAGTAAGACAACATATATTTTATGGAATCTCTACAGAAAAACCGTTTCATTTCGGGTGCATCCCAGTAGTACCCCATACCGTAGTTCTATAGAACTGTTGGGATATTTTCCGTGCTGTCAAATTATATCCCAACAGTTCTATATAGAACAGTAGCATAGTTTTTGCTCTTGACTTTATTTATAGCATGGAAAATATAAACTGTATATTATTTTAATTGATATTTCATCTTGTTTTTAACAAAAAAATGTCCTTTGCGACAAAAGCTAAGTTGTCTAAAAAAATATTCTCTTATTTTAGAAGTTACAAGGGGGACACATTTTACCTCTTTCACGCAAATTGTTCAGTTTAGAAAAAAATGATATTAGAAACCTCAATATAATTTTTAAAGACCTATCCATGGACATTTATTACTGCAATCAAAAGAGATATACTTATAAAAACTAGGAAATTTATATGTAACGTACAAACAAGATGTTGATATCGACATTTCTGTAATTTTGTCCCATTAGTTGTATATAGAACTAACCATAGACAATATCGTATAGTATTGTCTATGGCAACAAATTGTAATATTTTAAAATGCTAACAAAAGGAAAAGGATACACATAACAATTAGCGCAAATTTGTAAGTATTCTTAGTATTAATTAACAATTCTTACTTTGATTAGTTATGATATTTTTAAAGACGGTCCTTATACACATCACTATAAAGATGTGAGATATTTACGTCCCGGTGTGATATCGCATATAAAATATTCGAGAAAGCTATTAATGGAAAGCATACCTTTACTTCAGACGAGCCTTTTATAAATATTTCATTTGTATAAACAGTTAATATCTGTTGTGTTTCAGCAGTCGCGATGGATCTAGATCATTCGTGATGTCAGGTCGATCACCTTTGTAAACATATAGATATATTCAAATGAATATAATGTACTAGTGCTCGTCCGCTTCTTTGTCCACATGAAAATCAGTGCATCGCAGCCTTCTAACCACACCAAAGAATAAATTGTCTCAACACGTTTTAGAAGTAAATAGAGTGGACATAGTTAAAAGGTGGACATAGCTTCGCGGATGATTTGTACTTCTAATAAAGGGCAACAATCCTGCCATACATTATTGTGCTATAAATCATAGGGATTAAACAGCGTTTTCGATGAAAGCTCTCAGACAACTTAAAATATTTCCGACACTTCAACAATTATCATCATATAAATTCAACTAATTTAGATATCATGAATATCTAAATTACTGTGTAACTTATAGTATATGTAATTTTATGCAAGTATATTTATTTGATATTTTTGAACTATTTTCATTCGTACACCAACCACCTGTTTTCTGTTCAATTTTCCTCAGGCATAACGGTTGCCTGGAAGAGATCACATTTAGTGATAAGGCCGCCCTTACACCATTGTTTATATTTATACTTTTTATTTTCTCTAATGTTTTGTTCCTTGGATAAGAGTTTTTATTATTATTATTATTAATTTATACACTAAAATGTTCCTTATCACTTTACTTTACTTCACATCACTTTATCTCATGGTGAGACCCTATACGGTTTCAAGTTTGAATCTGTATACAATTTTTTTGAGTTTCGTGATACGGACAGACAGACTGACAGACGCAGCGGAATACTTTGTTCGATAATAAATAATAAATAAATAAATAGTATAGGACAATTACACACATCGCTATATAGCCCCAAAGTAAGCGTACGCGTAGGTAGCTTGTGTTATGGGTACTATGATAACTGATAAATATTTATTTATATATTATACATAAATATTTTTAATCTATATATAAACACCCAGACACTGGAAAACATCCATGCTCATCACACAAACATTTTCCAGATGTGGGAATCGAACCCACATCCTAGGTCGCAGAAGCAGGGTCACTACCCACTGCACCACGGAGGCCGTCATAATATGTAGTGATAATGATATTCGCACTTACTTTGTAACAACTATAATATCTGTGCAAACAAGTTTGCACATGGCCTTATGCGTAATGCCTGTAAGCTACTTGAATTTCCTTTGGGCATGCTATCGCCGCGTATCCTTGCATTGTATTAAAATGACATGCAGATATACCCACGTGAATCTGCTCACTAATTTTTTTTATTCATTACAAGTAAGGCCTTGAATGAAATCACACCTGATGGTAAGTGATGATGTAATCTTTTTTTTTATCGACTACAAGTTAGCCCTTGACTGCTATCACACCTGATGTTAAGTGATGATGCAGTCTAAGATGGAAGCGGGCTAACTTGTTAGGAGCGGGACGAAAATCCACACCCCTTTCGGTTTCTACACGACATCGTACCGGAACGCTAAATCGCTTGGCGATACGTCTTTGTTGGTAGAGCGGTAACTAGCCACGGCGAAAGCCTCCCACCAGCCAGACCAAGACAAATTAAGAAAAATCTCAATCTACCCCGCCGGGAATAGAACCCAGGACCTCCGCCTTATAAATCCACCGCGCATACCACTGCGCCACGGAGGTCGTCAAAATGAAAGCGGACTAAATAGGAGTAAAATGAATTCCACAATATTTTTTTCTTACACAACATCGTACCAGTTACGTCTTTGCCGGTAGAGTGGTAACTAGTAGCTAAGGCCGAAATCTCCCATCAGCCAGCAAGCAAATTAAGAAAACTAACTACAATCGATCCAGCTGAGCAAGAATCGAACCCAGGATATCCGCTTTATTAATTCTTCACGCATGCCGCGCGTAAAATATTTATTGAACGAGTCATCGAACTTGGGAAATTAAACAAATGCCTATAAACAGCATCATCTCGGAAATGAGAATAAATATTTTAAATCAAGATGAATGTTGTTAACGTCGATTATATTTCAAAATAAATCCCGTTAATTGAAATAGACAGGACAAAGAAAAGTGTATTCCATGTTGCTTTCTTACTTTAAATATTTACAGTAAGAACTTACATTCAATATTGTTACATTGAAGTGAAACAAGTGACATATCTACTCGATTTTTTTACTGAGTAACTTGAAATTTGGTGTTCAATTAGTTTTAATATAATAATTTAAACCATTTCTACTTTTTTGATTATAATTTTTTTTTAACAAAAATAAGGAGTTATAACAAAAATTAAACAAGCTATACTAAGGCCAACTCGATTGAGAATACTTGTCAACAAAGAAATTAAAAATGAAGGTAGAAATCACAAGTCATATTACACCTATTCTTTTTAGTTAACTCGTTAATGACGTATTCATGAAAATAAATTAAATTATTAAGCTTAAAATTAATTAATATATAAAATATCTTTTAAATAAGATTTTATAAAAAAACAAAACAATTTTAAATTTACTAGGCTTAAAGTGTGTTGCATTTTCTACCTTCATTTTAAATTTGTTTGTTGACAAGCATTCTCAATCGAGTTTGGCTTTAGTATAGGTCGTAGAAGAATGGAAACAGATATTTAATATTATTTTAATGTAACTTCAATACTTTTAATAACATAAAGTTTTTGACGTACGAGAAGGTACGTTAATAACGCAAAGTAGGTCAGGTTGGAAACACATCCAGATTTTCCCTTTGACGTCACGTCTGGCTCTCGATTCGCTCCAGAAAACCCTGACTAAAGAACACTTGGTGACACTGTTGTGATACTATAAAGTTGAAGAGTTTTTGGTTTAGTTGGTTGGTTGCTAGTTTTAGATAATCTTATGCTATAGGCTATTTAACATGGGGTTAAATACCCATATTGTATTTGGCTGAAACCACAGGGCACAGCTAGTTAATGAAATACAATCTACGCAAGCGAATTTCTACCAAGGTGTGGTATGCTTTACGTGCTCACTGTGGTAAGGAAATTAACCAACCAAGACTCCAGTTAACCTTGATTGTCTTAGGGTTTGATATAATGCATTAGGGACAACTACCTATTTGCATACAAAATTTTATGATAGACACCAGCTAAAGAATAACTGTGTCATTTAGTTGCTTTAATTTACTTAAGCATATCTATGAAGTCGGTGCCAGCCAAGTTTAAGGAACATTTATTTTACGTAGTAAAGCAGTTTGTGGGTTCTAGGTAACGTCCTTGAAAGTAGAAACCTTGGCTGGCACCGACTCCTAGATATGCTTAAGTAAATTAAAGCAACTAAATGACACAGTTATTTTTTACTTTTTAGTGCGTTTTGAGTCGGTTCTATTTTTTGTTAAAAAATTTTATTTCTTACTTTTTAGTGATTTATCGCCACGTACTGTACTCGTACTTTACTGTCATAGTATATTATATGGCACTAGTAGCCAAAAAGCTACTGATACCGAGGCAAAAACCGAAATCGCTGTAAGCGTGCCTCCAAAATTTGAAGAGTTTCTTCAATTTCCCCAGGATATCATCATCAGATCCTAACATGATGACAATGGGACCACCTTGGATGTATGCCCTTTCTAATAAAAAAAGAATTATCAAAATCGGACAACACTGTAAAAAGTTATGCGTGGTCATTTTTCTTCGTCGGTTAATAAAAAATAAACATTAAACACCCTTTTTATTCCACATTATTATATCCTTTTACCCAAATCACATTTCCTACTGTTTCTACGAACTAAATAAAAACTCGAAGTCCAGTTTGCTTAAGCGAGTTAAAACTTCGGTTTCAGTTCAGTAATGAACAAATCGTGCAATTTGCAAGTGGTGAATGCTACAAAGTAATTAGTCCGTCGAAGCCTCACAGAGGGCCGGCGCCACTATTTTCAATTACTTTTCAGTGCAACCGACGTCGCTTTGTCTTAGCGTCCCACTTTCTTAATTGGCGAGTTAGTGCTCAGTGCGCTACATTATTTGCTAATAAACTATCTCAGTTAAACTGAGACGCCCACGAACAAGAAAATACAGGTTAAATAAGTGCAGCGGCATAAGTTGAAACAGAGCACTAGGATAATATATATTACAAAAGATTTATAAAACCACATTCGTAAAGCGAAATCATTGCTCCGGATAAGCTATACATAACCATTCTGTCAAAGAGGTCGAAACATCAGAAACTGCTTAAGCAAAATAAACATTTTTATTACAAAATACCTGTAAATTATAATTTTAATTTGTTTAAAGCAATAAGGCTGTACGCTTGGTCGACATAAGAGTGCCCTGTGCTCGAAAGCCGAATGATTACCGAGTTTTTTTAAGTTGTGTGAAAGGGGACGGAAAAAATTCGTACGAAAAGTTGTCACGACACTTTTTGATCAAAGGATCTTGCCGCCGCCTTTGATGTGTGTGCGCGTGTGCGGCGGGGGCGCCCGCGCTGTACGAAAATTGAACCTACTGATTAAGTTTATATATTTGTTAATAATAAAAAAAATATTATTATTACTTAAAAAAAATAAAATTTTATTACAATTCCTTCACTAATTAATCGAAAAATTGAGCCTATCGATTAAGTTTATATAACATTATATTTGTTAATAATAAAAAAAATATTATTATTACTTAAAAAAAATTAAATTTTATTACAATTCCTTCACTAATTAATCGAAAGGAACTTCGTTCCATCCGGGTGTCCCTTGACACCTCTCAACTTTTTTTCACTATAACCCTGAGTTTAGAGCATGATTTGACTAAGTTGTTGAGGGGACTGACCAGACGATAGCTAGTAAAGACAGAGAAAGAGACACAAGTTCACTCACCTGACATCAAAATAGAAGTTCTATTCAATGAAAATAATTATAAAAGCGTTTAATAAAATGAATTGTTATGAACTAAAACGTACAATATCATATAGGTTACCGACCTTGTGAATATACTTTCATACCATTTTATAGGAAATGCAATATAAAAGGACATTATCATGCATTAGCGATTAAATTATAATTATGTATATTCGAAGCTCGTAGGAGGAGTGGTTATTTAGCTAAAGATTATTAAAGTTTCGCTGACTTGAGTACGTTTCCTAGGTTAGATTGAAAATGAGTTTATTGGGTAAAGAAGACAATTTTCAATAGAGCTGTAAGTAGAGATGGTACTGTTTTTATACCCCTGTGTATAGGAGAGCAGATTATGCCCTCAGTTTCGGTGATTACCATTAATTTTTTATGATGATCCTTACAAAGACAGACATTAACCCGTATTAGAGCAGAGTGAGTTTGAGCTCTATATCTTTCTCTTGTATAGGAGAGACAGAAGAGTGACTGGTATCATCAGAATTAGACTAATGATGATTTTTTACAGGTAAACCGATTTATAATGGTTCTTTGTAGAACATTCATCTTATAACAAAAAATAGAACCGACTCAAAACGCACTAAAAAGTAAAAAATAACTGTGTCATTTAGTTGCTTTAATTTACTTAAGCATATCTATGAAGTCGGTGCCAGCCAAGTTTAAGAAATATTTATTTTACGTAGTAAAGCAGTTTGTGGGTTCTAGGTAACGTCCTTGAAAGTAGAAACCTTGGCTGGCACCGACTCCTAGATATGCTTAAGTAAATTAAAGCAACTAAATGACACAGTTATTTTTTACTTTTTAGTGCGTTTTGTGTCGGTTCTATTTTTTGTTAAAAATTTTCATTTCTTACTTTTTAGTTATTTATCGCCACGTAACGTACACGTACTATACTGTCATAGTATATTATACGGCACTTGTAGCCAAAAAGCTACCGATACTTACACTAAAACCGAAATCGCTGCAAGTGTGCCTATACAATTTGAAGAGTTCCTTAAATTTTCCCAGGATATCATCATCAGATCCTAACATGATGACAATGGGACCACCTTGGAAGTGTGCCCTTTCTAATAAAAAAGAATTATCAAAATCGGACAACACTGTAAAAAGTAATGCAAGGTCATACATAAAAAAAAAATACGTGTCGAATTGAGAACCTCCTCCGTTTTTTTTCGTCGGTTAAAAAGAGAGGGATTCTTTTATAAAGATAAATGTGTATAAAGATATTTTTGTTATTTTCAGTTTTATCGGAACATGAAATCATATTTTCACGAAACCAGGTTCAAACGTCATTCACCAAACGGAAACAAGAATGTTTAACGAAATCACATTGTTTTATAAACATGCATTATTCGTAGAAGCGTACAAACTAGGATATCGACCTTACTAGTCATTTGTTTGAGACATTTTCCTGAAATTGGGGGAAAACAAAAGGAAGGAAATAGAAAATTTTTCGATTTCAGCGTAGTCATGAAAATTAAATAGATTGGACAGTAAAAGCTCTAAAATACATTTATGAATGAAAGAAAACTACAATTTTAATCAATGAAAGTTTAACTTTGCGATTTTTTTAATAAATCTTGAAAAATTATTTAAAATAATTTTTTTTTTATATCAACATTTATTTTAACATTTAAATAACCCAATAAAAAAGCAAAACTCAAGACTCGTATACTTGTAACAAAAACACTAAAATTAAAGTTTTAGTTTGTAAACGGTCTTTTCCATTGTTATGAAATACGCGTAATAAAGAAATCTTCCAGTGTCCATTACAAAGGTATCATAAAACGTGCTGACGTAGAGGAAATCGTGGGCATCTGCGAGTATCCACACCCGCCCATACAGCTCAACTCAACAGTCCTTGTCCTATATACGTACGAGTGAGAATATTATACGCAGTTCCGGAATGTATTTGTTTGTATTATAGCGTCTATTTATATGGAGTTTATATTTTGCTCGTACGATGGAAAATAAAGATGACCGCTTACACATACGCTGCGCGCGCGCAGTTGTTTTAGGCGTGGGTCTCACTAAGGCGGGCCCGGTAGCGTGCCTTTTGGTGTGTCTAATTTATTTTTTCTTGGCGCCTCAATAGAAATAATTTTGGTAGTCGTTGTGAAAAAGCTCATCAAGAAAGTGCTGCTGCACTGAATGCTAATTTCTGACGCCAAACAACATATGTGTACCAGTTTATGGGGCATAATTGCCGGTAAATATATATATATATATATATATATATTAATATATATATATATATAGTTTACCTTAGGATGACTGGCGCAAAACATCATATTCCAGGACATGTTTCTAGCGACTAGTTTTTAAAATAAGGGCTATATACACTTTGATGCGTATAAACAAGCACTACACTATTGTTGTATGTAAATATTTGTACGTAAGTAATTTTAAACGTATTTCAAACAATACAAAAACTTTAAAATTGGAATATTAACATAAAGAACTAAATAAATATTATTATTAAAAAAAAAACTAACTATTACAGTGGAAGACAGTCTGCTAGTTGACTACTTAACATAGATAATAATTAAGCTGGGATTCGAATCCACGATCTACTGATTCTAAAACGTCAGAAATCGCTACTGTGTGTCTGCCACTTTAAGAAAGCCCCATGAATGACGCCCACGCTCCGGCGAGTAGTATTTAGTATTTCAGGGAATTGTTCTTTGTATTCTTTGATCGGAATGAATAATGTATCCTCACAAATTTCTATCGAACCCGTTGAAGGGTAAATAAGATTTAGTATATTATTAATTTAATTGAGATTTTCCCGAATTTTTATTCATCGATGGACCGTTTTTAGCGGGAATAAATGAAACGTAATAATAAACGTAAAATCGAAGTGTCCACGAATGCACAAGAAGCGTTGCAGTACGGGAGCAATGGCGACGGGTTGTGGAGCTTTTGAAGACCTCCGTGGCGCAGTGGTATGCGTGGTGTATTTATAAGACGGAGGTCCTGGGTTCGATTCCTGGTTGGGCAGACTGAAATTTTTCTTGGTCTGAGAGGCTTTCGCCGTGGCTAGTTACCACCCAGCGACAAAGACGTACGGCCAAGGCATTGAGCGTTCCGGTACGATGTCGTATAGAAACCGAAAGGGGTGTGGATTTATTGCATAATCACTTAAGATCAGGTGTGATAGCAGTCAAGGGCTAACTTGTAGACAATAAAAAAGAACTTGCCACCACTCCTGGTGTGACGACCACCACCGCTCTGTCAAGAGTGTGACGACGAAGAAGGAGATTAATATTTTTCAACGGGTTCACGTCCCACAATAAACGACGGTTTTTTATTTTGCCGACATTTCAATCCAGTTACATGGACCGTGGTCACGACGGGACGTGGTCACACAAGTCCCGTTGTAACCACGGTCCATGTAACTGGTAGAAAGAAAAACATTCTTCTTCTTGTTCTCTTGTTGAAAGTGTTTATCATTATCATCATCATCATCATCATCATCATCATCATTATCAGCCAATAGACGTCCACTGCTGGACATAGGCCTTTTTTAGGGACTTCCAAACACAACGATCCTGAGCCGCATGAGCCCAGCGGCTCCCTGCGACCCGTTTGATGTTTTCAGTCCACCTGGTGGGGGTCGACCAACACTGCGCTTTCCGGTGCGGGGTCGCCATTCTAGCACCTTCGGCCCCCAACGTCCATCAGCTGTTCGAACTACGTGCCCCGCCCATTGCCACTTCAGTTCTGCGACTCGCTGAGCTATGTCGGTTATTTTGGTTCTTCTGATAAGGTAAGGTGTTTATCATGATAAGGTAAATTTGCGTCCGTATAAACTTTCAAAGTTTTGAGTAATGGAAAAAAATCATTTATAACGATTCAAAATGACCTTAAAGGTTTTTAGTACATAAAATATTTGTTTAATGAAAAGTCTCAGTGGTGTATATTAACGAGGAAAGGAAATGCTGTAGACACTAAATAAAAAAGGCATTTTCAACGCGAAATTGCCAGAACATCCTGGTATCTTTTCACCATCATTAAAACTTGCGGAGCGTCAATCAAAATTATAAATTAAGCGATTATTTTTTAGCAAAAACCTACATTCAGCAGTAAATATTTAAAACACGAGTGTTTACGGGCGGGGTCATGAAAATATCGGTCAGCTGTCCAAACAACGTCTTCGTCAAACAGTGCGAATCGGTCAGCGTTCGCTATGATATTAATTTTGCGCACGGCTTCATTGCTGTTCCATTAAAGTTATCATTAATTTGTGGGTAGCCTCGATTAGACTTACCTAAGGCCTGTGATACTAATTGAATTTATTCCATTTCATTTCTTCCATATAATGTAAGATATTTAATAAATAATTTTTGGTAAAGAGTACATTTTTTATTTCATTCATTGCTGGGGTGTTCGCTAACTTATTTGACATTTGTCTTCCAAAACGGTGGTATAGCCACTACGTCCTGACCGACTTGAAGTTTCAAAAATGCAATATAAAACAGCCTACTTTTTTTTTTATCGACTACAAGTTAGCCCTTGACTGCTATCACACCTGATGTTAAGTGATGATGCAATCTAAGATGCAAGCGGGCTTTTTTGTTAGGAGTAGGATGAAATCTACACCCCTTTCGGTTTCTAAACGACATCGTACCGGAACGCTAAATCGCTTGGCGGTACGTCTTTGTCGGTAGGGTGGTAACTAGCCACGGCGAAAGCCTCCCACCAGCCAGACCAAGACAAATTAAGAAAAATCTCAATCTGCCCCGCCGGTAATTGAACCCAGGACCTCTGTTTTATAAATCCACCGCGCATACCACTGCGCCACGGAGGCCGTCAAAAGATTAAAAGAAAAGATTTTGAATTATGAATTTTTAATGGTTTTAATGCTTTCATATAAGATTGTATGTTATGATCTACAACAAAGTTGCAAAAGGCCTATGTTGTGTAGTGCTTCCATCGGCTGATATGATGATGATCTTTATGATACAAGATAGGCATGTTAGGAAATATTTCTATGGGTCGTTTAATGTAGTTGCAATGTAATACTAATAGGTCTTTACCAGCAGCGTTGCTAGATACGGTTATTCTTAACACGAGACCACATCTGAGGTCTAAAACACCTACAACTCTGCTGGCTTTAAGAAAAGGCATTCCTAATCTCGTGCGCAGATAGCTTGCACAGAGTTGTTTATTCGATACAGTTACAGCATTGGTTTGTTTACTTGAAATTGTTAAACGTAAACAAATTTGGCGCCAGCTAAATATTTTTAATAATTATTTTTGTTTACTCTAAAATTAACTGCAAAACAGCGGACGTTTGTAATTGCGTCTGAATGGATTTCGGATTTTTCAAATGACTTCATTTCCTTACGTGCAATTACTACTATCAATTTTTTAATCTGTTCCATATAACGTCCATATTCGTGTTTTGACGACCTCCGTGGCGCAGTGGTATGCGCGGTGGATTTATAAGACGGAGGTCCTGGGTTCCCGGCGGGGCAGATTGAGATTTTTCTTAATTTGTCTTAGTCTGGCTGGTGGGAGGCTTTCGCCGTGGCTAGTTACCACCCTACCGACAAGGACGTACCGCCAAGCGATTTAGCGTTCCGGTACGATGTCGTGTAGAAACCGAAAGGGATGTGGATTTTCGTCCCACTCCTAACAAGATAGCCCGCTTCCATCTTAGACTGCATCATCACTTAACATCAGGTGTGATAGCAGTTAAGGGCCAACTTGTAGCCAAGTATAAAAAAAAATATATATATGTAGTAGAATATTCACGCAAAATACATGAATCCAGATCTCTGCCAGGACCTAACATAAATCGTGGATGAAAAGTTTTATCTTTCGGCTTCTGGCTAATATTAAATGCAGGCAATTATACAATAATAATGTTCAAAATAATTTTTTCATCGCGCCCCAGATAGCGATCCTAATCATAATTTTCTCGTTAGCACTATACCGTGTTTGTTTCAGTTAGGCGATCAAATATTAGCACGCCGCCACATGTGACGAGCAGTGACACAATCGGGACGCGGACCGCATCATCTACGTATCACTAGCGCTCTTATTTATTTATAGCGTAGGCGTATAATATGAGTTTGATATACGCGCGATCTAAATTATTGTTTGACATGATGTTTGTACGTTGTTTATATTGACTGAGCGCTATAGTATACAGTTAGGTGAACTAAAAAGTTCGAATTTATGGTTGAGGTATATATGTTTTTTTTTGTTAAAACATTTTTTGTATTTTTTCCTAACATCCGCGTCGGACGGCAGCGGCAGTTGCGTGTGCGCTACAGTATAAGGGGAGAGACTCACTGCTCGGTGTCTTAATGTCAGCACGGAGGTACGTCGCAGTTACAAAGTCAGATTACTAACGGTTTTTGCGTGCGCGCATACATTGCATAAGGTTCGTCCACGATGCGCTAGTCACTAGCCAGTTAGTGCGTTGGCAACGATCGCGCGCGACGCCTCTGCCGTCCCGAGCACAGTTACCCGAGTTTACTGTGTTTTGTGTGAAAAATGAAGGATAAGGGGAAATATTAAATTGGTCGAGTGGAAGATATCCATGTTTATATAATTCGCCACCCGACGTCCCACCCCAGTGCGCCCTCGCACTCCCGCGGTAGTTTTTTTGTGCAAATACGAGTATAAGGGGAGAGTAGCTGTCTTTGGACTTCTATGATCCCACAAATTTATTATCTGTTTCACGCGCCTCGTGCGCAACTGATTGCGTTCACATTATTTTGGATATATGGGTAAGTTGCGTGTGCGTCTGTTATGATGATAATATAGTATAATGACATCGTCATCTTCGCTCGATCCACTCGACATTTTTATTGCTTCCAATATTTCCCCTTGCTTGGTTTTTCGCACGTGTTTATTTGGTAGTAGAAATAACAGGAGTGACTGAAACCTTGCAATGTGAGTAGCGTCGTGTGCGAAATACAGTTTATAACTTGTTTGTAATTCTAATTACTGATTAATTCCGTCATATTTGAGTAGCTCCATGTGCGGAGGGCCTTAGTGTCAGCGCGCGACGTGCGGCGCGGGTGCGTCGGACTGCAGCGGTAGTTGCGTGTGCGCTACATTACAAGGTGCGTCGGCGGTGCGCTAGATTACAAGGTGCGTCAGTCGGGTGCGTCGGACCGCTGCCGTCCGACGCACCCACGAGTTGCGTGTGCGTTGCAGTATAAGGGGAGAGACTCACTGTTCGGTGTCGTAGTGTCACTGGCAACTGCGTCGGACGGCAGCGGCAGTTTCATGTGCGTTATAGTATAGGGGAGAGACTCACTGGTCGGTGTCGTAGTGTCGCTACGCGACGTACGGCGCGGGTGCGTCGGACTGCAGCGGTAGTTGCGTGTGCGCTACATTACAAGGGGAGAGACTGTTTGGTCGCTAACGTAGTATCGGCGCGCGTCGTGCGGAGCGGGCGTGTCAGTCGGCATCGACAGTTGCGTATGCGCTACAGAACAAGGGGAGCAACTTACTGGTCGGTGTCGTAGTGACGCCGCGCGACGTGCGGCGCGGGCGCGTTGGTCGGCAGCAGCAGTTGCGTGTCGGGCGAGCAGGCGCGCGCGAAGGCTGCCGCTGCCTCCACTGCTGCATCTTCGTCGCAGAGCGATGTGTCGTCCTCTGCTGTTGACAATAGAGACATATTTATTAAATAAATTATAAAGAATGTTTCTTCCCTATTTCGAAAAATAATAAAGAGCTAACAACAGCAATAGCTTAGATTCAAATTGTTGCTTAAAAGAGATGTATGTACTTGTATCGATATGGTAAATTTAACTGCTATTTTGATAATTTATATAAAAATAAGCTGTTTATAAGCACAATGCAGTAAAGTTTTTGATGAGGGCCGTCTCATGTGTTTGATCTTAATCCTATTTAACTATAGTTGAATATCGAAACAACAGGATAAATGTAAAAAATTTTTAACAAAGAATAGAACCGACTCAAAACGCACTAAAAAGTAAAAAATAACTATGTCATTTAGTTGCTTTAATTTACTTAAGTATATCTATGAAGTCGGTGCCAGCCAAGTTTAAGGAATATTTATTTTACGTAGTAAAGCAGTTTGTAGGTTCTAGGTAATTTTTGTTAAAAATTTTTATTTCTTTCTTTTTAGTGATTTATCGCAGTATATTATATGGTACCTACTAGTAGCCAAAAAGCTACCGATACCGAGTCAAAAACCGAAATCGCCGTAAGCGTGCCTCCAAAATTTGAAGAGTTCCTTCAATTTCCCCAGGATATCATCAGCAGATCCTAACAAGCGGACAATGGGACCACCTTGGATGTATGCCCTTTCTAATAAAAAAAGAATTATCAAAATCAGACAACACTGTAAAAAGTTAAAAGTGTCATATGCATTTGTTATGTCGTTTCGATGGCTCCACTGTACTACTGCTCTTCTACTAGTAGTGTGCTCTACTATGTTGTTTCGGATTATTCAGTCCTTAGTAGACTTATGAGTAATTGAGGCCTTCTTGCTTCTAAGACAATTTTAACTTAATAAAAAGTTGTGTTACTCCCATTAGAACACAAGAACACGTTAAGCAGTCAGTCACGATAAACAACAAATCATAGCCACGAAACTTGTTACAAAGTCAAATATTAACACCCTCTTAAAATCGTTCAAATTGTTTCGAGGCCCAAGAAATATATATGAACACGTGAACGCAAATTAAATACTTAAACGTAGAACATTGTATATTGTTTATCGAAAAATCATGTTTTGTTTGTTCTGAGTAAACAAGCACAATAGTGGTAAAACAATAATTGTTTGAACAACAAACAAATAAAGACAGGAAAACAAAAATCCTGCATTGCGGCGTTGATAACTCTTATCTCGGGTTAAATATAACAATCAGTGCTGTTAATTATCTTAGCATACTTTTACAATAGTAAATATTAGATGTTTAAATAAAAATAAAGGTGGCATGCTAATAATTTTAGTTCAATTTCTTGCTTATCGGTCGCACTATAAGGGTTCATACGAGTATATATTAAGCAAAATGCCACTGACTGAATCTATTGACATATCACGAGATCTCTAGAGCTATAAACTTAAATTGACTTCTAAAGCAGTTCGGTTTTTATTTTAGTAATTAGAAGCCATTTTTATTGGCTACTAAGTGTAAAAACGCCATTTTAATTAATATACTATGAGAGTATAGTACGAGTGCGGTACTTGGCGATAAATCACTAAAAAGTAAGAAATAAAATTTTTTAACAAAAAATAGAAATTTTTATTTTATATCACCAATCCGGCTGTTTCCTGTGGGTCTTCGAAACGCACACTACAAATAAAAATAATAAACGAAAATCACAAAACAATAACATATATATAGCAACATTAAGTACAAGAACATTACGGACACAATGTGGAAGGTCTTGGGGGAGGTCTATGCTAAAAAGCAAGACAATTTACCGGTGTCGTAACAGACTATGTATATAATTAAATTTTGAAATATAAACTTATGTAAATTGTTGAATAAAGTCTATTATTATTATACATTAAATATACTCTCACGCCCGGATACACAATAAATACATATAAAAAACTGAAACTGTTATAATAAACTTACTTAAATACTTAATATAAATAAACTTAAACTTATTATTATTATTGTTAAATTAAAAACTCAATTAAATTAGAAACGCCATAGTACCTCACTACAAAAATTCATTTTTCGAGAAAGGGACGAAAGACCCCTAACTCCAAAGTTAAATACCTATAACTTCGTACCAACATCTTTGTTGGATTTTACTTTTATTTTTACCGTACGTCATAATTATTATCCTAGTTTATATATTAAACTTATTTAAACATATTTATGAAATCGGTGCTGTCCAAGCTTTGAACTTTAAAAATTTTACTACAATATGGTGAAAAGTTACACATTTAAACAATAATGTTCAAAGTGAAATAAAAATGCTTTGACCTTTAATAGATTATATTAAAAAAATTAATCCAATTCGACGCGCGATTCGTATAAAATAAAAGAGCGCCATCTATAACAGCGCCCATACACTAAAACAATTGACATTGGGTTGTTTCAAGGTTTATCTTATTTTAAAACATCGCATTTCTCGTATTTAAAGATCATACGCGTAAACATTACTACCTTTATAAAAAAATAAATTGCAAGAATAAAAAAATTGAGTCATTCCAATATTTGCTATAGTTCTGGAATGCCCTCATTTTTTTAAAGTTTGCCGGGCGACTTCAGTCACTACTTCCAATTATTTTAATTCAAATCAGTTACCTATGTGCTTATTGCTTATGGATAAAGTGAGTACTGTTTCATTAGCTATTTCACAATTTTTTGGATAATGAGAAGTTCGGTATTGATTTGAAATATCACTGTAGTTTTTATTTTTTTTTTTAATTTTAATTAAGTTTCTTTTCGTTTGTAAGTGTTTATGTTTCATGTATATTTTTATGTTTTTGCTGCTTTAATTGTATAGTTTAAGTTACAAGCTCCGACGTAACTTTTGTTTTTTTGTTAATATTTAATCATTGAGATTGTAAATTAGGATACGATGGGGCTGACATATTCATGCTGAATAAAAGTCCCTTGAAATTTTTTAGATAATAAAAAAAAAATATCACTGTAGATTTTTTGAAACTTGTACACAAAAAATCTGATATTTTTCTGTGAAATTGGCCAATTTAAGTGGTCGTCAATTACAAGTCTTAGTTACAGTAATATATACTTACGATCGTATTCAAAAGCTGGATTAAGCATATCCAAAACTATGGCTCACTAATTTATCTTAAAAATAAACATATTTCAGTTCAGTATTAGCACATTTTAATGTTTAGCTAGTTTGCACAATTTAAGAATAAATACGCATCTTTACACAATTAAAAACAAAATAATCACAAACATCGTTCTCTATTTCTTCATATTGACTAACTGTTATCATTTTTAAACAATTTTGTTACATAACACAACAAAAAAAAAATCCTCAAAACAGGTATAAATAATCTACATTTTAAGCTTTATTTTACAAGGCATGCAAATCAACGTAACAGATAGTAACAACAAAAAACTGACTATGTAGTTGGTATATTAGAGATAAGTAACAATTTAGTGGCATGTGGTATTTGGTGTTCGAGTTTCTGACATAATATTTACAGTAAGATATCTTTGCGTGAAAACGCGTTTTGGCAGACTAATATTAATTTGGTGATAACAAAGGCTGGTAACCTAGTTTCAACTTCAAGGTACTTCAGGGAATCGTTTTGATTCCTAGCTCGGTCAAATTTAGAATTTTTTATTACCTGAATTGGCTATTGACATATATTGACTTGTCTGGTGATGAGAAACGGGTGGTAAATACACTGCCGAAGAAGAGATAAGGGTTTAATCCCGTATTACAACTGAATATGATTATCAAAACACTATAAAGTTTGTTTGCAGGGATTATTGGCGGTTCAGAAGGCAGTTTTCTACTAAGAGCCAAAAATAAACTCAGTAATTCCCTTTTTAACATATTGATAGTAACAATAATATTTAAAAATGATTTATAAATAATTTTTATTTCCCTTCCTGTAGAAAGATGTAAGCCGGTTAGTGACTCTAAACATCTTTGTAATTCAAAAATTTCGTCGTTTACTTTCGTCTAGGGAATTTCTCATAGTAACTATCTCGCAACACTGTTGACAAGACGCGAGTTTATGCAGAACATTATGATCTAATTATATATATTGGAGATCCAACAAAAAGTTTGGAAATTTACGGCAATGCAACATACGATTCGATAAAATCTAAAACACCAAAAAAATTACGGTACCCTTTTTTAAGGAAAATGGGTACAGCAAATTATTCTCAAAAGGTAGATTTATATCATCGCAGACTTATTGTAGGAGTAGTTTGTTAAAGAAAAACAATTCTTTCATACATTGTTTCGTTATATCTCAAATAGATAAAGCAATGTTTTCGTTGAAAACTCCCAGTTGGCTTAAATTTCTCCTACTGTCATATTTCAGCGGACGAGCAGCATCGCTGTGTTTCAGCGTTAAGGGTACGGTTTTCAGTATTTGTACGTGAGGTACACGGGTGAACAAATATGAAAAAAATATATTTTGATAACTTAACCTAGTTTTATACTACAAATGGAGGCACGAATAAGTCGAACGATATTTGTAAGAAATTTAAGGGAATAACGTAATCAAAAGGTTTATTTTTGTCACACATTTCCATAAAATCATTGTAATTTCTAATACCTCAACTATTTGCGGGTATCAAGAATAAAACCAACAAGACGAAGCACCAAAGGTACAACATTACAACCTTGAATAAGATGTGGCGACCGCTTTTAACGTTACTGGCAACATGAAGTTTAAGAAAAGTTTAAATATATTTCGAAATCGAAATATATTTAAACTTTCCTAAACTTCTTAACTATGTTGCCAGGATAATTAAAGGAGGATCTCACCCTGTAACGAAAATTATATTTTAATATAGCTGAGTTTTTTGTTATGATTAATATTTGGACCCAAGCCCTTGTAGAAAGGTTTCCTACAAAGGAACCAGCTCAGCATTGTGCTTCTTGAGTCTAGCAAATGTTGGAGTACATAGAGATAAATTTCAGGAGATAAAGCCCTAGGAAACACCACGGCCACGGAAAGCTGCATGCTAAGTTTTACACTTTGACGATTGGTCTTACAGAAAAATATTCTGTGGTCTACCTTCATGCCCCTAAAAATATACTTAATGATAATAAAATTTTTTGATTCTTACCACGAATAGGCCGCGGTTTCATCTCTAAACGCACTGTTGGCACGTATTCCATTTTAACGCACTCTTTTCTTAAAACGCCACACACAAAATTAAATCACGAGTTGTTTTTTATAACAATAATTGTGGACTGAATCAATCGATAGTCGCGAATGCGTCAACTGGTGGCGATAAACCGATTACCGGTTGTATCTGATAAGGCTGACTGTAGGGAATATTGCGACTTCGAATTAGTCTAGCTGTGTTAATGGGTCGTAAGTTAATTGGTAATTAATTGATTGGTTTCAATAAATAATTGTCAATTGCCCACATGATTTTGAATGACGCCTGTTTTTAAGAAGAAAATAAAAAATATACGCTGACGTTTGACGACGTCCGTGGCGCAGTGGCATGCGTGGTGGATTCATAAGACGGAGGGTTCGATTCCCGGTTCGGCAGATTGGGATTTTTCTTAATTTGTCTTGGTCTGGCTGGTGGGAGGCTTTCGCCGTGGCTAGTTACCAGCTTACCGACAAAGACGTACCGCCAAGCGACTTAGCGTCCCGGTACGATGTCGTGTCCGACATCTTAGATTGCATCATCACTTAACATCAGGTGTGATAGCAGTCAAGGGCCAATTTGTAGTCGATAAAAAAAAACATTTTAGTTCATCAAGCGTATCAATAAGCAAGCACATAGCCCTCCTACTGGTAAATGGAAAATCACAGCATATAAGCAGATCATGCAAGAAATACGTCTTCCAAACACACCTACACACACACACATGTGTGTACATCATTTGACGGCCGAGTGGCGCAGTGGGTAGTGACCCTGCTTCTGCGTGCTAGGCCGTGGGTTCGATTCCCACATCTGGAAAATATTTGTGTGATGAGCATGGATGTTTTCCAGTGTCTGGGTGTTTATCTATATATTATAAATATTTATGTATAATATATATAAAAATATTCATCAGTTATCATAGTATCCATAACACAAGCTACTTACGAGTACGCTTACATTGGGGCTATATAGCGATGTGTGTAATTGTCCTATAATATTTATTTATTTATTTATTTACATTAGTGTGCATATAATTTCTTCGGCCACCATACTCCTTAAGTTGGAATACAGTTATGTTTTATTATTATTGTTACTTAAAAACAGTGACACAAACAAGAAATTTTCGGCAACCTGTTTTTTAAACACTTGTCTGCCGATACTACCATGATAATAAGACTTCTTTGGACGTGTACTGTCATACATAAACCTTATACATAACCCTTTTAATTTATAGTTAATGAAAATTTTAACACTATTCTTAATTTAAATTTATTAAAATTATTTTCTATTTTTTAGTTTGGGTTTCTATAAAAAGCGTGTTTTTAGTTTTTTTAAACTATTATTTATTTTTTACTTTTTAGTTTGGTTTATTTATAAAAGCGTGATTTTTGAGTTTTTTTAAACTATTATTTGTTGATTATCAAAAATATTCATACTATGTTTCATAGTAAGCGTCGACATCGAATTCACATTCGATGTTTACAATTCTTATATTTACTTACAATCTGTACCCGCATTTGCCTGTGCCCCACCCTTAGCACAGTGACCAAGGAAACCACAGAAACCTGGCCAGAGTACAGTCGGCACGGGAGCGAGCCTTGAAAGTCGCAGAAAAACTGTGACTGCCAGGGCTCGAACCCACGCCTGAGCGACTGTTGTACGGGCAGTTTAGCACTTAAACCGCTCGGCCACACAGTCGCTAGTAATTTATTTATAAGTGAGAATAAAATAATTATTTAATAAATATTATAAATACCGGGAATCAGAGTTCAATTTCGGAGAGGGAGCCTGAGAAACGGCTACCAGAACCAAGGATTACAGGCGCGCAGATTACCCACGGAGAGTTACATACTGACATGCTGACATACTGACAAACTGACATACAAGTGAAGCTAATAAAAAGCGTGTAAAAATAAAGTTTGAAGAGTTTCCTCGAGTTTTCGTAGATCTTATCATCAGATCATGACTTAGTTAACATTAAACCAACTGGAATCTTTCAAACTTCTCATTGAGACATATTAATCGAGCCCAATCACAAGGTAGCTACTGTAAACCGTTAAAGAGCTCCCTCAGCTGTCCTTCTTTTTCATCGCCAGACCTTCAATGACAGTCACAGTCCATCTAAATGTAAATTTCTCATCGAGACAAATTAATCAAGCCCAAACACACGGTAGCTACTGTAAGCCGTTACGGAGCACCCTTAACTGTACTTCGTCTTCATCACCAGACCCTCAATGACAGTCACAGTCCATCTAAATGTAAATTTCTCATCGAGACAAATTAATCAAGCCCAAACACAAGGTAGCTACTGTAAGCTGTTACGGAGCTCCCTTAACTGTACTTTGTCTTCATCATCAGACCCTCAATGACAGTCACAGCCCATCTAAATGTAAAGTTCTTATCAAAACAAATTAATCGAGCCCAAACACAAGGTAAATACAGTAAATCGTCAAGGAATTCTCTTATATGTAGATCGGCTCCATCATCAGATCGACTCCAGACCTTCATCGAATTGTAGTGCTTTTAAATACTTATCGGAAAAACTAACAAACGTACTTGTTGTCCCTACAATGTTTTAAAGTTCCCCTCGTTTTCTCCAGGATCCCATCATCAGATCCTGGTTTCGTTGTCATGGTACCACCACCGGACTATCTACTTTCCAACAAAAAAAGAATTATCAAAATCGGTTCATAAACGACGAAGTTATGCGTGAACACACATACGAGTTACATACTGACATACTGACATACTGACAAACTGACAAACTGACATACAAGTGAAGCTAATATAAAGCGTGTAAAAAAGACGTGTGGCACTCGAATACTGCCGCGGTAAAGCTATTGCATAGCATTTTTTATCAACTATGTTTACCTACCGACGTCATCGGGACCGTGGTCTAGCGGTAAGGCGCACTAAGTGCCCGGACTGCCAGAGAGACGCGGGTTCGAATCCCGTCGGTTCCGCATTTTTTTAGCAATTTTTTTTTATTGCAAAAAGTTATTAATTGAAAAAAAATGACTTTAAATTTTACGCTTGAAAAAAAAAATTGCGGTACTATGTTTTTGATACTCAGAGGGTGTTAGGTTTTTTCGTTATGGAATTTCTGTATTCGGTCTCCACGCTCAAGGCCCGCGATAAAAGCTATACTAAAAAATATCAATAAACAGACAAAAGTGTGGAAAAATGTAATATTAATCATAACAAATATAAGATAACGCGATAATCTCGGCACAGTAATGAACTAGGGCACGATTATCAATATCAATCGGTCTGATTTTATTCATACGTTATTTATTTTCAACGAGCAGAAATGACGCAGCGATCAATATGCAGCTATTGTTTTGTTTGCGATTGAGTCACTTTTGATGACTTCCTATTTGCGCAATACGGGATTTTATAATGAAACAAGATTTCTGAGAGAGATTAAGAGTTCTTCAAAATTTCTTGAAGATATCTTACGATGACATATTAGAAGAAAGAAAGTTTATTTAGAAAAAATTTTAACAAAAAATAGAACCGACTTAAAATGCACTAAAAAGTAAAAAATAACTGTCATTTAGTTGCTTTAATTTACTTAAGCATATCTATGAAGTCGGTGCCAGCCAAGTTTAAGGAACATTTATTTAACGTAGTAAAGCAGTTTGTGGGTTCTAGGTAACGTCCTTAAAGTAGAAACCATGGCTGGCACCGACTCCTAGATATGCTTAAGTAAATTAAAACAACTAAATGACTGAGTCATTTTTACTTTTTAGTGCGTTTTGAGTCGGTTCTATTTTTTGTTAATTTTTTTTTTATTTTTTAGTGATTTATCGCCATGTAACGTACTCGTACTATACTGTCATAGTATATTATACGGTATTAGTAGCCAAAAAGCTACTGATACCGAGACAAAGACCGAAATCACGTGCCTCCAAAATTTGAAGAGTTCCTTAAATTTCCCCAGGATATCATCATCAGTTCCTAATATGATGACAATGGGAGTGGTCCCATTGTCATCATTCAGAAAGGGCATACTTCCAAGGTGGCTTGGAAGTATGCCCTTTCTAATAAAAAAGAATTATCAAAATCGGACGACTCTGTAAAAAGTTATGCGTGGTCATCATTGACATATTAATACTATGGACTTCGGGTCTAATGCAAAATTTACGTCAAAAGTGTCCCAAGATATTTTATACATACTAGGATGTATTTATGTTTTTATACACAAAATAACATTGTAATGTATGTCTTATCGTATTGTTATACAGTCTAATTTGCAACGGTCTAATTGCATGCAATAAGTAATCAGCTTCGATTGACGGTTACCATGGCAGCCTTTTTTTGACATGACAGCTTCCCGTGAAAATAGGACAACATAAATGGTGTGGAGTCGGTAGCTTTCAAATTTTTTTGGCATCTTATATTTATATATTATATTTACAGCAAATTTTAATTTATATTTACATATCCCTGACCTCTATATGCTGGGATAAATCTTGTACCAAATAATAATTGTTGTAATTATCTTGTATAAAATAATAATTAGTTATAATAATAATTAATTACAAACCAAATCCACTAATGTACAAAATGATATGCCACTCGACATAGTTCTTTACTTTGAAATTTTAAGTTCTCGATATTTTCCTCTTTTTAATTAAACTGAAAATATATTTTTTTACTTCAATGACGTTAGATCACTTTTTAAATAACTGTTCCTAATTTCATGTAGATAATTCTTATAGTTATCAAATTAATATACCATTATGGTAAAAGTCATTTGATCAATATTCATGACATAAAAAATAAAAGTTGACATAAAAAATAAAAAAATTTGAATTGAAAATAATCAAGTTATTTTCATTCAAAAATTAAGTAATTAAATAATTCAAATGTTAAACAACAAAATAACTCTATGCAGTCGTTGTTCTAAAACATTCTATTGCTCACGGCAGATCCGAACTAAATGTGGTTAATTAGATAAACATATTGCACTCCTTCTATCCTATACGCGGGTAGCGTATGGGAAAAGGACAGATAGATACTTTTGTTCATTTTGGTTGGTTATGCAATTCGTTTCTATAGTTTATTAAAATTTTAATAAAATAGCTTGTTTCTAAGCAAAATAATACTTTAAAATCATCAGTAAATATTTACTTACTGAAAATATGGTACACCGTCTTCTTTTCTCACCTTACTCGGGTAGTTCTTACAAGTTTTTTATAACACATTACGGCATTATTGACGTGTATTCTGTCAGTCAGCTAATATGAGACTGAATTGCGATTGGAACACATTTCGCGTTTTGGCTTACTTTTGGTTCGGACACTTTTTATCGCTGACCCGAAGTCCATAGTATTAATATGTCAATGGTGGTCATACATAAAAACAAATATACGTGTCGAATTGAGAACCTCCTCCGTTTCTTTTCGTCGGTTAAAAACGGCATAGCTGTATGGCCAGCTCGGTGTAAGTATTATAAGGCTATCAGATAATATGGCGCTGTACTCTGGACAAATCAACACTTGTCCAATGTTTATTTCGTGCGTTGCGTATTTCTTGTGTGCACTGTGCTGTAACTCAAGACATGGATGAAATTGTTAAATACCTCACCTTGGTCGGCTTGGTGCGAGTGCGGGTTGTGTATGATGCGTATCCGCCGCTCGGGGTGCACGGGCTCACCCTCGGGCCCGCCCTCCTCGCGCAGGCGCCAGCGCGCCGCGTCCGCTTCGCGCGTGCTGCGCGGGAAGTAGAGCGGCGCCAGCGCCAGCAGCGGGCCCAGCTCGGCGCTCGACGCGCTGCTCACGATCACGAGCTGCGGCGTCGCGTGCTGCTCCAGGTATCGCCGGACCGTGCCTGCAACACCAACACTCAGCGTAACGTAAGTAATGTAATGCGACCAACATTGGTTTTCGGTTTCATAAATACGAGGCTTACTCCAAGGCTGCATTGCCTACCAGTAAAGTCAGCAGACACTGCCTTCGTATAAACTATACTTAAAGGGCTAACGCTAAAACTCGCGCGGGCGCACGCTCGCGTGTGTATAATGAAGAATAGTATGGACAGCGCAGGCAGTAGACGTTTTTTCCGTTTACGTCTTTTTGTCAAATAATAAATTAGTAAATAATCCATGGTAATCTACTCGACACAACTGTACACGCTCGACATCAAAATTATACTAGCAGCGCTAACTGAGACGGGGGCCCGCGACGGGTGCCCGCTCGCGGATTTGTGGCCCGCGGCGGTCGTGCGACGCGTGCGCCCGCGCCCGCACCCGCCCGTGTTTTAGCGTTAGCCCTAAGAGTGGTCTACTCACGTAAGAGCACATGCGCGGCGACATCTGGCGGGAAGTTCCTCCGCGGCGCGTTCACTACGCACAGCGCCAGCGTGCGCGCGCCCGCACCCGCCCGTGTTTTAGCGTTAGCCCTAAGAGTGGTGTACTCACGTAAGAGCACATGCGCGGCGACATCTGGCGGGAAGTTCCTCCGCGGCGCGTTCACTACGCACAGCGCCAGCGTGCGCGCGCCCGCACCCGCCCGTGTTTTAGCGTTAGCCCTAAGAGTGGTGTACTCACGTAAGAGCACATGCGCGGCGACATCTGGCGGGAAGTTCCTCCGCGGCGCGTTCACTACGCACAGCGCCAGCGTGCGCGCGCCCGCACCTGCCCGTGTTTTAGCGTTAGCCCTAAGAGTGGTCTACTCACGTAAGAGCACATGCGCGGCGACATCTGGCGGGAAGTTCCTCCGCGGCGCGTTCACTACGCACAGCGCCAGCGTGCGCGCGCCCGCACCCGCCCGTGTTTTAGCGTTAGCCCTAAGAGTGGTGTACTCACGTAAGAGCACATGCGCGGCGACATCTGGCGGGAAGTTCCTCCGCGGCGCGTTCACTACGCACAGCGCCAGCGTGCGCGCGCCCGCCTCGCGCGCCGCGTGCAACACGTTCCTGCAAACAGACTACGCTAGAATCTCACACTTCAAAATTAATTTCTTTCTACTATGTTTACGCACTCGGGTGTTCACGCGCTAAGCTCATTTAGTTGCCAAGTAGCAAACTAGATGGCACCACGCTGATGATACTTATAAAATACAACTTAGGACAAATTGATACATTCATTTTAAAGTTTTTCATGCTAAAACTGTTATGCTTATATTTAGTGGAGAGTGAACACGGGTGTCAAGAATGTGGCTCGGCAAACAAACGAAGAGCACATACCGAGTTTGCCCTCCCACAGTGGACCGTGAGGTCGGGAGTTCACGCTCACATGCATTACTAATTTGTCGGATTTGTAACTCTCCAGTGCATACAACTCAAAAACCCGTACAACACGCTTTAGAGTTTAGAGCAAAAAAACTTCTTTAACGATTTTTGTTTTTGCATTAATCTATATTCTATGAAAGGGCAGCACCTGCACATGTCACTTAAATCATAACAATAATAACCAAGTTCAGCAGCCGCTGATGTTTTCAACCATGCCTGGGGCTTGCGTGATTAAACTATACTAAAGCCAAACTCGATTGAGAACAAACAAATTTAAAATGAAGGTAGAAAATGCAACACATTTCATGACTAATAAATTTAAAATTATGTTTTGGTTTTTTATAAAATCTTATTTAAAAGATATTGAATATATTAATTAGTTTTAAGCTTACTAATCTAGTTTATTGTCATGAATTGGTCTTTAACAAGTTCATTAAAAAAATTAGGTGTAAAATGACTAGTGATTTCTACCTTCAATTTTAATTTGTTTGTTGACAAGCATTCTCAATCAAGTTTGGCTTTAGTATAGGTAGGTAGATGAATGCCATATTTATGTCATTCTATAGTGATTGTAACCGTCGAACAGTTAATGTAGGCATTACTTTTTAGTCCAGTAAATTAACATCTGAAATCAAAATTTTAGATACAACTTTGCATTTTTTTATATAATGTAGTCTTATAGAAACTTAAAAATTGTGTAAAACTTATTTTTGTTGTCAATCCCCGGCATGCGAAGAAAACAAATTGAAAAGTGTTTTCTTAATTACGAAATTGAAAACGGTAAAAGTTCCCTTTAAAAAGTAAAAAATAATAAAAGAAACTCAGTCTAATTACTTCAAAATATTGTTTTTAAAAGTATTTTTTTTATTTTTTATCTAACTACTTTCTTTCAGTAATTGCGAAAAAACAGGTTTTTTTTTCAAAAAATTGCCGGGACTTGCCAGACCTAAGACATTATTTTAATTTCTTTAAGACAACATTATACAAATGGAAATTCCAAAATTGTATCTAAAATATTGATTATAAACTGAGTTTTATCAGCTTATTTGGTATGTTAAATGAATATTACACATACTTATAGCAATTGTGCAGAGAGCTCTCAGCCGCGCTGTGGTACTTGGCGACGTATTTGGGGCTGACGGTGTGCACCACGTGCCGGCAGCGTAACGCAAAGCCGCGGGTCACCACCGCCTCGCCTGTCCGGCACTCTGCAACATATACCTTGGACTTAGCAACATTAACCATATCTGCCGATCAAGGAAATTGTGTCAGCAAATCTAACGCAAGCTATGTTGTTAGCGGCGAAAATAATCGTAAATACCGATCCTTGAACTGTGAAAGACTCATAAGTTACTCTGAAATTATTTTGCTATTGGTCTTTGTTTCGAATCCAGAAACGGGTGATGAATTGCTTTGTCGCAATAATTTCTTAGTAGCAGACTAGAAGTAAGAGACATTCTTTATATGAGAGGGTATTCGGAGGAGGCCCCGCTGAAGAGACAACCGGCTCAGCATTTGATGTTTAATGATTGGCAGATGATGATTAAACACAGTATGATTTCACGTGTCCAGTAACTATTTCGTTCAGAAATGATAATTAAAGCGCGCACAGTAAAGGTGAGTGTTGACGGGCCCTTTGAATTTATACCCGAGTCACAATCTCGGATCTGCTCGGAGTTTTTCTTTCTGTCACACGTGCAATCGTGGTCCGGCATCCGCGCAGTGAATCCATGGAATGCTAAAATGTTGTGTCGACGGTTTACCTAGTCCTCTCGTGATGATCTCCTCCTTGAGGTCGGGTCCCGCGCACTGCATAATTCGCTCGCTGACGACATTGCTCTCCATCAACGTCTCGTCCGTCGTGTTGGTGATGGCGTCCACTTCCAGCGTCGAGATGTCCCCCTGCCTGGAATGAGTACCAGTAATTTGATTTATATACAAATATCAATACAATTATGAAAGAACGACTTTACTCATAGTAGTTTGTGTTATACTTTTTATTAACATTTTTGTTGGATGATATTTCACCGCCATGTCAAGTCCGTTTTGTTTCGAAGTTCTTGCAAGAGGCCTATGTCTAGCAATGGACATCTACCGGCTGATAATAGTGATGGTGAAATATCACCGTGTCAGGTTGTATCATATTTCTCCTTCACAAGCGCGCCACGGCTGCCTCGTGGAATTGTTTGATCGCAGAGCTCTTACCAGATGGCCAGGCGCTCGTTGATCTGATCATCGTAGGGGAACACGGGGTAGGCGTGCACGGGCGGCGCTCTGCCCGCGTAGTCAGTGAGCGGCGCGGGCGCGCTCTCCGACCAGCGCGCCACGGCCGCTCCGGCGGCGCCGGCCGGCGCTCGCATCACGCTGCCCTCTGGAACACAACAATGACAAAATGAACAATAGAATTTAACTAAGGCATAAAGATCAGACAAATGACATGACAAATCTGTACGGCAATGCCACATAGAAATACGCTCTAAACGAAAGGTTCAACAACGCTGCAGTTTCAAAATTTGGAAAACATGAATCTTGAATTGATTCCGCAGGCTACACACTGAAGAAAGACAATAAGTGTTTGCAAATCTAAGCTGTCATGTTATGATTTTTAGTTGGTCTTTACGTTCAATCTGTATGTAATTCAGGTCGAAATAAATGCTTTTATAAATAAATCCTGGAA
Organism: Mycalesis mineus; assembly: GCA_034621355.1. Lineage (NCBI taxonomy): Eukaryota > Metazoa > Arthropoda > Insecta > Lepidoptera > Nymphalidae > Mycalesis > Mycalesis mineus. The sequence continues at coordinate 16,607,666 of CM067892.1, forward strand.
AATAGGAACCAGAACAAACCGTCTTTAATCTGATTTCCTATGTTCACACAAGAATTTGGAAAAGCGTTCATGGAATCAATTTTGAAATTCACTTGACCTCAAACCCAATGCATCAGAAGGAAAACAAAACACTAGTAATTACACTGCTATCACCGGTTCATTTAACATTTATTTTGCATACAAAGGAACCGAATGTCGCACGGAGGTCGATACCGATAACACGAGCTTCCCTTGCTTCCGTGAAAGGTGGAAACTTAGTTCATTATTCAGGTTTCTGAGAACACTAATATGTGCAAACGGTAAATTGGTATGAGATCATTTATGCAAGATCCAGCGGTTTTCAAAGAAATATGATTCTTAATCAAATTTAGCTAAACAAACTTAACTTCATAGAACACAAAAAGATAAAATTATTATTATAAAAACAAAAAAACCCAACTGCTTAGAAGTTATGAACTGAAAAGAGAAAAACAAGGATCACTATACCTGGGAAAGAAAAACACACAGACCGGTGGCAAGACAATTTTATATAGATACGATAGTGTCAGTTGGGTTTTTTGTTTTTATATTAATTTCGTTATCATCTAGATTTATTTTTTGTTAAAAAGTAATATATACATGATAATATTTATCTTAATTTAAAATTAAACATATGGGATAAAAGAAAAATGATGTCAAAATCCGTTCAGCCGTTTAGGCTGTAGCGCGTGCCGAATAAATGGACATACATACATACATACGCTCAAAAAACATTACCCTCCTTCTGACGCAGTCGGGTAATAAATGGATAGTTTCGTATTAATTTCGTTATCATCTAGATTTATTTTATCTATCTTAATTTAAAATTAGACAAAAGCTATTGTGAGGTAGAGAATGTTGTTCCCAGGCTCAAGTTAATCAGCTTCCAAATTGGCTCGTGATTTTTGTTGCGTATAAATGATTTTTCGTTAAGGGTTCTCCGACAGGTTGATGCTATTCCCCTGATGATTGCAAATTTTGAAATATCAGCTTGATTATTCTCTCCCTCGTTTCGCGGAGGGATGGTTTTCACGACATAACTTAAAGGAATTCCTACTTCTCATTGTTTGGTAGAGTAGTATGCATGAGGATTTTACCACGTTAAAAAACGAAGATGCAAATGCACGATAAAGTAGTTCAATAAACAGCAACGGTGAAACGGGAATTAATCGGGGTCAAAACTGGGCCAGGTCAGTGACGTAAGCAGTGCCATTTCTGTCTTTTGCACTCTTGTGAGGTGCGAGGGGGATGGAGAAACCATTGAGTATGCACTTGAAAATTAAGCTGAGTTTATTTACATTGTTGTCGAATGCCCGTTTGATTCGTTCGCGCAGGTGTTTTGCACATTTTACGATAATTTTTGGTTGGTACTTTTGTTTGGTGAATATTTTAGACTTTACTAGAATAGATTGGTTTTTAAATTATTATTAGTTAATCACCCTTCGCCCGTACCCGAGCATATATAAGTAAAGGATTCTGTCGTTTTTGAAAACATTAGTCTAAATTTTTGGCAATGATATATGTGTTCAGGAACTTGCCTTTTGAGTCGGTGGTGGAGTCACTACAAATTGACAATTTGTGAATTTGAATAAATGAATTTATAATCGGTTCAACTTTAATTTTCACAAAACTGTAAAAGTGATATATTTCTTTTAAAAAAGCGATTTAACTACTCAGTTTATTGCTGGCTCTTGTTTTCCTATTCAGGTATAAAAACCTACTTTAGAATAAATGAATTTGAATATGAATTAAATATGCACCAAAGTAAACAATATAAGTAGTGAGTAGTGGCCTTAGTTAAACGTTAGTTAAATTGAAACAAGGAATAACTTTAATGTAAAACAAACCTTATGTTCCTTGTCCCGTGAGTCCAATTTCGCTTATATTAAAATCCAGTACCTAAACCTTAATTAATGATTAAATAAGGTCGTATATGTTTACTGCGTTATTAAAAACTGCCATGGGAGGACGCAAAGTGTAAAATTATTTATTTAAAGAATTTACACAATATATGCTACAATTATTCACTTTTTTATGATCCCACACAATACAATAGTATTTTTTTATTTATTAAATTCAAGACGGAGGTTAACTGCAACAAAGGTTAAGTGTGGAAGCTCGAATGACCGAACTAATTGTTTTCTTTAGATACACGGATAAATTTAATAGATAACGACCAACTTGAAAGCAATAGGCTTTTCTTTATACAAACAAGATGGGATAGCAAAAACTGTAAATTATAAAATACAAATTGAACATTCATTTTTATAAAAAATTTTAACAAAAAATACTTTTTAGTGCGTTTTGAGTCGGTTCTATTTTTTGTTAAAAATTTTTATTTCTTACTTTTTAGTTATTTATCATAAAAAGTTATGCGTGGTCATACATAAAAAAAAATATACGTGTCGAATTGAGAACCTCCTCTGTTTTTTTTCGTCAGTTAAAAAGAGCAACTGCTGAGTTTCTTGACAGCTCTTTTCGGCAGGAAGTGAAATCCGAACCAGTGGTAATGTCACTACATACTGACAGACTTGACCTTTAAAAAGGGCTTATAAAACAGGCTACTGAAAATATTTTTTCTGTTTTTTTTTTTATTTTGATAAAGGAAAATTAGGAATATCATTATAATATAATACAATATTATCCAGCATTATGTTAACAGACCATTATTAAGGTACATTACATTAGGTACGTAGTTTGTTATTGTTGGTTTCTTACAGGGCTCTATCAAAGTGACAGACTTGCTAGAAAGCGAATGCGTTTTCTGCAATGGAACATCTATACTAAAGCCAAACTCGATTGAGAATGCTTGTAAACAAACAAATTAAAAATGAAGGTAGAAATCACTAGTAATTTTACACCTATTTTTTTAAATTAACTAATTAATGACGAATTCATGACAATAAATTAGATTAGTAAGCTTAAAACTAATTGTTATATTTAATATCTTTTTAATAACATTTTTTAAAATAACAAAACATAATTTTAAATTTACTAGGCAAAAAATGTGTTGCATTTTCTACCTTCATTTTTAATTTACTTATTGACAAGCATTCTCAATCGAGTTTGGCTTTAGTATAGTTCTTGGAGCGAAACTCGGAATTCTGAACTGTTATAGGAGAAAGGCGATAAGAAAAGATCCAAAAGGATCGAAGTGCATCCGCTTTTAGCCCACCAATTCCATCATAACAATATAAGGTTCTATACAAAAAAAACACAAGTACAATTCACCAGACAAACATGTAGATGCATAATTGCATAGACAAACAAGTCAAACTTATAACGCCCTAATCATTTCACTGCGGGTTTAATAAATGATAAAGAATGTACAAAGACCAAACGTAAAGCAATTTGAAATCGGGTCGAATAAAGCGGAGCTGACACTGAAATAACTTGAAGGTCGCCGTTTTGTACAGAAAGCCTATTACGGCATAATACCTGACATTTTACTATCCCGTGGAAATGATATGCATTATTTGAAATCGACTGTTACACAACAACGTAGAAAATACTGCAGAGCTTTTTGCCTTTACACAAGAGAATAGTTATAATAGTCAACGCGCAAACTCGTTTGGCGAGGTTTTTATAGTACATACTAATTGACGGAACAAAATGATCGCCCACCTGATGTTGGGTTATAAACCAAGGCTTGTAACGTCATCGCTTATAGAACATACTCGCTAGGAACTCCGACAAAACATTATTCTGCACCCGTTCATATAAGATTCCCACCTGGAGTGTCTGTAATTTCACTGACTGGTAGTCCAAACCGAAACAGTAATACAGTACAGAACATTATAGAACAGTATAGTAGAACAACACAAAGAACAAGCATAATTTAAACTACGGGTGTTGGTTGGTACATGTTCTATAGGTTACCATTAAACTGAAGTGTTTTCAAACAACACAAACACTTCAGTTTAATGGTAACCTATATAACATGTACCTCCCTAATGATCAGTGACGGAGAAATCAGCTGTCCCTCTAGTGATCAGGGAATATACGACAGTGCACTAATTTGAAAAGGGTATTAGTTTAATTACCACATAAATCTCGAACAAGGAATTATTTTGATACGTCTTGTTGTTTGGGGACAAAGGTACAAAAAACCGTATGTATATTTGTTTGTTTGTGAGGAAAGGGTATGATATCTCTGTTACTTACCTACTCTACTTTTAATTATATTACTCAGTTGTCACTCTACCATAGCTTTCATTACACAACATTGCCTTTGCACTTAACACTTTGTTACTTAACATTAGGTGAGATCGTAGTTAAAGGGTCTGAGTTAAGTCACCGAGAGTTAAATCCTTTGTGACGTAACCATATACATTATTGACAATATTTAGTTGTCTGGTATCAACATAATATGACGTAACTGGGTAATAACAAAGACATTTTAGATTTTGAATAATTCAACAAACAAGCTCTACTCCTAAGCAGGAAATGTAAACTTAGATATTTTATATCTAGTTACATCAAAGTTATTCGGTTTTCATTATTTTAAAGGTCAATTCAGATCAATATGTAATACTAGATCGAAGTAAAATATATCTTTGAATATAAATTTTACAACTATTCCTCTATCGTTTCAACTATCGGCTTACTAATTAATGTTAAAGTTACATAACTTGAAAAAGAAATCTTTATTTTAAAGCTCTAATAGTTTAATTATTTACCCTCTATACTAAAAGCTCGCCTGTTAACATTCGCGCAGTGTGAAGGATTACAGCTCTAATATCCTTCTTGTCTATCATCAGTAGGAAATAAAATAAATTGACGGTAATAACTACTTTGACCTGATAAAATACCTTAATGACCATATTGAGGTATAATTTAGTTAATTATAGTGAATTGATAACATTGGCCCAAAACATTAAAGTTATGTAAGCAAAGAATTATGTAAAGCCTGAATCGTATTTTTTAAAGTTTCTAAACTACATTGCATGCTTTTACAAATGATATATCGTACCTATAACAGTCATTACGAAATGGCACAACCTCGCAATGGATTAAACTTTTGTCAAATTACAACGCTCCGCGAAACACGTCCACCGTGGGCGGCGGGCGATAAACATGTGACCTCGAGCGGGTGGCGCGGCCCCGCTGACGTGGCGTCGGGGATGGGGGATGAAGGCCGTGACGTCACGCGGTCGACGAACCCCGGAAGTGGGTCATGGGATCGCGCTGGTCGATCTGCAGGCCACCGTAATAAAGAGCATCCGACGTCCACATCCATTATGAGATAGTACGGTAACTCTACAATACTCGTTTTTTGGATTACGTGTATGTACTATAAAGTAATAGTCTCTTTTATTTATGGTAACGACATTTTCAATTATATACAGGTGGGCGTCACGTACGTGTATTGGCTCTGTAAACTAAAGGCCATGCCGTGATTCCTAACGGTCACTGCAACCGTAGATTGAAGGCTTTAGTATGGCTTCGCTTAAGTACTTTACCCTTCGTTCCCAAGCGCAGAATCATGTATTGTTATATTCTAATAAAACCCAAAAAATTATTAATAACAATCAAATAAACGATTCCTATTTACACATCGTCTTCTCTACTAATGCTAATTCCACCTCTAAAACCTTGCACCCTACAGCTGCTATAGTGAATTGATAACATTGGCCTAAAACATCAAAGTTACCTACTGCTATAGGGCATATTTGAAAAAAATTTAATCCCCAAGTACGGTCCATTGTCAAAACCAACAAATCATTTTAGGTTTCAAAAGTTTTTTTAGGTGTCCAAGAATTATCGGCACCTTCCGGCTGCGAGAGTAAACAACATTCTTACAGGTTAAAGTTATCGCTGGTTGATTATGTGTTCACGGGTTATAATGACCGCCGGTTTTTCATTATGGTGTGTTCAAAAGTTTTTGCGGGTGTCTAACATCCGTGAATTTCCGCACGAGTAGTGTTTATGCAAAATATAAGCACTTGAGACCCGCTGTTGCAACGGTCATGTAACTGGTTACACTGCGAGGTGTATTAGCTCGTACATATACGAGTCAAATAAACATCGTGCTTTGCTGATCTGTCATGAAGATGCATGTTCGATGGGATTCACATTTTATAGTTTTATACTTTTTAGGGATTTCTAAACAACGATCTTGAACCACCTGAGGGCGGCGACTCCCTACGACACATCTATGTTAACATCAACATGATGTGGTTGTTAAGTTGAAATCTATCGCCCATCGCACATGTATTTCACAATGTTTCTGATGGCTTTAATTAATAAAACAGAATAAAAATTGAGATATGCATAGCTTGGCATGATAGCCGTGAAAATAATGGTGGCGCCACTATCGTTCATGTAGCCACCCTATATAGTAGGGTAATAACGGTTTGATACTTTGATTTAAATACAATTTTTAATTAAATGATTTCACTGACACACTTTAAAAATAATATTGGAAAATAATTATAGAAACTTCTGAAAGGATGGCAATGTATTTTTTAATTAGAAAACTTGTATTCATACAATTATACATATTTCATCAAAATCAAAAATGCTTTCGTCTAAATATTCCACGCCGAAAAGAAAAGAAAAAAAAAATGAAATCACACATAATTATAGTAATCGATTACTTTTTTTAAACCACATTTTACCAGTCATTTCAGCAGTCCTTTTGTACACATCGTTTAAATCGGACAAAATTTTTCCGGCTTCGAATTCTGCCAAAAACAACTCTTAAATACTATGTAAATGATCTCTCTAGTCGAGCTGCGGATTACAGTTCTGTCCATTTTAAGCACAGTATCGCCACAATAACACAATAAAATTAAATAACACGAACAACGATTGTCGATTTGACAGACAAAGAAATGAAGACACAACATCTACGGACTTGACGTGGTTGAAGACCCCCGAAAGGAGTGTTGCCAGTGATTATATTTTTTAGTACCGTTTCACGACTTTTTTGCCAAGCTATACTTAGAAGTTCAAAACAAGCTCTTTCATTAAAAATCTTAAACATTCTACTAGGAGAAAAAAAGACAGATAGACGCACGAGTACCCTTATAAGGCTTCTGTCATATTTGGACGTACGGAACCCAACAACAATAATAAACGATATATAACAAATATTCTGACAGAATTAAATAATATGACGATAAGTTGAATCCTTAAGTACAATCGCGTGACCTCATTCGCTGCATGCGTGTGCGCAGCGCAAACAGTGAACAATAAAGCCATCGTCGTAAACATTACGAGTTGCGACAATGGGCGGCTTTAGCGGATAATCTGTACACAATGGGAACGCGATCATCTGTTTGCGGTTATTTAGACTACTATAAAACATATCGCCTCATGTCACTCTACTCTCTATCTACATAGCGCTTAATCTTTCACACTAATATTATAAAGGCGAAAGTGTGTTACGCTGCACAGTTGCAGAGTTGGATTAATCATTATTAAGCTATTGTATAGCTTCTATCGCGGGCCTTGAGCATGGAGACCGAATCCAGAAATTTCGTAACGAAAAAAACATAATTGCGGAACCGACGGGATTCGAACCCGCGTCTCTCTGGCAATCCGGGCACTTAGAGCGCCTTACCGCTCGGCCACGGTCTCGATGACGTCGGTAGGTAAACATAAGTTGATAAAAAATGCTATGCAATAGCTTTACCGCGGCAGTCTCCGAGTGCCACACGTCTTTTTTTATTAGTTTGGATTAGAAATACCATATGGCTACTTGTAACCTGGAAAGCTAGACAGCTCCAGTGAACAGTGAATTTAGTATTTTCATTATCCTAGGCGAGGGAGTGGGCATCAGCTTAAACCAAAATAATACCTATCTATAATGGTTTTGAAATCAGTATTTGTTTAACACTAAGCGGGCATAACTTATCCGACAATAATCACGTGTTGTAGCTATATTTCCAATTTAGTATAACGGAAAACACTCGCGCTAGCTTAAATTATAAAACGTTTGCCTTGAGCAACATATAACAAAAGATAAGTTTAAAACAAAGGCTTTGCAGCTTAACCAGACGCTCGCCATGGGGTCAGTGAACTTACCTACCGACGCGACGTAAGAATTTTTTACACATTTATGGAACAAAAAGATGACCCATTTGATATGAAGTACCTATACATCACTATGTTTTAATAGCCAACTGAAGGGTTTTAGGCTCATATAAAAGATATATAGGTATTTGTGAGTTCCACGTTGCTAAGCGGTCTACTGTCAGTTAATGAATCTATACTTTTTAACCGACGAAAAAAAACGGAGGATGTCTTCAATTCGACACGTATATATATATTTTTAACCGACGAAAAAAACGGAGGAGGTTCTCAATTCGCACGTATATTTTTTTTTATGTATGACCACGCATAACTTTTTACAGAGTTGTCCAATTTTGATAATTCTTTTTTATCAGAAAGGGCATACTTCCAAGGTGGTCCCATTGTCATCATGTTAGGATCTGATGATGATATTCTGGGAAAATTGAAGGAACTCTTAAAATTTTATAGGCACACTTGCAGCCATTTCGGTTTTTGTGTAGGTATCGGTAGCTTTTTGGCTACAAGTGCCGTATAATATACTATGCCAGTATAGTACGAGTGTGTTACGTGGCGATAAATCACTAAAAAGTAAGTAAGAAATAAAAATTTTTAACAAAAAATAGAACCGACTCAAAACGCACTAAAAAGTAAAAAAATAACTGTCATTTAGTTAATTTAATTTACTTAAACATATCTAGGAGTCGGTGCCAGCCAAGGTTTCTATTTTAAGGTCAGAACCCACAAACTGCTTTACTACCTTAAATAAATGATCCTTAAACTTGCTGACGCCGACTTCATAGATATGTAACTTTTTAGTGCGTTTTGAGTCAGTTCTATTTTTTGTTAAATATTTTTATATATGACTAACGTTGACATGCTCTCCAAACCGGTAATAGTCACTACAAATAGTCTAAACATCTCGCCTTAAAAGAAGATCCTTGCAAACTAAGCCTACTTGAAATACACGAATTTGAATTTGAGGCATTGGGATGCAACGTTATTAACTTCTCTAATCCGGGTTATTACCGAGAATTTCTTACAAGGACGTAAATATAACATTTCATAAACTGACCCTGGACTCAAATCCACGACCATATCCGTTTAGGCTAACCAACGAGCCAGTCTGATAAACATGAATTCAATAAAACGGAGCGTAATAATCGTCAAAACAAGTCACATTCTATTTTGGAATTTTAAAAATCATAAATTCATAACCAATAGATATACATATTTGTATCAAAAAAATTACATTCTATTTTGGAATTTTAAAAATCATAAATTCATAACCAATAGATATACATATATGTATCAAAAAAAATTACATTCTATTTTTGAAATTTTAAAATCATAAATTCATAACCAATAGACATACATATTTGTATCAACAAAAATTACATTCTATTTTTGAAATTTAAAAATCATAAATTCATAACCAATAGATATAAATATTTGTATCAAAAAAAATTACATTCTATTTTTGAAATTTAAAAATCATAAATTCATAACCAATAGATATACATATTTGTATCAAAAAAAATTACATTCTATTTTTGAAATTTAAAAATCATAAATTCATAACCAATAGATACACATATTTGTATTACCATGTATGTGTATTTAACCCTACGATCGTATAATCGTACTCAGGTAAAAAAACAAAATGCCTCGTAAAATCGAGCTTTAGTACATTTACATTTCCGTATTAAAGGTACATAAAGAAAACAAAATAACAACCCTTGGTACGGCAACGGCACATAAACATAACTTTGAATAGGTACCTATCGTACCAATAAGTGGTACAGATGTCGTACCGATGCGAACATGACACGCGATATAAAGTAACAGACAGTAGCGGCTTTCAAACAGATTTTCTTATTATTATAATTTTTGAAAAAAGCTGATATTTTGATGGTCGAATTTTCGATATTCATTCAAAATTAGGTGAAAAAATAAATATTTCAAATCAAATAAATTATAACGTGTTTAGGACATAAAAAGTTAAGTTACCACCAAATTTCGTGAAAATAATATTTTATTTGGAAAAGATAAAAATAAAAAAAGTAGGTTTTTTGAATTTTTCACATAAATTTTGAGGTTAAGTGAAAAAAGTGTAAATACAAAAGTTTTAGATCTTTTTATTACCAACAACTTTGCCTTTCAAATCTTTTCCATAGGACTTTTAGTTTTGCCGGAAATCGAGAAAATCCGTTTTTTGCCCCTAAACCCTTACCCCCTACCCCTTTCCGACCCCAGATCGCCAGTAATTTATTATTCCTTTCATTTTTATACCTCTCCTTTTACAATGGGTTTCATCCTACTGAGATTTTTTTATACTTTTTATTATTTTTAAAGCTATTTGCACTAGCCTAATACGAGTTATTCGATTATAATGGGCGATAAAAAATTGCCTCGGTTCAGTGAGCCAACTTGGCTTCGTGATCAGTCCTGGATTTGACCTTATGTTCCTTAAATAAAAAATATTTAATTTAACAAAATCCATAAAAGATAATTTTGAAACGTCAATAAATTCGTGTTTACGTTATTATAAGGTAATGGTGAGCTTCAAAGACGTTTCTTTCAAGAACTATTCATTAGCAGCTCGAAATTGGTAAGTTTAGGGTGTAACCCTTATTACAATACTATAGCACCTAGTGCCTCGTGCCACGACCACTTGAGCTTCTTATAACAACATCCAAGTAATACAAGCACCCAGACATCACACTTGTTATGTGAAACCCTGAAAAATGTACCATTGTGATATAGATATGTGCCAAACAAACGGTGGAACAAACATTGGTGATAACTTGGCTCTTTGGAACATATTTTACTATAGATATACTTACTATAGATGATATTGAACTTGGATAAACATAAACTCGAAAGTAAAAGGATAGGGTCCTACAAATCGATATAAATCGCATTACCCATCTCGGATATAAGTTGCAGACATGTCGCCCCAACGGCCGGCTAACACGCAACGTTCGACTTTTATAGCCAAGTCGAACTTGCCGTGAACCATATTTTCAAAGTGGAAGCAGACTTCTTAAACGCGAAGCAGACTTCTTAAACGCGAAGACGATGCTCGTTCTGCGATATTTTTCCTAGTACTAGTAGGTATGGAAATTCCATTTTAGGAGGAAAATTGAGTTTGGGTTTGTGTGTGTATTTGCTCTAAATCGCTCAGTGGGATCGCAGTGTCTGTTGTCAGAACGGCCGTCTCACAAGCGAGTTTCGAAGTTTATAGCCAAGTCGATACGCTGACTTGTGAGCCAGGTCACGATCTTTTGAAAGTAAAAGTAGGTAGCTATATTTTTTCCCGAATAGGGAAGATAACTGATATCAAAATACTGGTGATTTATATTATTATTAAAACTGGATTGGATAACAAATAAAATTATGAAAATGTTATTAAATTTATCAAATAAATAAAAAGTTATAAGACTACATATTAATAATAAAATTTTTTAACAAAAATTGAACCAACTCAAAACGCACTAAAAAGTAAAAAATAACTGTGTCATTTAGTTGATTAAATTTACTTAAGCATGTCTATGAAGTCGGTGCCAGCCAAGTTTAAGGAACATTTATTTAACGTAGTAAAGCAGTTTGCGGGTTCTAGGTAACGTCCTTAAAGTAGACACCTTGGCTGGCACCGACTCCTAGATATGCTTAAGTAAATTAAAGCAACTAAATGACACAGTTATTTTTTACTTTTTAGTGCGTTTTGAGTCGGTTCTATTTTTTGTTAAGAATTTTTATTTCTTTCTTTTTAGTGATTTATCGCCATGTTACGTACAAAAACCCAAATCGCTGTAAGCGTGCCTCCAAAATTTGAAGAGTTCTTTCAATTTCTCCAGGATATCATTATCAGAGCCTAACATGATGACAATGGGACCATCTTGGAAGTGTGCCCTTTCTAATAAAAATCGGACAACTCTGTAAAAAGTTATGCGTGGTCATACATAAAAAAATAATATACGTGGCGAATTGAAAACCTCCTCCGTTTTTTTTCGTCGGTTAAAAATTGTAAAGCAATTTTATGGTCGTCCAGAAGAAGCATGTAAAAAGAGTCTACAGATTGATTTGGCTAAATTTTGCAGTTTGCACTCGCTATTATCATAAGTCCCATAACGCTCCACCCAAAATGTAGAGCGGTGGATGTATGAGTAAAAATATCACTTCTCTAAAGCAGCCCGGTTGATATAGGTAGAAATATCATTTTGCTCTATTTGCATTAGTTGTATACGAATAGGCGAGTAAAACCACGAACAGAGCCAGCAGTGTCGAAGTACCGTCGTTATCTTTAGCCCGAAGCAAAGTCTCTTACGCCAAGATGAGCACGGAGCACTTCAAGTTTTTAAAACGAGCTCTTTTAAAGACACTTTTGAAAGTCTTAACCTATTTTCGTGAAACGGCATTGTCTCCAAAACGCCGCTTTGACTGTGTATTCACGATGGCACAGCCCTTTGTTAAAGGTCGCCCTGAATAACACTTCTGTTATCACACCTTTTAATAATATCTTTATTATTTAAAAACTGTTTAATTCTTATAACTAACCGATTGTCGAAGGTGAGTTATGTTTTTTCGTTTTCAGATCTCTGTACTACTCTGCCTCATTGGGCTAGTGGTTAGCCTATCTGACTTCGATCACGAGGTCCTGGGTTCCATTCATGGGTCGGGTCACGGAATAATTCAGAGCATTTTAATTCTTCTATCAAATGTACAGTACATTCCAAGCCCGGAGTCTGGAAGTGGTGTTACACCCCCGTGCCTCGGAGAGCACGTTAAGCCGTCGGTTTCGGTCACTGTCATCAACATCTGATAGTGATCGTTAATTAATGAAACATTATCATTTATCACCCTAAGCCCGCCAACCCGCATTGGAGCAGCGTGGTGGGTCTACGTTCCATATCCCCTATAAGGAGGGAGGCCTGGCCCTGTAGTGGGCCGTTAATAGGCTGATAATGATGATGATGATATATTACTAATACTGCATCCATAATTTTATAACTGTGTGTATTGCTTTATCTCGCATTTGATCAAAAAATTAATATTGTCCATTAAACATCAATTTTGTCAAACACGATTTTAGGTTAGATAAAAGGTAATAATATTACTCGTATATAGATTTTGTTTTGCAAGTGCCAAAATGCGGCATAATCAGGTGTACTTCCTACCTGTACTAACTAAGAAATTTAAATATTTTACAAATCCAAGGGTCTTTAAGCCCAAGTATTTGATATTAGTTTAAATATGATCACTGCCTTGTCTATGTGTTCTAAGAAAAAAATCTTGTAAACAAATCCTACAAAGGTTTTTATTCATTTGAGGCACGAAACCATACAAAAGCACTTAGTATTTAGAAACGCTAAAGGGAAAACTCATACCCCTGAACGGGAGCGTAGAATTTAATTATTTCCGAATCCCCCGGCGCGGTGTATCGAGAAGTAATTGCGTGCGCCATTTCGCGTACGCGGTAGTTGGATCACGTCCACGGGCAGACCGTCTGAAGCCACCTTAATGCGACATTGAGCCGATACTAACAAAACTAACTAAGTAGTAGTTAAAACAGAGCTTGGTAGGTAGTACTCATCATAATCATTATTATTTATAAGCCTGCCGCCCGCGACTTCGTTTAAACTCTTATTCATTATATAAACTTTTTACCCGACTGCGTCAGAAGAAGGGTTATGTTTTTCGAGCGTATGTATGTATGTATGTATGTCCATTTCTTCGGCACGCGCTACAGCCTAAACGGCTGAACGGATTTTGACATGTGAGGTGTCGTTGAATTTGTCAAAATTGTGGTAGTGACATAGGCTATATAATTTTTCAAAATGGCTCCTGTAAATGTATAAAATTCTAAAAACTTTATGGTGCTGCAGGCGAGGACAAACGTAGTTTTGGTAGATCTTTCTTTCCCCGCAGGTTAAAGTATTTTGTCCCTTTTTGCAGCACTATAAAGTTTTTAGAATTTTATACAGATATAGTGATCCTTGTATTTCTCTTTTCAGTTCTAAGCAGTCGGGTTTTTTTGTTTTTATAATAATATTTTTTTTATAGAACAGACCGACCGTCTGAAGCTACCTTAACGCGACATTGAGTCAATACTACAACAATAACTAAGAAGTAGTTGCGATCAGAACTACTTCAGAAGTATTACCGCTGTTTTTTTCGCCAAGCAACGCCAGCAACTTTGACCTAGTAGGAGAACGCTTTGTAACAAAGCTCTGTAGGAAATATCACCATGCACCATGATTTTTTGTGCAGCAAAACAGCATTTGTGTTTCATTTTTAGTTCAAACTTTGCGTTAAATGTAAATGTTTATATATTTGAACGTTCTATACGTATCATTTACGACCTGCATTCTAGTGTCATGATAATGTGTGTAATGTTTTTCTAACCCTAAGTTGCCTGTAAGAAATCGCTGCTAAGCGATTAGGCCGCCCATTGTACAGCAGTTCTAATTAATGCATTTTATTTCTGTCCTATGTTTTTCTACGTTGTGTATAAACAAAGAAAAGGAAATTAATATCAATTTATTTAGATAGGATTAAAGCGTTGCCATCTATCAAATGAGAAATCTCTACAATTTTCTATACAAATCGAGGTTACGTTTTTAACACTAACTCCTCTCGAACGTAAAAGGTAACATGTCTATCTATATACATTTATTACATTGACAGACTTACTCTAGTCAGCCAGTTCAAAAACGTGAAAAATAGAGATAAAGGTCCTAAAAATATGAGCGATGGCTCATTCGATTCGGAATCACCTCTAGAAAAATGTTTTTGAAGGATTTTGGTGCAGGTTAAAAATTGCAATTGTTATTAACAAAATAACATAAAAAAATGATATTTCGTGTTTTGTTAATAACTTAAAAAATATTAACGTTGAAATAAGCTGGTTAAAGAGGAGGAAATTTCCAATAAAAAAGTCCTAACTCCCGGAATTCTTTTAAACTTTTTTGAACGTTTTTGAGCTCGCTGACTAGAACTCTGTATGTTGTATTATAGCCGTTAGTTTTCCATTTAACATTAGGTCAGTTATCTGCTTGTTAAGAATTACTTAAAAACACCTTCTTTTGTTATTTATTATCTGCGACATGTCATCGAATCTAAGCGACAACACCTAGACTAAACAAAAATCCCTCATTTCATTGCAAGAGTATCACCAATTACATCTTTTCTATATCTTATCTTAAAACAAAATAAATCAAAATCGATTGATTTTCGGCTGCTTCACGGACAATTATTGAGTCATAGATGTAAGGTAAACGCTGGTAAAGTCGACAGTGTCCCAATAGCCGTCATAATATGGAAAAAGGCCTGTTATTTATTTCTTATAATAACTAAGTAAAATTTATTTATGCTAACATGTTTATGTTATTATACACGATGTGGTATGTGGTATTATACACGATAATTTGTATGCAAAGTTTTAATCAGCACTTTATTGGTGTTTGAGTAACAATAAACGAAAGTTTGCGTTTTTGAATATTTGTATTTTTTTACAAGTTTAGGCACTGAATCGCAGTTCGCCATGCTTGTATACGATGTAAATTTTGTAACATTTGTTGTCAACTTTTGATTTATCCAATTCTTTTATAGAAAAGTCAATTTAATTTTCTACCGAAATAATTAAAAAAACCATGTTATATTTCTTTTAATTTTTATTTTGGGCGTGTGACGTCTACTCGTACTTTGAATTCCCAACTTGAACCAGAACTCGTCAAAATTTTGACGACCACTGGGACATACACAGCAAGTGAACGTAAATCTGACACTGTTTCTAGTTTCAGCTTTATTGCGTGGGGATAAGGGTGAAAGTTGCATTAGGCACGGCCTGGTAGTGTTAAGTCTTTAACTTAGCTTTAAATGTTAAGATGATAATATATCCGCTTGATAGTTACAATGCCTTCATTTTTAACATAAGTCAAAATTGAAGTTAAATATGATTTTAGGTTAACGTGTTATATATAAATATCAGCTTTACTAGCTCGTTATGCTACTTTGTTTAAACATATCGTTAGATATGTATTTTTTCATCGCTATTAAAGCGGGCAAACCAGCTCACCTGCGGGTCACCTGATGAGTGATTACCACCGCCTATATACATTTGCAACACTAGAGGAACTGGTAATGCGTTGCCAGCCTTTGAGGAATTGATTTATTGGATTGCCCCTTAAATACCCCTATGATATAATTGTCAGAAAATTCCGCAGTAGGAAGTTGGTCCGCAGCAGAGTCTGCATATGCGCGGCAGAAACGATCTAGAAAATCTAGAGGTTGTAGATAGCCAGCCATCCAGATGGTGTAAGTGAAACAGGTTTCTACGCCGCAAGTTCCGCTGAGAGAAGACAGAGGGTAGTATAATTTCGAACAGCTCCTCAGAGCACTCGCCATAATAAAGACGATAGAACACACATAGAGAGCTAACGTCCCTACGGTGTTCTAAGGTCTCCAACTTGCTGGTGAGTTTTGAATTGTCAACAAAGCGAATTGCCCGCCTTTGAATGCGATCAAGTGGAAGAAGTTGGTATTAAGGTGCTCCAGCCCATAGATGTGAGCAGTAGGAGTACTGCCCAAGTACGTCCGCACATGGAGCATGTGCGGACGTACTTGGGCTTTATACGGCAAGAGCCTATTTTGAGGCTGAAAGTAACGATGTTTCAGGGAAGTCTCAATTTCAGACACAAGTCTGGACCTACACTCCTCCAGCTGTTTAAGAGAAAGCTGTACGCGATCATTGTAAAGGGCGTCGCCCGTGCTATCATTCGTATAGCAACGCATGTTGTTGCTGGAAATCATGTCATTTATGTGCAGTATGAATAACGTGGGCGACAGCACAGAACTATGTGGAACACCAGTGTTAATTGATTTGGGAAGGGAGCACAAACCGTCGACTACGAATTTAATGCTCCGTTCATTTAGAAAGCTGGCGATCCAATCGCATAGCTTCTCCGGGGGTCCATAAGAAGGTAGTTTGGGCAGAAGTGCCTTATGCCATACTCGATCGAACTTCTTCGCAATATCTAAGCTCGCCGCGCGAGCTTCTCCTTTACTTTCTAAAGCTTGTACCCAACGGTGAGTGAGGTAAACTAGGAGGTAGCCAGCTGATCGGCCATGGCGAAAGCCATATTGAGAATCGCTGAGGAGTTGACGTTCTTCTAGGTACCCAAGAAGTTGATAATTTGTTCCATCACTTTGGAGTGCAGGGAGTTTATAGAAATAGGCCTATAGTTGGATGGAATTGACTTATCGCCTTTTTTGGGTACTGGGTGTACCAAGGCAGTCTTCCAAGTAGTTGAAACAGTACTGGAGGAGTAGGATAGTTGAAACAGACGTGTCAGGATTGGAGTCTGCTCTGGTGCACAAGTTCTCAACACAACCGCTGGGATACCATCCGGCCCACTTGCCTTGTTGATGTCTAGGGACAAAAGCGCTTTGTGCACTTCACGCTGGGTGAAAAGTATGACACACAAAGAGCTATTACACCGCGGGATGGTAGGCGGTGTATTTCCCCGATCATCAAGCGTAGAATTATTGTCAAAGAGAGTACCAAGAATTTCTGCTTTCTCTTTAGCAGAATAGGCCAGTGTATCGTCTAATTTGCAGAGTGATAGAAAAGAAGAACGGCAGAAGTTGCCTTGAATGCCTTTGGAAAGAGACCAAAAATCACGATATCCAGGTGGCATTTTAAGCAACCTCTGACCAATCCGTTGATGAACTTACACTTTGCCCTGGCAATAGTACTTTTGTAGGATTTGGAGGCTGCGTTAAAAGTTTTCTTCAAGTGTCCTGCATTTGGATCTTTATGTTACATGCCGTGTTCCACGCTTGGTCACACATGTTGACGTTTAGGTTCGAGTCGGTCGCTGAACAACTCACAGTCAATCTTATTATGTTTGATTTTGTCTCTTCCCATAACTAGTACGTCACATTGCAAAATCTCTGTAGGATTTGGTTATAGTTCGATTGATTGGCGAGACACGGTGCTCGGAAATTTACCATTAACAAGTACCACCAGATCGACTGCATACTATTCCCCCATTATGACTACAGATTTTCAAAGCTGAAATGCTAATATCAATACAATCATATCATATGTATTGAACTAAAATAAAAATTTTTAACAAAAAATAGAACCGACTCAAAACGCACTAAAAAGTAAAAAATAACTGTGTCATTTAGTTGCTTTAATTTACTTAAGCATATCTATGAAGTCGGTGCCAGCCAAATTTAAGGAACATTTATTTTACGTAGTAAAGCAGTTTGTGGGTTCTAGGTAACGTCCTTGAAATTAGAAACCTTGGCTGGCACCGACTCCTAGATATGCTTAAGTAAATTAAAGCAACTAAATGACACAGTTATTTTTTACTTTTTAGTGCGTTTTGAGTCGGTTCTATTTTTTGTTAAAAATTTTTATTTCTTACTTTTTAGTGATTTATCACCACGTACCGTACTCGTACTATACTGTCATAGTATATTATATGGCACTAGTAGCCAAAAAGCTACCGATACCGAGTCAAAAACCGAAATCGCTGTTAACGTGCCTCCAAAATTTGAAGAGTTCCTTCAATTTCCCCAGGATATCATCAGCAGATCCTAACATGAGGACAATGGGACCACCTTGGATGTATGCCCTTTCTAATAAAAAAAGAATTATCAAAATCGGACAACACTGTAAAAAGTTATGCGTGGTCATACATAAAAAAAAAAAAAAAAAAAAAAACAAATATACGTGTCGAATTGAGAACCTCTTCCGTTTTTTTTCGTCGGTTAAAAAATAATTAATAAAATGAACTTTATGTCTAAGTCAATAAAGTTCAAATTCTTTTTAAAAATTGACGATTTCTGGGACATTTTGACGATAATTAGGACAAACCTGACGGATACTGGTACAAATCGCTCATTTTGAAAATTTTTTAAATATTTAGTTACATTATATTAACTAATTAATACCAAAATTATATTTCTAAAAAATTAATTAAATTTGCTCTCTTGTCATGTAATTAGTTTTTCTCTACTATGACTAGTAGTAATCTGGCAAGGCTGCAAAGGTAGCGAAGTTCAGAAACTGACGACTATTGGGACGTTTACCTTATCTAGAATAGAATAACGTTTAGATTTGGTATTCAAGCGGACTGACACAGATCGTAAGGACACGATCCTACGAGCAACATTAGGTTTGCATAACATTACAATATAGCGGCGAAACAGGTAAAACAAGATCAAGGAATGTATGCAGCTCGCTGTGGACACCGATGATGCAAGACGATCATATTAATCTTTATAACTAAGCTCACGTCTTGCCAATTTTTTTAGTAAATAAAATTAATTCAATGAAATTGAATATAAATAATGTGTGTTTTTTTTTTTTTATAAAAATAGTGAGCAAACGAGCAGGCGGATCACCTGATGTTAAGTGATTACCGCCGCCCATGAACAACTGCGACACCAGAGGCGCCACTGATGCGTTGCCGGCCTTTGAGGTGTTTATTTACTCTCCCCTTGAAAATCCCCAAATTATAAGATAGTGGGAACACCGAGGATGGAAGCTCATTCCAAATCTTACAGGTGCGAGGCAGAAAATTCCTAGTATAGCGGATGGTAGTACTATACCAGGCATCCAGATGGTGAGGATGAAATTTGTTTCTGCGGCGTGAGGTACGGGCAGAGAATCCTGACGGTGGTATTAGACTAAATAGCTCTTCAGAACACTCTCCATAGTACAGTCTATAAAACACACAAAGGGAACTGACGTCCCTTCGGTGTTCTAAAGACTCCAGACTATCAGTTAACCTGGGATTGTCAACAAGTCGAACAGCCCGCTTTTGGATCCGGTCAAATGGAAGGAGTTGGTAATGTGGAGCACCGGCCCACAGGTGGGAACAGTATTCCATATGAGGCCGTACTTGAGCCTTGTAAAGCAAGAGTCTATGCTTGGGCGCAAAGTACCTCTTAGCCCTACTGAGCACGCCGAGCTTTTTTGATGCTAACTTAGCCTTCCCTTCCAGATGATGTCGGAACTGGACTTCGTTCGAAATATTGACCCCAAGAATCCCAATGC
Source organism: Mycalesis mineus (assembly GCA_034621355.1). Taxonomy (NCBI): domain Eukaryota; kingdom Metazoa; phylum Arthropoda; class Insecta; order Lepidoptera; family Nymphalidae; genus Mycalesis; species Mycalesis mineus. Next base: position 16,627,776 of record CM067892.1, read on the forward strand.
TGTTAGAGGTGGTAAGGAGAGTGTTCTGAAATGTAGGAGCGATGTTGAAGGGGGTCTTTTTTGCGGAAAATGCGCAAACTTGTGTCTTTGAGGCATTAAATTGCACATTGTTTTGTGCTCCCCAATCGGACACTCGTTCCAGGGTTTCCTCAATATCGGACACAAGTTTGCATCTGTTCTCCACTAGCTGTGCTCCGGATAGCTGCGCATGGCCTTTATAAAAAGCGTCTCCCGTACTGTCATCTGCATAGCAATGTATGTTGTTATTATTTTCCAACATGTCATTGATATGCAGAATGAACAAGGTGGGAGACAGCACAGAGCCCTGAGGTACACCAGCATCAATGGACTTAGGATCAGAGCAAGAACCGTCAACCACTACTCTGATATTGCGACCATCAAGAAAGCTGGCGACCCATTTACACAGACTCTCCGGTAGTCCGAAAGATGGTAACTTCGCTAGAAGAGCCACATGCCATACCCTATCAAAGGCCTTTGCAATATCCAAGCCAACTGCCAGAGCTTCCCCCTTGCTATCCATAGCCTCAGCCCATCTATGAGTTAAATACACTAGAAGGTCACCAGCTGATCGACCTTTACGAAAGCCGTACTGTCAATCGCTAATGAGCTGGTGCTCCTCTAGGTATTTAAGCAACTGGGAGTTAATGACATGCTCCATCACTTTTGTCTGTGTGTCTTTTAAGATCTTTATAATCCGAATGATAAAGATTCAAAGGAAATCACATTCAACTTCACACGAGATCTGAACAATAATTTTGTGAAAATTTGTTAAGAACGAATCTCATCGGAATCTGCCTCGAGAACCGGTAGTATATAGTCACTACAACAAACTTGACGTTTCAAAAGTTTGAAATATACGAATTTGAACGAAATATTATTCAATTTCTTTTAAATTTTTCATTTATAAAGTTGAAATTTGGCAAAGGAAATAATAATCTATACTAATATTATACAGAGGTAAAGTTTGTAAATAAAGTTCTGTCGGGGCTAATCTTCGGAACTACTGATCCGATTTTAAAAATTCTTTCACCAGTAGAATGCTACATTATCGAATAAATGAATCGAGTTTCATAGGCTATATTTTATATTTGTATTGTATATATTACCCCAGTTATCACAGGTTTTCTCGCGCGAGTCGTACCATGAAATTTATGAAATCGGCGTAAATCCCGGGCGAATGCTCTATAGCTATAATGACGTAGGCGAGCGCTAAGAAACGTTTTTTCTAATGCTCACCTCCTTAAGGGGTCAAACGGGAGTTCAAGTCTACACAAAGTTCACGCGGACGAAATCGCGGGCATCCGCTAGTATATAATATGTATATAGTATATAAATAAATCTATGCCAATTTTACAACGTAAATTCTTTAGAAATAATAGGCAACAATTAGATCTGTATAAATAACAAAAATCAAAACAATTTTCTTATCGGTCAATTAGAATACATAATCACATCAAAACACAATAAACGCTAATAAACTACACAGCCTTGTACAAAAAAAAAAAAAAACTTACAAAAAAAAAATTACACAGCCTTGATGGATTTAGTAATATAGTGATGTCATCTTACTTTGAGTTCATGTCCAAAATAAACTTAATAACGCTGTTTTGGATAATAAAAAAAGCAAGAATTAGTTCGAGTCAGTATAAAAATATCAAAATTGTTGCAAGTTTCCTGTAACATTTGAAAAGTTCTCTCCTCCTGAATTCCTGATCCTGGAATGATGATTATGGAACCACCTAGGAAGTATACCCTTTCAAACAAAAAAAAATTAATATCAGGTCCAGCTGTCTTCGAGTAATCGCGTAACAGTTAAATTAAGAACCACCTTAAATCGGTTGATAATATATCAGCAACAAATATAATATCAAAGGTGTATAATATCAAAAGTTCAACCAAAGTCTTTAAAGTTTAAACATCAGCTATATAGCACGCTGATTTATTGGCATCAAGTTGTCAACGGTTAACATTAAAATGGATCACATTAATAGGTCCTTACTGAGTCACGAATATTGGTGCTATTTATAGAAAACCGTGTCTAAAACATTTATCGATTAATATAAACCGATTGATTGTAAATAATATAGCGCCATGTTGCTTTCTGCTGTCCGAATCTGCGACATATTTCGATGAAACTGTGGGATCACACCAGATGACATACTTTTTCAGCCAGATAACAGACACATGTCTTAGTACCATCGTTGCTTACTTGCCTAATCTAAGGGACAAGAAACTCAACTGTCCAAGTAAAAAACTTAACTTATTTTTTTTTTAATTTTTTATGGAGAGTCATTAGATTTGTTGCATGTTCCCATTCGCCATACAGTTAGCTTCATTGCGACCTTTCATTAGAGACCACTCTGACACACACTAAACAGTTTCTTATGAGTAAGTATCTATGGTAGAGCATGAGCTGAAATAATTTCAGTTTTTTTTTGTAGACTACAAGTTGGCCCTTGACTGCTATCACACCTGATGTTAAGTGATGATGCAGTCTAAGGTGGACGCGGGCTAACTTATTAGGAGTGTGACGAAAATCCACACTCCTTTCGGTTTCTACACGACATCGTACCGGTACGTCTTTATCGGTCGGTTATTACGAAGGTCTGGCGATTCTAGGCTTTCAATATAGCAAAACGATCGAATTTATGGCAATGGATGTAGAAATTTACTTATTCTTAAAGATTTGTATTTTTGTATGTAACGAATAAACTAAAAAAGTGCTGGATCGATTTTAATAATTCTTTTTTTATTAGAAAGCTACATTATCACTGAGTAACATAGGCTATATTTTATATTTGTATTGTATATATTACCCGAGTTATCACAATTTTCGTCGCGCCTGTCGGACCGTGAAATTTATTAAATCGGCGTAAATCGCGTGCGCTGTTTTACCTATTGGATATAATTGAAAACATTATATGAAAACTTTATGCATCTTAAAAAGTTCTACAAAAAAGTCCGCAATAGCATATATCTATCTTTTATATTTTGGCAGATATATTACTTTTTGTGTTTTAAAAAATCTTTTAATTCATATGCTTACGTTTACGTCATTATTTATACAGCTAAACTTAAATCCTTATTAAAATAAGTTATTTAATAATCACAAGGATATTATAGAGATAAGATTTGCCTTTTACAGTATGTTAATTAGTTATATAGTTTCGGAGATATTACAAAATTTCTAAAAACTGCGACTCTGTAATAAAACATTTTAATATGAAGCTAGACTCAAAAGTGAAATAGACTATTTAATATAAGCTATACGCGTAAATATATATTGTTATATATAAGCGGTTTTCACGCGGACGCAGTCGCGGGCGACAGCTAATCTAAAATAAAGGAATTCGAAACTGTATTTTACCTGTCTGCAAACCAATTCCGCATATCAGTAATATTCTAAAACTAGAAATAAGACTTAAACTAGGTTTCTTGGGTAGTCGATTAAACGACTCCGAGTCGTGACTGCGTTATTTATTTCAGCAATAAAAGTAATTAGTTCCACCTCTATGTGTTTGTGTATACAAGTTATACTAGTCTTTTGTGCTCCACTGCTAATGCCTAATCCTTTTCAAGGTTTCTCTAGTTGTTATAGTTATCGATTTAAATGGCCTTTACGTTGGCAATTCTGAGAATATGAATAACGACGTTTATGTGAAAAGAGTCTTTCTCAATTGTTGCACAATAACAAACTGATTTTAAAACTTTGTTCAGACATCAACTTACAATAGAATAATAAAATCAAAGATGTTAATTGCAAATACCTAAAGAGCAAAAGATCTGAAGTAGGTATACCTAGATTGACGTAGCCTGAAACGATTGTTGAGCATATTGTACAAACTGCATTGATTTTTATAGTAAACAGCAATATATTTTATGTAAACAATTAAATTTTAAATATCTGTTTTGATATTAAATTTAAACTAACAGTGTTTTACCAAGTTCCTACTTGTGTTATAACTCGACCCAGGATTTGAGCGCAGGACTTCGTAATCGTAGCCACATAGGCTAACCACTAAACCATAGACTATTTAAACGACTTCAAAAAAAAGGAGTTCAATTCAATTCGACCGTATATATATATATTTTTTTATGTGTGTTCGCGCATAACTTCGTCGTTTATAAACCAATTTTGATAATTCTTTTTTGTTGAAAAGTAGATAGTCCTGTGGTGGTACCATGACAAGGAAACCAGGATCTGATGATGAGATCTACGAAAACTCGAGGAAACTCTACAAACTTTATAGGCACATTTGCAGGGATGTCGGAATGTTATAAGTGGCTAGTGAAATATTGGTACTTATGGTTTAGTTCGAGTAGGTTCTTTAGTATGTTCGTTGTTGATAAATCATTAAAAAGTATGAAATAAAAAAAAATTAATTTCATAGATGTGATTGTGTAAATTAGAGTAAGTAAATGACGTAGTTATTTTTTACTTTTTAGTGCGTTTTGAAGGCGTTTATATTTTTTGTTAAAATTTTTTTATTATAATGAACATTCGCAAACTAACGGCTGCTTCTATTCAATGTGTCCTTATATTCCATCGCGTGTGGAAGTGCCAATCAATTACACATTCTGCGTCACCAGTAAGCCGCATTAATTTGATATGCGAGGGGCTGATCGTGGCAACTTGTGGTGCTTCAGTCGAGTGGCCGAAGCCTAGAGGATTTGCAACTATCCTATTTCCAGCTGTTTCTTTTGTTGCTAACTTATCGGATGAGTCTTAGTCAAGGCTAAGTGAAATAGTACGGTGAAATGTACTATGTATAGACTGGGAAACGAGTGCTTTTTGGCCAGTATTTTTTCCAATCAGTGACTATGTGAAATGTTAAATTCGTTTATTTAAAGTAGGTTATAGCAATTAAAATTGTTAATTTAAACTATTTGTAGGTAGTGACTTCTCCACCGGTTCTGCTGAGAAGAGTAGAAATTTTGAATTTCTAGCCCGCTTATATATCCTAGGTTAAACATAGGCTACTTTATACCCCAAAAACTAAAGAATTCCCGCAAAAATTCTAAATCCATGCAGACGAAGTCGCGGCTAGTAATTAATCAATATTGCGTGACAGGTTTTTTATCAGCTGTTCTAGGTCTTACAATGTTATACATATTAATGCGCTTCATAAAATCCGTAGACAATCGATTTACAATACCTTTCAAAGTAATTATATTTTTTTAAAATAATAGATTCCGCTACATTCGTGTTAATTTATGTAATTTGAAATTGTATCATGCATATTTTATTGGTCCAATGAATACATGATTTATTTTTCTAGTTATTAATATTGTAACCTAAATTAAAATTTTGCATTTGCATTTAGATTAGATTAAACATTGGCTCAACGTGCTCTCATGCTACTGAGAATTTCACGAAATAAGTTGAATATTTCATAACCCGACCAGAGACCCAAATACGGAATCTTAGGATCCGAATCCACGTAGGCTAAGTAGGTACTAGACCTACGAGGCATTTGTAGCTATACTTGGAACTTAGACTTAAGTAATCTAATATCACAGATATTCACCGGGCATGGCGGGTTTAAAGCCTACTTATTCAAATTAAAATTGACATCAGATCCATACTGTATTTGTGATGGAACAAGCGAGGAAACGATTGAACATGTTCTATTGGAATGTCCACGGTTCGCAATGGATAGATTCAACTGCGAATGCAAAATGGGTTTGACGCTATGTTTGGATAGTCTGAGTATGGCAATCAATGTAAATGAGTACCGACCCCACTTTCTGAAATATGCTCAGATAACAGCAAAGAAAGCAGCAAAGGCAAACGGTTCTACGGAAAATAATGTAAATATGAAAGAAAAAAAGAAAAAAAATAAATAAAAAAAAAATATATGAAATATAAAAAAAAGAGAAAATAAAAAAAAATATATTGTATTATAGCGTGCTTATATGTATGTATGTGTGTATGTATATGTTTATGTATTTATATATATAGTTGTAATATGTCAGAGTAGAAAGATGTCGTACAATAAATAACGACAGATTCGAGACTTCAAAAATAAAAAAAAAATAAAAAAGTAGGTATACTTACCTACTCTATAATCGGTCGTAATATTGGCCTTCCAATGAAGCGTTTGGCTACCTTGAACGCTGATTTGGAAGCCAAAGGAGTAGGAAAAATTTAGATTTTTATAAGTAGAAAAATAGTTAAAAACGCACTACGTAAGCGGATCTTACCAGGTGGAATAATACATTGTTAAATATTGGATAAAAGCAGGTGTTCAATTCGAGACCGACACTTCGCGATTGAACATTGTAGAGTCAACATCCCCTGAGGATGCTCCGGCTTCGGATTGAAAAGTATGAAGGTTTTCTGTCGGATCTAGGTGACTTTGTCGCTTGGATTCGTCAATTTTACGCGAAAGATAGCAAAATAAATGAATACATACATACATAACATCACGCCTTATTCCCGTAGGGGTAGGAGACCACGTCTCTCCACTTGCCACGGTCCTTGCATACTTTTTAAGCTTCTTCTACTCTCATTAATTCTTTCATACAAGTTCGTCGGTTTAGGGTACTCTTGACCTGGCCATTATTTAAAATGCCCTGAATTTTGTCCAGGAACATTCGCCTAGGCCTTCCCCTTCCAACATTTCCATTCACCCTCGCCTCATAAATCTCTTATGTTAATCTTTTTTCATCTCTCTACATGTCCAAACAATCTAAGCATCCCTTTCTCAATTTCAGTCATTACATCTTCTTTTACACCACATTTTTCTCTTATCATACTATTTTTAACTCTGTCACACAGTCTTAACCCACACATACTCCTCAATGCTCTCATCTATACCGCATTCAATTTACTTTTGTGCTTCTTCTGCCATAACCAACTTTTCACTACCATACATAAGTGTGGACACCAACACACCTCTATGCACAGCCAGTCTTGCCTTTTGGAACAGTTTCTGGCTATTCATAAATGCATGCAGAGCACCATCCACCACGTTCCCAGCATTTACTCTTCTTTTAATATCACTCTCACACGTTCCATCTTTCGTAAATTTACTACCCAGGTATACAAATTCTTTTACTTCTTCCACTTTTTCTTCGTCTATCAAAATATTATTATAAATGAATTATTACTGAATATTCACTATCATGCCTACTATAGTAGACAAGCTCCCCCTTTCTTCCAAGCTGTCTCCTTTTTGTCTCGTTTACAGCTTAGATTAGGGTCACGGCATATGTGTGCCAAAAATCCTTACGCAACGTTTTAGTACAATTGTTTCATCGGGCGACAGACAGGCTGGCTTATATTTTCTGCGTAACGGATAAGTATGAGACACACTGTTACGATTATAAATATCCTGTTCAAGGTTAGCCTAGTTTTTATCCCGTGATGTAATAAAATTATTATTATAAAAACAAAAACCCGACTGCTTAGAAGTTATGAACTGAAAAGAGAAAAACAAGGATCACTATATCTGTATAAAATTTATATTTTGTTTATATTTTTAAAATGGTCTTTTTACGACCTTTCAATTGGTACCCATATTGCTAAGATAAGAGAAAAAAATACACACATCCCCCCTTTTTTCCCCCATTTACAGCCGCCATTTTGAAAATTCACGTAGCCTATGTCACTACCACAATTTTGACAAATTTAACGACACCTCACATGTCAGTCCGTTCAGCCGTTTAGGCTGTAGCGCGTGCCGAAAAAATGGACATACATACATACGCTCGAAAAACATAACCCTTCTTCTGACGCAGTCGGGTAAAAATACGCGTGTTGTATAAGTTTAGCGTGTCAGTCTATGTATATTTTCGTGGCACTGTAACTTTTAAATTACGCAGCAAAGCTTCTGAACGAATGGACTGACTACGACGTGCTTTTTTGTTTCAAAGCTGAACTTGAAGAATAGAAGAGAGAGCAATTCTTTATCGACGTTTTTCTACTAAATTTTTTTTTATCGACTACATGTTGGCCCTTGACTGCTATCACACATGATGTTAAGTGATGATGCAATCTAAGATGGAAGCGGGCTAACTTGTTAGGAGTAGGATGAAACCCACACACCTTTCGGTTTGTACACGACACCGTACCGGAACGCTAAATCGCTTGGCGGTACGTCTTTGTCGGTAGGGTGGTAACTAGCCACAGCGAAAGCCTCCCACCAGCCAGACCAAAACAAATTAAGAAAAGTCTCAATCTGCCCCGCCGGGAATCGAACCCAGGACCTCCGTCTTATAAATATATACATACCACTGCGCCACGAAGGTCGTCAAAACTAACTACTAAAATGGAACAGAAATTTTGAACTTACTTTGGCTTGATTCGTGAGTGTCGCAGAATTATCAAAATTTTACTTTGTACATTTATATAAAAGCTTTTTTTTAAAAAAATTAAATATGAAAGTATTGTTCTGTGCTTCGACACATACAATAGAGCGGTGCATCCGATTGGTCTTGGATGCGGCGCAATGCGATGATCCTAGTATAACGACACAAAGGGATGCATTTCACGGCTCGCTGCCCTCGGCTAATGCTTGGGCTTATAATGGTGTAACGAGATACCTATACTACACTATAATGTCTCATAATAGGGACACAGCTAATATGTTTAACTTATTAAATTATTGTTCTGTACTTTGAAACGATACAAAATATACATTTTTTATTTATCTCCTAACAGGGATAAGTTCATGTCTCCAAACAAAAGATTGTTGTATTTTGTTATCTCAAAAACAGGTAAGACGTTAAAAACAAGTTAAATATTTTGTATTTATATAAGTTTTGCTTCTTGAAATTAAATCTAAATAATACCATCTTCTAAAACATTCAGAACATCTCTAAAATTGTCATTCAAATTTTTAACCGACGAAAAAAAACGAAGGAGGTTCTCAATTCGACACGCATAACTTTTTACAGAGTTGTCCGATTTTGATAAAAAGTCCGATTTTTATTAGAAAGAGTACACTTCCAAGGTGGTCCCATTGTCATCATGTAAGGATCTGATAATGATATCCTGGGAAAATTGAAGGAAATCTTCAAATTTTAAAAGTACACTTGCAGCGAGTTCGGTTTTTGTGTTAGTATCGGTAGCTTTTTGGCTACAAGTGCCGTATAATATACCTACTATGACAGTATAGTACGAGTACGTTGCGTGGCGATAAATCACTAAAAAGTAAGAAATAAAAATTTTTAACAAAAAATAGAACCGACTCAAAACGCACTAAAAGGTAAAAAATAACTGTGTCATTTAGTTGCTTTAATTTACTCAAGCATATCTAGGAGTCGGTGCCAGCCAAGGTTTCAACTTTAAGAACATTACCTAGAACCCAAAAACTGCTTTACTACGTTAAATAAATGTTCTTTAAGCTTACTGGCACTGACTGGCTGGCTGGCTTCATAGATATGCTTAAGTAAATTAAAGCAACTAAATGACACAGTTATTTTTTACTTTTTAGTGCATTTTGAGTCGGTTCTATTTTTTGTTAAAAATTTTTATGTTGTACCGTTTTGAGTTTTCGTAAAAAACTTAATAATCTTGTGAATTTGTATCAGACGTTACGTTTAATAATTTTAAATTGTTTCATTTATTTTAGGATAGATATACCTAACTTTAAATGGTAGCAATAGAATGTACAAAAAATAAAAGGAACATTCTTACTTATCTCGAAAATAATATATAGGGAAAAAGAGCTCAGAATTTATAAATTCATGAACATATTGTTGAATTTAAACTGAGCCATACGTTTGCTATGTAGATAGCTGCATAGATTGGCACATGAATTGACCATTAAGTATAATAAAAAATAAGTAATTTGCATGCATGACGTCCATGCGCAGAAAATCCATGTGTATTAGTGGAAAAATTGAAAATTTAAAGCAGAGGCTCCCAAACTTCATTGTCTCATAGACACTTTTCTAAATTTAGCTGGTGTGCCCACGTGCTGCTATATGTCCACCATTTACTTTACCCATGTCTAACTGTGCGGTTGCTAAAATTTCCTACCACGAATGAATAAAAGTGAGAATTGATTGCTTAATTAGACCCCCTATAAGTCTTTTTTTTATTGATTACAAGTTGGCCCTTAACTGCTATCACGCCTGATGTTAAGTGATAATGCAATCTAAGATGGAAGCGGACTAACTTGTTGGGAGTAGAATGGAAATCCACATCCCCTGCGGTTTCTACACGACATCGTACCGGAACGCTAAATCGCTTGGCGGTACGTCTTTGTCGGTAGGGTGGTAACTAGCCACAGTGAAAAGCCTCCCACTAGCCAGACCAAGACAATATAAGAAAAATCTCAATCTGCCCCGTAGTGAATCGAATCCGGGACCTCCGTCTTATAAATCCACCGCGCATACCACTGCGCCACGGAGGCCGTGAGTCTCCTATGGACCACTTAGGAATTATTGAATTAATGAGTATAGCTAATATCTATAGCTGTTGCTACGGTACCAAATTCACTACAAAAGCAGAAGCTCCGCTGCATTTGTCTGTTCAAATAAACTAAACTATTAAATTGATAATCTTGCTATTATTGACCCAATAATAGATAGAGCGATTCATGAGAAAGATTTATTACAGAAATAAATAAAAGGTCAACAAAAAAATTATAAAATCAAAATTGCAGTGTTTTCGTTTTCGCTTCCCTAGTATCTTATTTTAATTGTAACTAAGTAGATACATTCACAAATTTAAAATAAAATATAAATGTATTAATTTAATTTAACACATACATTTATATACTTGACATTTATATTCGACATTTAAATTTTAAAATATTAAATGTTTAAACATGAACAACAAATGAAATGTTATCATACAAATCAATAAACATTGCTGAATTTTTATTCTTATCTCTAAATATGATTATTGCACACCAGAAATGGCAAAACACATTTGCATTTTTGACGACCTCCGTGGCGCAGTGGTATGCGCGGTGGATTTATGAGACGGAGGTCCTGGGTTCGATTCCCGGCGGGGCTGATTAAGATCTTTCTTAATTTGTCTCGGTCTGGCTGGTGGGAGGCTTTCGCCGTGGCTAGTTACCACCCTACCGACAAGGACGTACCGCCAAGCGATTTAGCGTTCCGGTACGATGTCACGTAGAAACCGAAAGGGGTGTGGATTTCATCCTCCTCCCAACAAGTTAGCCAGCTTCCATCTTAGATTGTATCATCACTTAACATCAGATGTAAGAGCAGTCAAGGGCCAACATGTAGTTGATAAAAAAAAATGTATTCACGGACAAATATATATACATAAATAAAATAAATATTGCAACATAAACATAAAGTATATTTTTGGCTCGTCGTATCTTTTCAATGCTATTTAGTTAGTTCATTTGCATAAGCAGTGTAGATATTCGGCCGATGACACAACTCGATTACCAGACATGTCTTCGAATGAGTCACCGGCCACGGCAATTAGCCTAATTATATTTAACAGTAATTATAACTTATGGTGTCGGAAACAGTTTACCAATCTTCACCAGATTATACTGTTTACATAAAGGAACTGCCCTCGTTGGTCTAGGTTAGAATAACTGGGGAATTGTTGTTGTCACATCCCACACGTTAGACGGTTGGTCGGGCTCAACATCTGATAGTGATATCTACAAGATCATTATAACTCAACCCGTATTAAAGCAGAGTGGTAGGTCTAAGTTCATCTCCTATTCTATAAGGAGGGAGGTCTTATTCTGTAGGGAACAGAGTGCCGAGTGTGAGTTTGTTTGACTGCGTAAAAATGTAACGCAAATTTATATGGAATTTTAGTAGCGCCATCTAGTTATAGCGAGAGTAAACGCTTTTTACCGGACTGCGTCAGAAGGAGGGTTATGTTTTTCGAGCGTATGTATGTATGTATGTATGTCCATTTCTTCGGCACGCGCTACAGCCTAAACGACTAAACGGATTTTGACAGGTGAGGTGTCGTTGAATTCGTTAAAAGTGTGGTAGTGACATAGGCTATATAAATTTTCAAAATGGTGCCTGTAAATGGGGGGAAATAGGGGGTATGTGTGTATTTCTTTCTCTTATCTTCGCAATATGGGTATCAAATGAAAGGTCGTAAAAAGACCATTTCAAAAATATAAATATCATATCATGTTTATATTGCCGTTTTAACAAAAAATGGCAAAAAGTGTACCGTATCATTTCTATACCATAAACTAAAACAAAAAAGTATCAAGTAAAATTATAATTATAAAAACAAAAAACCCGACTGCATAGAAGTTATGAACTGAAAAGAGAAAAACAAGGATCACTATATCTGTATAAAATTTTAAATACTTTATGGTGCTACAGGCGGGGACAAACGTAGTTTTGGTAGATCGTTCTTTCCCCGCAGAAAATAAAGTATTTTGTCCCCGCTTGCATCACCATAAAGTATTTAAAATTTTATATAGATATAGTGATCCTTGTTTTTCTCTTTTCAGTTCATAACTTCTATGCAGTCGGGTTTTTTGTTTTTATAATAATAATTTTATTTGCTATATAATTTGACGTTATGAGTGAGTACGTTTTTACGCAGTCGCTCGGTGGTACACTCACACTTGCCCCATAGATACAATAGGCGAGTAGAGCCGATAACACAACAAAACACCTGTTGTGGTCTCTTTTTAAACCCAGAAAGAAACGAATTTAACAAGGACGTTTTTGCGGACGTCGTTAAAAATTAAAAAAAAATACATTGATGACGAACATTATCATTTTATTGTTCCTGATTAAACGATGAATTGAGTCGATTAGAATTTTATGTTTTTTTTTAAAGTAAAAAACAAATAATACAAAAATGTTGATAAGCTCTGCATCAGATAGTTGAATGTCAACAGTATCGTAAATTCAAACAATGATAACAATTCGCAATCATTAAATTTACATTTTTTGCATCGAGTCTATTCACGATGTCACCTGCAGTTGTTTGAAAAAGCCAGAATTCCTAGGTTCTATTCTATGCTCGGGCTATTTTAGTCATTTCCATTTTCTATGACATTTGGTTTGGCAAAACGGTGCAGCCGTAACTTATTCATTTATTTCGCGTCATAATTATATTAAACTAATCAATAGCAAAAGTCGAATAAGGTGGTCAAAAGAGCGAAGAGCGCGCTACGAGATTCATTTTCACTCAATGTCAGATGAGATTCTAAGATGTTGTCAAAATAAAAATTTTAATAAAAAATTAAACCGACTTCAAAACGCACTAAAAAATAAAAAATAACTGCGTCATTTAGTTTCTGTTATTTACTTAAGCGTATTCTGAAGTCGGTCGGATACGTAAAAATCTCTCCAAACCGACCGAACCGATTTTGATGAAAAATGCATTATCCCCTAAGTTGAATAATATCTAGTCCAACAAAAAGAGAATTACTCAAATTAAACTTGTAGTTCCGGAGATATGCCTCCACAGACATAAATACATACATACATACACTTTTGTAATTTGGCACATTTGTTCAGACGCTGATATAGACTAACATATGCGAAAACTAGACAGTTCTGGAAATATTACATACATACGGGTCAAATCGATAACCTCCTTTTTTTGAAGTCGGTTAAAAAAAATAAAACGTATTTCACCAAAATCCTGTTTTCAATTCATGAGAGCCGCTCTTCCTCATAGCTCTACCTAAACTTAAACAAAATACAATTTATAAAGTAAAGAACAACGTGTAATTCTGAGCAAGCCAACCGTAAAGTTGCAGAAAATACCTATGAGCTCAGAACCGGTTATTGAGTTATAGGGAAAGTTGTCCAGAAATCTATAAAGGCTAAGAGGTACGGAACACTCAAAGTTGTAGGAATTCGAGACGTTTACGTGAAAATGGAAACATATTTGTTCGCTATTACCTACTGTTGCTTTTACAGTAGTGGTAGAATTCTTCGAATTCTGGCAACATAACCTGACAGTCACAGCGCTAGCACATATCTGGCGGGCTTAAACTATGGAGACGATATCTGAAGATTAAGGTATAACTATCAAACTTAAAATATTTATCATTTATTTTTAACCGTTGAAAAAAAACGGAGGATTTTTTTTTATGTATGACCCACGCATAACTTTTTCAGAGTTGTCCGGTTTTGATAATTATTTTTTTATTAGAAAGGGCATACTTCCAAGGTGGTCCCATTGTCATCATGTTAGGATCTGATGATGATATCCTGGGGAAATTGAAGGAAATCTTCAAATTTTAGAGGCACGCTTACAGCGATTTCGGTTTTTGTCTCGGTATCGGTAGCTTTTTGGCAACTAGTGCCGTATAATATACTATGACAGCATAGTACGAGTACGTTACGTAGCGATAAATCACTAAAAAGTAAGAAATAAAAATTTTTAACAAAAAATAGAACCGACTCAAAACGCACTAAAAAGTAAGAAATAACTGCGTCATTTAGTTGCTTTAAATTACTTAAGCATATCTAGGAGTCGGTTCTCTGCTCGGATAAAGTTTAAAGTTTAAGATGAATAAGATGTCAATAAAGAGTTCGTAGCCGTAAATGTTATGATTTGGGCAATAAAACGACTGTAAAACAGTTCATTTTTAAATACATTTCTAAGTTCCAAAGTTATTAGTTAAAAATATTGTGTTTTTTTTGGCCTTTGCGCATATCTGGCTTGTCAGCAAATCTCTCTATCAAATATAGCTGTCACAGAATTTGCAGCCCGTTCAAAATTTTTTCGCTAAAAATCTAAATTTTGTGAACTTAATCGCTACACTAGACACAATGGGGATTGATAATAAATTATAGGGTAATTAAATTAATCCAAATTTTCAGCTTTTCGAGGACTTATTTATGCAGGGCTGAATGACTATTTTTACCGGGCTTTCGTGTTAAGAGGCGACGAGAAAATTTTTTAACAAAAAATAGAACCGACTCAAAACGCACTAAAAAGTAAAAAATAACTATCTCTTTTAGTTGCTTTAATTTACTTAAGCATATGTATGAAGTCGGTGCCAGCCAAGTTTAAGAAACATTTATTTTACGTAGTAAAGCAGTTTGTGGGTTCTAGGTAATATTCTTAAAGTAGAAACCTTGGCTGGCACCGACTCCTAGATATGCTTAAGTAAATTAAAGCAACTAAATGAGACAGTTATTTTTTACTTTTTAATGCGTTTTGAGTCGGTTCTATTTTTTGTTAAAAATGTTTATTTCTTACTTTTTAGTGATTTATCGCCACGTAACGTACTCGTACTATACAGTCATAGTACGGTACTAGTAGCCAAAAAGCTACCGATACCGAAACAAAAACCGAAATCGCAGTAAGCGTGCCTCCAAAATTTGAAGAGTTCCTTCAATTTCCCCAGGATATCATCATCAGATCCTAACATGATGACAATGGGACCACCTTAGAAGTATGCCCTTTCTAAAAAAAATATTTATCAAAATCGGACAACTCTGTAAAAAGTTATGCGTGGTCATACATAAAAAAAAAGAAAAAAAAATATACGTGTCGAATTGAGAACCTCCTCCGTTTTTTTCGTCGGTTAAAAAACTCATTGAGGTTATTTCTTTATCCCAATATGGTGTCATTTAATTGATATACATAAATATTGTTATTTGATGTGTATTAGGGCCGGCGTACATCTGTCGAAGCAGTTTAGTTACTGTCATGCTGACACATTGACATTGCATGCGGCGAAATAAAATTGAAAACTAATTAACACTTATAGAGTCGACCATACGGCAATTAGCTGTTGTTATTAATCTCTTTGTTTCTTTTGTACTCTGTTTATAAGTACAAAATCATACGTAAGGGTACGAGTTAGTAGCCAACTGCAGACAGCAGCAGTCGGCGACGTGTCGTTGCGACACCACGGGACTTTTTTGACCGACGACAACAAACGGAGGAGGTTCTCAATTCGACACGTATATATATATATATATATATTTATATGTATGACCACGCATAACTTTTTACAGAGTTGTCCGATTTTGATAATTTCATTTTTATTAGAAAGGGCATACATCCAAGGTGGTCCCATTGCCATTATGTTAGGATCTGATGATGATGTCCTGAGGAAATTGAAGGAACTCTTCAAATTTTGGAGGCACGCTTACAGCGATTTCGGTTTTTGTCTCGGTATCGGTAGCTTTTTGGCTACTAGTGCCGTTTAATATACAATGACAGTATAGTACGAGAACGTTACGTGGCGATATATCACTAAAAAGTAAGAAACAAAATTTTTTAACAAAAAATAGAACCGACTCAAAACGCACTAAAAAGTAAAAAATAACTGTGTCATTTAGTTGCTTTAATTTAATTATTTAAGCATATCTAGGAGTCGGTGCCAGCCAAGGTTTCTACTTTAAGGACCTTACCTAGCCCACAAACTTCATAGATATGCTTAAGTAAATTAAATCAACTAAATGACACAGTTATTTTTTACTTTTTAGTGCGTTTTGAGTCGGTTCTATTTTTTGTCAAAAAAAATTTTATCTTTATGTTTATTTTTTAGTTACACGTGCCCCTAGCTACGGAAGGTATATAGAAATACATACAAACCATTTATGTCGCTGCGGCTAGTTGCCTATTGATTTTTTTTTTTTTTTATTTTTTTTTTTTGCAAGAATATGGTTGTTGTTGTATCATGTCTACAGTTAACTACGGATTAGTAGCCAAACACATCATTTGTAAAATATCGTCCGTTACAACAATATTATTACATTGCACCTGTGCAAAGTCGAGGCGAATCAGAATCACAGGCTATCGACAAAGCAGATAAAGCTCTCCACCAGTAGTGTTTGTGCGCAAACAAGTGAGCAGCCGCTCGTTAAAATCATTGTTAACGAATAAATATTTATCGGTTGCTGTTATACAAACTGTACAACTCTATATTTCAGTGAAAATATAATACTCAATAAAAATGCCTCGTTGGTCTAGTTACCAGTTTTGACGAACTCCGTGGCCAGTGGTATGCGCGGTGGATTTGTAAGACGGAGGTCCTGGGTTCGATTCCCAGCGGGGCAGATTGAGATTTTTCTTAATTGTGGCTGATGGGAGGCTTTCGCCGCGGCTAGTTACCGACAAAGATTTAGCGTTCTGGTACGATGTCGTGTAGAAACCGAAAGGGGTGTGGATTCCATCCAACTCCTAACAAGTTAGCCCGCTTCCATCTTAGATTGCGTCATCACTTAACATCAGGTGTGATAGCAGTCAAGGGCTAACTTATAGTCGATAAAAAAAAAGTTACTACTTCGACTACAAATTAGTACAAAAAAATATTGGTAACTGCGATGTAAATGCCAAGATTGTTTGTTGTAGGAAGTCAGTTATGTCAGAGACCTAAGTATGACACATAAAGCTCCCAGACCTAATACTTCAGACCCTGATCTTTTTGCAATTTTTTTGTGGCGTCCCATCGGATTACCGCATTAACAGAAAAAAAGTGCACCTGTGTTTTTGCAAACACTTATGCGCTTATTATAACAAAAACCAGAACCGACTCAAAACGCACTAAAAAGTAAAAAATAACTGTGTCATTTAGTTGCTTTAATTTACTTAAGCATATCTATGAAGTCGGTGCCCGCAACTTTAAGGAACATTTATCTTATGTAGTAAAGCAGTTTGTGGGTTCTAGGTAAAGTCCTTAAAGTAGAAACCTTGGCTGGCACCGACCCCTAGATATGCTTAAGTAATTTAAAGCAACTAAATGACACATTCATTTTTTACTATTTAGTGCGTTTTAGTTAAAATTTTTTATTTCTTACTTTATAGTAATTTATCGCCACGTAACGTACTCGTATTATACTGTCATAGTATATTATACGGCACTAGTAGCCAAAAAACTACCGATACCGAGACAAAAACTAAAAACGCTGTAAGCGTGCCTCCAAAATTTGAAGAGTTCCTTCAATTTCCCCAGGATATCATCATCCGATCCTAACATGATGACAATGGGACCACCTTGGAAGTATGCCCTTTCGAATAAAAAAAGAATTATCAAAATCGGACAACTCTGTAAAAAGTTATGCGTGGTCATACATAAAAAAAATATATACGTGTCGAATTGAGAACCTCCTCCGTTTTCGTCGGTTAATAAAAAATTATGTTCTACGTAGGAGGTCATATATGTATACGCCTCGATCATTGTTACCATGTGATTGTAATCGTTACAAAGTTAACATTATCACCAGCTAAGTCAGTCAAGTGTTACTGTGCAGTCTAAACTTCACATACCCTGTCGTAAAAGGAGTAACCTGGCTTAGTAATCTAACCATTAAAATAGGCTGATAACGTAGATATGATAATTTTCCTTCAACTAAAAAAACCCCAATGCATACCGTCGCGCATATTTAAGTTGCTGATATTCCCAATTCGCTGGAACCGTCTCGCTTCCTTATTTATTATGCGTACGACAAAGGAATCATAATTGCCTCGGGGCTGGACATATATCATTTCTCCGTGTAAAATATATCCCCCTGGGTCCCCGTTCATTCGAGTCTACGAACCTGAGCATTTGAAAACTTGAAGCCACTATCTATGTAGGAACATAATAAAGTAAATACCTAAATAGTAGGTAGACAGTTTTTTGCAACAGACCTCGACCGGAAACTATTACTGTCATACTTGCTACTTCCCCAAGCACCAGTTTGTTCAGGTTTAATGATTTTTTTTTTATCGACTACAAGTTGACACTTGACTGCTATCACACCTGATGTTAAGTGATGATGTAATCTAAGATGGAAGCGGGCTAACTTGTTAGGAGTAGGATGAAATCCACACACCTTTCGTTTTCTACACAACACCGTACGTTTTTGTCGGTAGGGTGGTAACTAGCCACGGCGAAAGCCTCCCACCAGCTAGACCAAGACAAATTAAGAAAAGTCTCAATCTGCCCCGCCGGGAATCGAATCCAGGACCTCCGTCTTATAAATCCACCGCGCATATCACTGCGCCACGGAGGTCGTCAAATTGATTGATGTTGTAATTAACTAGAATAACCTAAGACTTATCTTCTACGGTTCTAAGGTGGAATATTATATGAACACTTGGTAGTAGGCTTAACACCTACGCATCGAGTTGGCAGCCCTTTGCAGGATGTATTTCTTTCAAACCCTACAAGATGTTGACTATGTTGTGTATATATTATATGTTTCAATGGTTTTCCACTTACGATATTGGTTGATTGGCTGAGACATACCAACCTACTCTTAATTACGAGAACATTATTATACTTTACGTTATTTCTAATTAACAAAAAATTTTACCGACTCAAAACGCACTAAAAAGTAAAAAATAACTGTGTCATTTAGTCGTTTTAATTTAATTAGGCATATCTATGAAGTTGGTGCCAGCAAGTTTAAGGAACATTTATTTTACGTAGTAAAGCAGGTGGGTTTTAGGTAATGTTCTTAAAGGAGGGACCACCTTGGAAGTGTGCCCTTTCTAATAAAAAAGGAATTATCAAAATTGGACATCTCTGTAAAAAGTTATGCGTGGTCATACATAAAAAAAAGAAAATATACACTGTCGAATTGAAATCCTTCTCCGTTTTTTTCGTCGGTTAAAAAATTGATACAATAGGTGCGATGAAAAGGTAAATCTCGAAAACATTTACATTATTTAATATCTATTGAAAATGTTGAAGTAATGGGGAAGTTTCCATAATTATTTACTTAACTAATATTTGCCAAAACTTAATATCGTATCTCGCAAAAATGTAAACTTGTAAAACAGATTTCGCACTTCAACGCGCAGTGCAATCGCTAATAAAGTAAGCAAATATTTGGGCATTCAAGCTACTGAAGTAAATGATTCGTGTCTCGCATACAAATGCAATAAATTGTAATATTTTAGTCAATTTCCGACAATGAAAACAAGGGAAACCTGCTCTTTATAAACTATAATAGTACTATTATACGGCACTTGGGAGCTAAAAAGCCACTTAAAAATTCCAAAATCACTGCAAATAAAATGTGATAATCAGATCCACTTGATGACTTGAGGACCAACTTAAAAGTATAGCCTTTTTAATAAAAAAAAAACGAATTATCAAAACGGAGTAGATATACTCTGTGAATATGCGCGCTTAGTATACATAAAATTTTAAACAAAAAATAGAACCGACTCAAAACGCACTAAAAAGTAAAAAATAACTGTGTCATTTAGTTGCTTTAATTTACTTAAGCATAGCTATGAAGTCGGTGCCAGCCAAGTTTAAGGAACATTTATTTTAAGTAGTAAAGCAGTTTGTAGCCAAAAAGCTACCGATATCGAGACAAAGACCGAAATCGCTGTGAGCGTGCCTCCAAAATTTGAAGAGTTCCTTCAATTTCCCCAGGATATCATCATCAGATCCTAACATGATGACAATGGGACCACCTTGGAAGTATGCCCTTTCTAATAAAAAAAGAATTATCAAAATCGTACAACTCTGTAAAAAGTTATGCGTGGTCATACATTAAAAAAAATATACGTGTCGAATTAAGAAGCTCCTCCGTTTTTTTCGTCGGTTAAAAATAAATCCTCCTCCTCCGTCGTTTGTCGTTCGTCGGTTAAATATGGAAAACATTATCTAAATTGTTGTAGGTCAGGATTTGTTATTAAAATACTGTTAAAGTTAATTTCCACGTACAGTATTATTTTTTTTAGTGTTGTTCCTACCGTCTTTGCCTTGGAAGTATTACAGCCTTATCCAGGCCAGATTTCATTCCGGGAACTCTACAATGTTCAATTAAAAATAATTTAAGCCAAGTAACATTTATTAATATTTAAAGCAACACCATTGTACAAATGTAACTGAATACAATAAGAATAGATACCTATGTAGAACAACGCATTGGCACTAGTCGCGACACAGTCTACGACAAACAATACATATTTTTAACGTCTCTATTGTGAATACAATAACACATTAACATTGAGTAAAGTTATTAAATTTTACAACAATTCCAAATGTCTAGAAACAAATCTAGATTCACATGGAGATGCCACTCAAATAAATGTGAGATAATGACGATGTTATCAGAGCAATTTCCGACATTAAACAAATAATAAACGTTTACCCGACTCTACTGTGTCTGAAGTCACTGTCGTTGTCTATTATACAATACTAGCAACCCGCCCTGGCTTCACACGGGTGTTAAATATTTAAGACTTTAACTACTGATCCGAATCAGCGCCAGCAATCGAGCCAATTTTACTCCTTCAATTCGTTTTTCTACGTCTTTGTAATTTGACTGGCATCCTTGAGGCCAATAGGCCTGAAGATCAGAGATATCTCTTCGTGCGCATCTCAAAGACAAATCATTTGCTGCTGACTGAGCTGTGTGGCTAGTGTAAGATTTTACCGCGTCGATATCGAGAACGGTAAACGCAAATTTTATATGACACTGACACTCACCCATTTGAGTTTTCTCTCGATACTGCCAGGGGCGCTGCTTCAATTCCATATAAAATATGACTTTAGGCGAATGTGAAGTTTTCGATTTGTTTTAGTGAAAGCTCACACTAGGTACTTCGAGCTGACTCTTTCGCCCCAACGAAACAAAAGAGAGAGCGATATTTTCGATTGCACGTTATTGGGCGCCCGTATATATGTCTCTTTGTCTACACGTTAGATCTCTTTTGTGCGCATTTTAGGCCGACAAAATACATTATTGCAGTTTGGCAGCAGACAGAATCATAGTTGTAGTACTTCCATGGATGCGCTCTGTCATAAAGAGTACTACTATAGTTGTAAGATTATCGAGCGTGATGTAGTAAATGGTCGAGTTAATAAGCGACGTATAGTGTCCTGTCATGGCGAACCATTGCCTCATGTAATATGCACTTTCAACACAAATTACGGAAACGAAGGCAGTACTGCGGGTCATTTTGAAACATACTAATGTAGACATACTTACTAGTAAATTTAAATAAAACGTTATTAATGAATGGCCAAATATATTTTTATTGGATTACTTTTTATAAAGTGCACAGTGTAATGTTTATCAAATAAAAGATTTAGGCCTGTGTGCACCAAGATTTCGGTTATCATAACCAACGGTTAACATAAATTTATTATTTATAAAAAATTTTTTCACAAAAATTTACTGTTCACGACAACCCGTACACCGGTTAAGGATGTACGCCGGTTAAGAACGTAAACCGGGCGGTTATCTTAACCGAACTTACGTCCTTAACCGGTGTACGGGTGTCGTGAACAGTAAATTTTACGTTTAGCTTATGTTAACTGTTGGTTATGATAATCGAAATCTTGGCGCACACAAGCCTTAATTTTAATTACACAACCTACTTAATTAAACTGATTATTTCAGGTTTAAGCACATACCTAATAACACTAACACTAATAATAGATAATAAATATGCTAAAATTTAAACCGTAAAATGATATTGTAAATTAAAACGCAATAATTAAAAATTAGAATTACAAGTAACATTAATGAATACTTAAAGTAAATCCTAAACTGAAATTATTTTTAGCCTCTTTATTTATTTATTTATTTATTTATTCATTATTTAAAGTTTACATCATTCTTCTTCTTATATGTATTAGCATTACAAACCACTTAGGTTTGAGAAATATGCTAACAAATAGTAGTATCTAGGCATTCTACAAGGACAGTTGTCAGCAGAAAAAACTAAAATAATTAAATTAACTAAATAATAATTAATAGAAACTTGTTTAGGTTGCCTGGAAGAAATCGCCCTTTGTGCATCCTTTAATTCTTGCATTTAATAATTTCGTACCATTCCATTCTTGGTCTGTGCTATAATGGATATTTTCATTCAATGTCATTACATTTATATTTATAACTATAAATGCGAAAGTATTCGTAAGTCTATCTGTCTGTCAGTTCCTTTCCCTTTTTACGCCAAACCTGCATCGATTTTCTTACAGACGAAGTCATGGGTTACCACTAGTTTAAATATAAATGCAAATTGGAATTGTTAGTGACGTAAAATTTAAATAAGTGACTCAAATGTAATCGCTTTTTATGCGTCATCGTACCGGAACGTTAAATTGCTTAGTTTTTTTTCTAAACTTTAACCTTCTAAATAGGATCGCAGTTATTACCGCGAAAGGTTTGGGTGAAGGCAGAAGCTTGAGTCGAGCCTGAGGCTTAAAAAAAAAATTTAACAAAAAATAGAACCGACTCAAAACGCACTACAAAGTAAAAAATAATTGTGTCATTTAGTTGCTTTAATTTACTTAAGCATATCTATGAAGTCGGTGCCAGCGAAGTTTAAGGAACATTTATTTAACGTAGTAAAGCAGTTTGTGGGTTCTAGGTAACGTCCTTAAAGTAGAAACCTTGGCTGGCACCGACTCCTAGATATGCTTAAGTAAATTAAAAGCAACTAAATGATACAATTATTTTTTACTCTTTAGTGCGTTTTGAGTCGGTTCTATTTTTTGGTAAAAAATTTTATTTCTTACTTTCTAGTGATTTATCGCCAAGTACCGTACTCGTGCTATACTGTCATAGTATATTATACGGCACTAGTAGCCAAAAAGCTACCGATACCGAGACAAAGACCGAAATCGCTGTAAGCGTGCCGCCATAATTTGAAGAGTTCCCTCAATTTCCCAAATCAGATCCTAACATGATGACAATGTGACCTTGGAAGTATGCCCATTCTAATAAAAAAAGAATTATCAAAATCGGACAACTCTAAAAAGTTAAAATAAAAAAAATATACGTGTCGAATTAATAATAATAATAAAATATTTTATTTAGCTGAAAGTAGTTATGGTACAACATATAGCTTAAAAATAGACTAAAAAACTAAAGATAAATCTAAAACATCATTAAAATAAAGCTAAATTAAATGACTAATACATATTTTACATCTCAGCTAAAAAGGTTACTGCCTCAGCACGTTGCTACAATGTTCGCCACTGCAGCGCTGGTTTTCAGGCATAAATGAGAACCTCTTTTTTTTTCGTCGGTTAAAAAAGAGGGGACGATACGTTTTATGATGTCGTAAGTTGCAACTGTAAGCCTAGTTCAGCTTAGGGACCTCGGACCTCGGCCCAGGGATATAGGGACCGATGAAGTTAGTGAGTTGGGAAATATCAGTCAGTCCCAATGCTTCCGTGAATTTACTGTATTGTATTTCATTAAGGACATAGGGACCGATGAGGCTTGTGGGCTGACAAGGATCTATCCTGATGCCTCCGTAAATTGACCATACGTTCACGTTTGAGTGACGTAATAAAATCGTGGACTTTCCCGGCAAAGACTTCGATCATCCTTCACCGGCTAGAAGTGCTTTTGACAAAGCGCCCACCGTCCAGCCATACTTTTTATAAATAAAGTAGTCCGTATGAGATCATCAAACGTTGTTTACGATAGCCTCATCGTACTCGTAGATAACCTTTTATACTCAAAATGTTACACAGGAAGCAGTATGTTTTTGTTAAACGTTTAATGGCGCTTTATGTTACTAGCCGACGCCTGTGGTTTCAATATTTTCTGCGTCCCCGATGACTACGCGGGAAAATTAAATTAAATTTTTAATGTGATATATTGAAAATGAAACGGTCAACCAGGTACTTAATGTATATGATATACAGACTCGTGCGGAGTGACTGTGCGAGTGAAACCGCGGGCTTCCACTAGTATGGACTAAATCTGCTATGAGCAGTTAAACAATATTTAGACATTTTGTTTGCAACAATGCATACTGCTCATTGTCTCTTCGTTGGTACATACATCAGTCGCATTGTTTCTTTTTTCGCATTGAACTGCGAATATTTACATGCTTTGATTATCTCTATTGTATGTTGACCTTACATAATTTCACAGCGCCGACCGGCGTGGTTAAAACACTCCTAAAACTATACTAAAGCCAAACTCGATTAAGAATGCTTGTCAACAAACAAATTAAAAATGGAGGTAGAAATCACTAGTCATTTTACACCCAATTTTTTTAGTTAACTTGTTAATGACGAATTCATGACAATAAATTAGATTAAAAAGCTTAAAACTAATTAAAATATTCAATATCTTTTAAATAAGATTTTATAAAAAAACAAAACATAATTTTAAATTTATTAGACATGAAATGTGTTGCATTTTCTACCTTGATTTTAAATTTGTTTGTTGACAAGCATTCTCAATCGTGTTTGGCTTTAGTATAGACCCTATGTACTGCAAGGCTAAAATTCGGTTTGATAGAAGTACGACATTATCAAGCAAGAATGTCCAAGAAGATTTTCTCCCTACACGAAATAAATTAGAATTCTGAAGTTGGAAAGTTGATGGTACATATCGTAACACATTAAGGCTTGTGTACACCAAGATTTCGGTTGTCATAACCAACGGTTAACGTAATTTTACTATCAATATACTATTTATAATAAACCCGTACGCCCGTTAAGGACGTAAACTGGGCGGTTATCTTAACCAAGCTTACGTCCTTAACCGGTGTACGGGTTGTTGTGAACGGTAAATTTTACGTTTAGCTTATTATGTTAACCGTTGGTTATGATAGCCGAAATCTTGGTGTACACAAGCCTAAGCTTCGGGTTTTCGATCAAATCGTTATCACTGTTTACCTAAGAGTGCGTGTTCGTAGCCGACTGCAGACGACAGCAGCAGGCGACGTGTCGGAACTACTCTAATGGTAAATATGTATTTGTACAGAAACGACGTGTCACTAGCCCAAGCCACGAAAGTTAATTCATAGAAACGGAAACAAAGTTCACCCGCTCACTCGACCGAGTCCACCCGAAAGTGTCTGAAAAATGTCTAATTACATTTTTTTTAGTTTATCCCCCATTTGTTCCACGCAATCTCTTCCTTCCTTTTTTGTGTTTCTATCACGCCTTGGGAGGCCCGCCTGCTTATAATTCTATGTACAGGGCGCGGTCGATATTAGTCGCACGGTCGTTTGGTCGCATCCGCTCTACGCCGGTTGCATTCTGATTCGATTCGACACCTAGTGACAATTATTATGATTGCGTCGCAATTTTAACTAGTGGCCTGGAGGACCTTTGTTATTTAATAAATTATATAATTTTGACGCTAATATAAAGTACCATCTAAAATTCTCAAACAAAATCATAATTTCCCATTCTGTAACCACCCCAGGTACTTATTGAATCTTCATAATTATTTCTTTACAAACAGTAAAAATAACACAAAATTTAAATAAAATCATATTTTATTGTAATAAAAATCCTTTCTTTAGTACTTCTTTTGTCATTCGTGCCAAGTTACAGAGAGTAAAGTAGTTAAATGGAATAAATAACAAAATAGAAGACATTACCATACTTGGTAACCATGACTTAACATTGAAGGTCACAAAAAACTGAAACAGTTTAACCTCAAACCGTCGGAACAATAGCGACAAAGTGATCCGTGACGCGAGCTCAAGAAAAACTGGAACCGTTTTGTGATGCGGCGCAATGGCTGACCGAATTTTTAATGACATAATTTTTAACAACAAAATCAGATTCATTATAGTGAAGACTAGGTAGACGACATTGAACATGAAGTAGGGAGCAGCTGGTCACGGGCGGTTCAGGTTGATTGTGTTTGGAAGTCTCTAAAAATGGCAAACGGTAGACCGATGTGATGATGATGATAACTGATGACTTATAAAACTTTGGTGTCTGGGAAGATCGAGAGAATAAAACCCCGCGGGCGGTGACCGAGACTATGAACGGACCAAAGGACAAGCCATAGGTACACGTCCATCTCAAATGCCATAGCGCGCCAAGAGAGAAATGTAACACCGTCAAAAAAGTATTGTCGTTTGTGTGATACGATCTTCCAAAAATTATTTTTATAAAAACAAAAAACCTGACAGCTTAGAAGTTATAAATACTTCATTTCTGCGGGGAAAGAAAGATCTACCAAAACTACGTTTGTCCCCGCCTGCAGCACCATAAAGTATTTAGAATTTTATACAGATGTAGTGATCCTTGTTTTTCACTTTTCAGTTCATAACTTCTAAGCAGTCAGGTTTTTTGTTTTTATAATAATAATTTTATTTGAGACTTTTTAGTTTTAGCTTATGATATAGAAATGAGACTGTACACTTGTTACACTTTTTGCCATTTTTTGTTAAAACGGCAATATAAACATGATATGATATTTATATTTTTGAAATGGTCTTTTTACGACCTTTCATTTGACACCCATATTGCTAAGATAAGAGAAAGACATACACACGTCGCCCCTTTTTCCCCCCATTTACAGCCGCCATTTTGAAAATTTATATAGCCTATGTCACTGCCACAATTTTTACAACGTCAACGACACCTCACATGTCAAAATCCGTTCAGCCGTTTAGGCTGTAGCGCGTACCGAAGAAATGGACATACATACATACATACGCTCGAAAAACATAACCCTCCTTCTGACGCAGTCGGGTAAAAAGAAGATGCGACTCAAGAAGAAGCAGAAGATATTATATTAAGACATTATTGTAATAAAAATTTCAACATATCGTTCTAATAAACTGTTATGACATCACTTTAATACTATTTTTCTAATATAATAAGACATCTATTCTATATCCTTTAAAGGACATCATTTTTATAAAGGTCTATTATATTTTTTAAGACAACTTCACAGTTAAGCGACCAAACTCATTAAGAGATCGTGTCTACGATTTCCTCCCGTTTCAGACATATTCTAGCACTATTCACTTGGCTCGAGCGCTAATGGGGAATAGGGAAAATCGCCTTAGACCTGTGTGCACGAAGATTTCGGTTATCATAACCAACGGTTAACATAACTATACTACTACGTAAGCTCGGTTAAGATAACCGCCCGGTTTACTACCTTAACCGGCGTACGGGTTGTCGTGAACAGTAAATTTATAGTAAAGTTATGTTAACCGTTTGTTATGATAACCGAAAACTTGGTGCACACAGGCCTTAGAGTAGCATTTCGCGGGGCATGCAAGTAACGTTGAATAATAGAACGCGTTGCCCTGCGCCCTTCAACCTCATGTTGTTGGTGTTAAGCCTCATGTAAGTACATTATATCTACACTAGCAACCTTTATTTTTATTTTTTTTATTGACTACAAGTTGGCCGTTGACTACTATCACATCTGATGTTAAGTCATCACTTGCATCATCATGTAGTCTAAGATGGAAGCGGGTTAAGTTAGGAGTAGGACGAAAATCCACACCCCTTTCGGTTTCTACACGACATCGTACCGGAACGCTGAATCGCTTGGCGGTACGTCTTTGTCGGTAGGGTGGTAACTAGCCACGGCGAAAGCCTCCCACCAGCCAGACCAAGACAAATTAAGAAAAATCTCAATCTGCCCCGCCGGGAATCGAACCCAGGACCTCCGTCTTATAAATTCACCGCGCATCCCACTGCGCCATGGAGGTCGTCAAACCAAAATATAATGTAAAACAGAAATGCTGCTTGGCGGCAAATATAAATATGGCGGTAGTACTTCCCCGAACGGACTCTATTAAGTTAAACTTGTCTTAGTAGGATGTTTTTTTCTAAAGCAATAACCAGTGCGATTTGACAACGATTACTCACTCCCCTACTGATTATTATTAGGGTTATGGGTTCAATACACTATGACCCCATCAGGTCATCGCGCTCGCATCGCAAACTGCACCGTCACTCACCATCAGATGAGATTGCGGTCAAGCGTTTATATAGCCATCAACGAATGAAATAGATTATCAGCTATCTGCTCATTATTTTAACAATAGTATATTTTCTAATGTTATTACTCAGTAAATCTTACCGCCCAGTTAGTTAAACAACAATCATTTAGAAACAAGACATAGAAAATGTTGTATTCAAATATAATTACCATCAAATTTGAAATCCAGTGTGAAAGAGTGTCTTCTCTTAGAAGATAAAACAATAACTTCTAATCACTCACACGATAATCCAAACACACACACACAAAAAAAAAAAGTATGTTTATACGTTCGATCGACACGTCCTCTCACAACCGCGATTGGATATATACTAAACAACTACGAACATTTACTAACTGATCTGATGATGATCAGTATTCCAAATGTGTTTAAAGATGTTCACGGGAGACTGTGTTTTGTATTTATCGACGTAACGCCTATAATCCTTTGTTAGGATTGTCTCAACGAATCCAGTTATTACGTAGGCCTGTATGCAGGGTTTGCCCACGCCTCTACATCTATACGTAGGTTCGCGATGCAACCTTCCATTCCTACGCTTAATTCGTGTTTACTTGAAAGCGAAGACTATTCTTAGAAAGTTTGTTAATAAATTAAATTCAATGTGACTTTTTATTGCGAACAGACGTGTTTTAAGCAAGCTCCCACAATAAAGAAGTCTCTGAATGAGCATTTTCTGAATTATTTCTTACCTATGTATCTACCTTCATACCTACACAACTTTCTCTAGAATAGCTGGACTTATTTGCAATTTTGAGAGGTGGTCCCATAGTTTTTACCCGACTGCGTCAGATGGAGGGTAATGTTTTTCGAGCGTATGTATGTGTGTATGTCCATTTCTTCGGCACGCGCTACAGCCTAAACGGCTGAACGGATTTTGACATGTGAGGTGTCGTTGAATTCGGCTAAATTGTAGAAGTGCTATATGATTTTCAAAATGGCGGCTGTAAATGGGGGGGAAAAGGGGGGAAGTGTGTACTTCTTTCTCTTATCTTCGCAATATGGGTATCAAATGAAAGGTCGTAAAAAGACCATTTCAAAAATATAAATATCATATCATGTTTATATTGCCGTTTTAACAAAAAAAAATGGCAAAAAGTGTACCGTATCATTTCTATACCTTAAACTAAAACAAAAAAGTCTCAAATAAAATTATTATTATAAAAACAAAAAACCCGACTACATAGAAGTTATGAACTGAAAAGAGAAAAACAAGGATAAAATAGGTATTTTCAAAATGCTTTTTTAAAATAAAATACTTTTTGACGACCAAATCGTATGATATAAAACAAGGATCACTATATCTATATAAAATTCTAAATACTTTATGGTGCTGCAGGCGGGGGACAAACGCAGTTTTGGTAGATCTTTCTTTCCCAGGTAGTAAACTATTTTGTCCACACCTGCAGCACCATAAAGTATTGAGAATTTTATATAGATATAGTGATCCTTGTTTTATATCATACGATTTGGTCGTCAAAAAGTATTTTATTTTAAAAAAGCATTTTGAAAATACCTATTTTGCATTTGAAATACAAAACTCAAAAGCATTTGGTATTTTGTATTTGAAATAGTAAATCTCAAAAGTATTTTGCATTTTGTATTTAAATGCTTTTATGGAACCATTTTGTACATCTCTGGTGGACTCCTTGCCGTGGGGATTGATGATTGCTTGATGATGAATGACGACTATAACATATGATAGAGATAACCTTTATTGATAAAGGCTACTACATAATTTAGTCAAGGCTCTGCTGATTTACAGTTAAGGTGCTCGCGTCGATATCGCAATTTATTTTAATTGATTTGAAAATTGGATCTGGCATTAGGCCATAACAGCTCTACTGGAACAGAGGTGCCGGTAAGTGTGTTAGCTTTTAGGTATGGATCAAATATTTCACTTTTTTAACGAGCTAAACATCTATACTAAAGCCAAACTCAATTGAGAATGTTTGTCAACAAACAAATTTAAAATGAAGGTAGAAAATGCAACACATTTTATGCCTAATAAATTTAAAATTATGTTTTGTTTTTTTATAAAATCTTATTTAAAAGATATTGAATATATTAATAAGTTTCAAGCGTAATAATCTAATTTATTGTCATAAATTCGTCATCAACTAGTTAATTCAAAAAAAAGATTTAAATGACTAGTGATTTCTACCTTCATTTTTAATTTGTTTGTTGACACGCAGTCTCAATCGAGTTTGACTTTAGTATAATTGAATAATTATAAATTACTTCTATTTCCGTTTCTTTTTCAATTTCCTTATATTTATTTTTATGACTGCTTTTAGAGGTTTAATAAGAAAATTCACAAAATTATGTAATTTGACCTTTATGAAAAAGAAAAATCTTAAAAATCATTGCAATGAAAAGAGTATAAAATATTAAAAGCATCATACAAATTAAAAGTCGGCAGCAATTTTTCCGAGTGTGAAATTATAATGGCTGGCTTGGCACGTATTTTATATTTGGATAATGGAGGAAAAATTACGTATGGAAATGAAGGAAAATGTAAAAGCATGTGTCGACCTCTGTGCTCGGTGGAGCGAATGTGGGACTCTGCACTAATTAATACGCACTTCGTTAGACTAAACGTGATGATCAGAGGGTCTTTGTGCACTGTATACGATCCGCAGCTCCGGATTTTTAGGAAGCGCAAAACTGCAATCTCTGACCCGGCGACTATAGTGGGCACCAAAGTCATACTCATAATGCAGTTATTCAAGTGTTTAACCTACGTATTAGGTTACAATGTAACCTAATACGTAAGAATACGATTGAGTTAAAAAAAAAGGGTTTAAAATATACGGTTTTAGGGTTCCGTACCTTAAAAGGAAAAAACGGAATTATTATAGGATCACTTCGTTGTCCGTCTGTTTGTCAAGACCCTTTTTCTCAGGAACGCATAGAGGTATCAAGCTGAAATTTATATCAAATACTCAAGTCTGCTGTACCTTAGACTCGTGAAAAAATCAAGCTTCTAGGCCAAGGCAATCAAAAGATATAGCCGTTTATGCCAAAAAATCGCCAATTTTCGACACGGTCAAGTAAATCAAAACCTAACGGGTAGTTCCCGTAAACTTAGAATCTTGAAATTTGGTACGAAGCAACGTCATATAGCACAGATAATGGAAAAATTACGAAATCTGTAAATTGTCAGTTATCATGTAATAAAAATATTTTAAATAATTTACACTAACCCCCTTTTCTCATGAACGCGTAAAGGTATTAAAGTGAAATTCATATCAAATACTTGGCTCTATTATACTTTTAAGCTGTAACAAAATATAACTTCTATATCAACACAATCAAAAGATATAGCAACATAAGCCGCAACATAACTCTCTACTACTCGCAGCAAGTCCTACAATCTTCAAATTTCGCTTCGCAAGCAATATTTAGGAATAATTCCGAAAACCTTAAAATTTACGGAACCCTCAGTGCGCGAGTCCTATTCGCACTTGACCGGTTTTTTTTATTGACTACAAGTTGGCCCTTGACTGCTATCACACCTGATGTTAAGTGATGATGCAATCTAAGATGGAAGCGAGCTAACTTGTAAAGAGTAGGATGAAACCCACACCCCTTTCGGTTTCTACACGACATCGTGCCGGAATTCTAAATCGCTTGGCGGTACATCTTTTTCGGTAGGGTGGTAACTAGCCACGTCGAAAAGCCTCCCAGCTAAAATACGTTGTACAAGTATGTGCTGGACTCCTGGAAGAGTTCTGCCATCAAGATTTTATACTACGAGTAAATACTGCCTATTAATATCAGAACTTTTTCAAGAGGTAGGTAGAAATTTTATACAATAGATTCATAGAATAAGGAGTAGGTACAAAGAAGTGGTTATTTCAACAGAGATAACAGCCAACACGAGGAAATGCGTTATCGAGCTTTGCCATGGACACATGGTAAATAACACACTCACTTAAGTGATGTGTTCAGACCATGGACTTGTATTTATCTAGACGCCGTTTGTTTATTCAATACTATTTATTTGTTAAGAACATTGCGTGCAACGGGACATCGCTGCGTTTAAGCTATTATCGAGTCCGTATGCCGAAATTACGTAATGTTTGCAATTAAACAATATTTTCATTTATGTATTTTCTATTTTAAAAGCGAACCGTTACTAACTGATCAATCAACGTATAGTTCAAACCAATGAACATATTGATATTCAACATATACAGCTATGAGGTAGGTGTGCGCTAAGAAAACTTAACCCTTACAGGAGTAAAACGGAGGTTCAAGTATACACCAATTTTTACGCCGACGAAATAACTCAAAATCAATTCATAAACTAGGTACGAGTAAATAAAACAGGACGCAATCTTAAATTATTGTTAATATAACATTAACTTAAGCTAGCTTAATATTTTTTTTGGCACGCTTAGATTATCTACGGCATCTAGAGGTATATTGTCTGTGGTTCACACCGTTTAAGCATGTATTTACTGTTGTAAGGTGCGGTTAACAACGCAATAGATAGGGGAAGCAAATTAACTAAAGTAGAACGAAGTTGGGAATTTTTAACATATCGACTATCTTTAGCGAGGCCACACTGAACTGACTCAAGTTCATTGTTACCCCTTCAACGTTAGCGCGCTGCCAAGTAGACTGTGTCGTCACTTAACATTCGTTGTGATCTCAGCCAAATGGTAAGTTGTAGATGATAACAATAGAGTAAGGTTCTTTGTCACTTAGGTAGTAAATGATGGGCCAGGCAGTTAGCACCTGGTTAGTGGAAAACTATCGCCTTTAAATAAGACAACACTTGTAAGAGACACGTCATACTTACTGCCGCCCTAAGGTCACCAACCTGAGCTGTAGGGGATAACTGTTATTAAGCCAGACGGTAGTTTTTTTTTTATCGACTACAAGTTAGCCCTTGACTGCTATCATACCTGATGTTAAGTAATGATGCAATCTAAGATGGAAGCGGGCTAATTTGTTAGGAGTAGGATGAAATCCATACCCCTTTAGGTTTCTACACGACATCGTACCGGAACTCTAAATCGCTTGGCGGTACTTCTTTGTCGGTAGGGTAGTAACTAGCCACGGCGAAAGCCTCCCACCAGCCAGACAAATTAAGAAAAATCTCAATCTGCCCCGCCGGGAATCGAACCCAGGACCTCCGTCTTATAAATCCACCGCGCATACCACTGCGCCACGGAGGTCGTCAAATTATTATCGTACTGCGCTGAGTACGATAATAATCCAATAGACGCTTATCGTACCCTGGATTGTTAAGGTCCTACAACTAAGACGATACGTGGGTTCTATCTACGTAAACGGTAGGTAGTTCAGCCTCTTAAAAATAGAACTATAGACGCTTAGGCCTTGAGTTCGACCTTAACTATGGAACTATAACTGAATGCAATCAAACTTTGAATGGAAATCTAAGTGAGAGCATCCCCCATGGATGCACCCGCAATGAATGGAGTTGTGGGGCTAAATATAGCCCCGGGCTGCTGGGGGGCTGAATGGAGCCCGGAAATTGGGTCAGTGTGCCGCCCGTGACGTCACTGTGACGTCAGTAACGCATTCCGGGGAACTAGGTCATAGTGAGTCCTTATCCAAGTGCTATTTATAGATTTCATTCAGGTGCTGCGTGGTATTACTGACAAACTTCCATATGGCCATATATATATTTTTTGACGCCCTCCGTGGCGCAGTGGTATGCGCGGTGGATTTATAAGACGGAGGTCCTGGGTTCGATTCCCGGCGGGGCAGATTAAGAATTTTCTTAATTCGTCTTGGTCTGGCTGGTGGGAAGCTTTCGCCGTGGCTAGTTACCACCCTACCGACAAAGACGTACCGCCTAGCGATTTAGCGTTCCCGTGCGATGTCGTGTAGAAACCGATAGGGGTGTGGATTTCATCCTAGCCCTAACAAGTTAACCCGCTTCCATCTTAGATTGCATCATCAATTAACATCAGGTGTGATAGCAGTCAAGGGCCAACTAGTAGTCAATAAAAAAAAATATATGGGTCTACGCTTACAAAAAGCTAGACTTTGGGCGTCAATCAATTGGACGCAAAAAGAGGGTTTATATATTTGTCTGTGCATATCTGTGGCATCGTATCTTGAAACGAGTGAAGCGCTTATGATTTTTGTTCAAAAGCATTTTTGCTACTTTGGTCGAGCAAAAGCTGACGTAGGTACGTGATCGAGATGGTTTTTGCGATATAATATTACGATGAAGATCCGATAAGATCTGAAGATATTGGCGGATATTGTCGTTATTCTAGCAAAATTTTTATCACGCTGAGGCATTATGGTGTGCCTATCTCCAAATTCCCCTATCACAGGAGGCCTGAACACCGTAGTGGGCAAACCGAAATACTTATAATGATTATATTGAAATTTTACGTCGGACAATGGGTGGATCAAGTTGAATCTCACCAAATCTCACGCCGGGGCAAGGGGGAGGGGTAAATAAGCAACATGCGATCCCCCAATAAAACAAAGTTGCAAGAAAATTGGGTAAAATTAATGTAATACAGATGCGCTATTATGTACCTGTCGATGTTCTTACAACTTGTCAGTATAAGCTTTGAACTTGTCTTTATCTCTCTCTGACGGCAATACATTATAGATAAGAGATATATAGACGAATTCAAAAATACACAAACCCACTAAAACCATTATCTATGGATGTTCCTTTAGAGCTAATGAGCTTTTAATAATAAAATGAACTTTTTTTTATTTTTTATGAATATTTGAATTAAAATGAATACTTTCTATACTAAAGCCAAACTCGATTGATAATGCTTGTCAACAAACAAATTTAAAATGAAGGTAGAAAATGCAACACATTTTAGGTCTAATAAATTTAAAATTATGTTTTGTTATTTTAAAAATCTTATTTAAAAGACTTTGAATATATTAATTAGTTCTAAGATTACTAATCTAATTTATTGTCATGAATTAGTCATTAACTAGTTAATTAAAAAAAATAAGTGTAAAATGACTAGTGATTTCTACCTTCATTTTTAATTTGTTTGTTGACAAGCATTCTCAATCGAGTTTGGCTTTAGTATAGTTTCATAGTTTCATAGTTTAGTAAACTATTTTAGTTATAGGAGATGACTTCATTTTAACTAGTAGTTAAAGCACGCACGGAACGGTTCATTAACCGGTCGACGGCCGCAATACAAGCTTGGATTAAGATATGATGGTTAAGATAAGTTAACGTTAACTACTTGGCTAATAACACTAATGAATAATCATGTTCTCCCGACTTTCGAATGGATCAATGATAGAAATATTTTAGTTCACAAGTGCAGTCCAAGGGTGTGAGTTCAAAGCCGACTGCAGACAACAACAGTAGGCGACGTCTTTTTTTTTTATCGACTACAAGTTGGCCCTTGACTGCTATCAGACCTGATGTTAAGTGATGATGCAATCTAAGATGGAAGCGGGCTAACTTGTGAGGAGTAGGATGCCACACAATATCCACACCCCTTCGGTTTCTACACGACATCATACCGGAACGCTAAATCGCTTGGCGGTACGTCTTTGTCGGTAGGGTGGTAACTAGCCACGGCGAAAGCCTCCCACCAGCCAGACCTAGACAAATTAAGAAAAATCTCAATCTGCCCCGCCGGGAATCGAACCCAGGACCTCCATCTTATAAATCCACCGCGCATACCACTGCGCCACGGAGGTCGTCAATGATTAAACTAACTAACTAAAGAAGATTAAGCCAGCACTGGTTTGTATGTATTTCTATGTGTCGCATCATGTTTGTCAACAACAAACTATTCATCTCTATTTTTTCATCATTAAGTTACAAAGCTATGTACAGTGGAATCGAGCGACAAACATCAACAGTTGATTCCATATTTCTATAATACAACTTTCTACCTCAATGGTGGAAAAATGGCATGAATATGATATTAGGTAAACATAGCATGTTGCGATGCTTCGCCTTTGCATCAATGTGAATAAACTATTTTAATTAACATCACTTGCAGCTGTCTTCTGCGAACTGTCACCCTAATAGACCAATGCGATTATACCGAGACTCTTTTTCTTGCTCGATTATGACCGGATGGTAATAACAAAAACTTAGCAGAGTATGTTTTGGACTCTCTTAAACTAGGCGATTTTGAAGTTGCAATTGAATAATTCAATTTTAAGTTTTCGAGTGAAAAAGAATAACAATAGGTTGGGTGCAAGACGTAAAAAGGAAGACCAAGACATAATAAAATCTTTTCTTAAACAAGATGAGGACGACAACTACAAAGTGCATGCCATGAACCTAGAAATGCAAAACGAGTGGTTAAACTTAGGCGAGTTCTGCATCCCTCTGGCTCTGAAGTGGCGCGCCTTGCTGTACGATTGGTCTCCTGCCTTATTGAAATTTTATCTTAATGCCTTTCAACTGACTCTCCCAGATCAGAGTAACCTAGTAAGATGGGGAAAAGCCTCGGAAAAATCTTGCTATACCTGTGGTGAGGCAGTGGGCACTGCAAGGCACTTATTGGTAGGATGCAAGGTGCTCCTGGACAGGGGTCTCTACTCACGCCGCCACGACAGAGTACTAGAAATCATACGTGAAGCTATAAGCCTTTCAGTAGCTAGGGCTCAAAAAGGGTTGACGACGAATAAAAGACAAACTAACTTCGTTAAAGCAGGCTCAAGTACAAATTCCACCAGCAAGCCTTATTCAATTCTGGGCTCTGCTCCTGATTGGACTATATTAATGGACACGTATGATAAGCACTATAAAATCCCGGAAGACTTAGCTATTACGACATCTAGACCGGACATATTTCTTTTTTCCAAACAAATTAAACGTATAGTACTTGTTGAGCTTACAGTGCCGTGGGAAACAAACATCCCTAAAGACCATGTATTCAAACTGAATAAATACTATGACCTTACTAATGAACTAACCAAAAATGGCTATGTGGTTAGTTTATACGCGGTAGAAGTGGGTGCGAGGGATATACCAGCGAAGTCTCTCTACAACCTGCTAAAAGACCTTGGCCTTACTAGAAGTGCAGTAAGCTCCATATTGGAACGAGTGTCCAAAGCTGCACTAGTAGGGTCCTTCCGAATATGGTTGGGCAGGGAGAATAACTTGAACAGAGGAGGTGAGTGTTGACGCGCGTCACAAAGGGTACCCTTAAACCTACACCCGTGTCACAAGTCTCGGGCTCTGTTCGGAGTTTTTCTCTCAGCCACGCGATGGACCCGGCACCCGCACGGTGAATCCATGGAATGCTAAGATATTCGTCTCTAGCCACAGTGAAATTCTCTCTGACAATTCGAATATATATTACTTTAATTTTAACTTTTGTCCATTGCCTCAATTGTGTTTGTTTATCAATCTCATGTTGTATTACTACAATAGTAGAAATAGGATAAAGGAGTTTGACAAAGCAGCCAAGGCCAATATGGCACCCATGACTTGCATCTGCTGTCTATGTAGCATTTATATTCTCATTCATTTG
This sequence comes from Mycalesis mineus, assembly GCA_034621355.1. Classification (NCBI taxonomy): domain Eukaryota; kingdom Metazoa; phylum Arthropoda; class Insecta; order Lepidoptera; family Nymphalidae; genus Mycalesis; species Mycalesis mineus. The sequence continues at coordinate 16,665,858 of CM067892.1, forward strand.
TGCAATGGCTCTAATTTGTATTCACTTGCATATTCATAAAATCACATTTTCTTTTTTTAACTTATAATACTATAATTGAGAATCAATGATATGGATAAATTGAAATTTGGGGTTTTAAAGATATTTTATGGGTCTCTGTAACAGTAGTGCAGCAATTGATAACAAAAGAAAACAATAATTTATAATTAAACACTTGAGGCAAAGAGCATTAAGAACACATAAGTAACAACATGTCTATTGTGACTCTCTTCCACAAGCTCCTGAGTAGCTTTTTACAACCTTTAATGTAACTTGCAAAGTGAGTATTTAAATCTTGCAGCTCAGTTTTGAAACAGATATCTATAGCCGATTGAGCTGAAATTTTATATACACCTTCAGTTTGGATGACAATGCACAGTGAGTCAGCGGGAGCCTACACCAGGGGACCCACATACAACAGCCACCATGTTGGCCAAGTGTGGAAAACACCCAGCAAGAAGAAGAAGGCAATTCTTGGTTAACAGTGTGACACAATTCAAATGTGAGCTTGTTTATTTCTTCTTGATGAGTAGGTACTTGTAATAAAAGTTGAATTTTAAAAGTTTTTTTAAATTATAAGTTTATTCCTAATATTGAACAAAGAGGTAGGCCCAACTAATAATTGGATAATTAGAAAATCTTTACCTTCAAAAACACTTCTCAGAGCATGCAAGGAATATGCCATACATAGTTTCACCCTGTGTCCATCAACCTGGGGAAACTTAACCAGCAACCCTTCAGCATAAAAGTGGCTTTTTTACTAGTTTAGCTGTGTCTCACCCATTTTTAACCGACGAAAAAAAATGGAGGAGGTTCTCAATTCGACACATACATATATATATATTTTATATTTATGACTACACATAACTTTTTACAGTTGTCTGATTTTGATAATTCTTTTTTTATTAGAAAGGGCACACTTCCAAGATGGTCCCATTGTCATCATGTTAGGATCTGATAATGATATCCTGGGGAAATTAAAGGAACTTTTCAAATTTTGAAGGCACGTTTACAGCAATTTCGGGTGTTGTCTCGGTATCGGTAGCTTTTTGGCTACTAGAGCCGTATAATATACTATAGGCGATAGACTAAGGCGATAAATCACTAAAAAATAAGAAATAAAAGTTTTTAAATAAAAATAGAACCGACTCAAAATGCACTACAAAGTAAAAAATAACTGTGTCATTTAGTTGCTATAATTTACTTAAGCATATCTAGGAGTCGGTGCCAGCCAAGGCTTCTACTTTAAGGATGTTACCTAGAACCCACAAACTGCTTTACTATGTAACATAAATGTTCCTTAAACTTCATAGATATGATTAAGTAAATTAAAGCAACTACTTGACACATTTATTATTTACTTTTTAGTGCATTTTGAGTCTGTTCTTTTTTAATTTAAAAATTTTATATCAGCAGTTACATTCCCTCTATCATCACTTATGTAACATTTTAATATTGCTGTGTCATTTTTAAGTTTCTTGTAAGTCATTTATAATGACTAACTAAAGCAAATGTTTTGTATAAATTGATGTAACATTGCTAGAGGTTTTTAGAAAATAAACTGATTATACATACACCAAAATACACTTAAAATGTATTTTGGTGTAAGTTTTGAAATGTAAACTATAATAGACTTTTTAGAAGTAATGGTTTCTCATCAGGTATTACCTAATTGGTAATTAAAGACACATTAGCGGTATGAGCTGCAATTTTACATTAGTGTAAACATAAATGTCACTGATATATTAAAATTTTGATGTTGCCGAAAACCAAATTTAGGACTTCCTGAATGCTTGGCTGGCTATACCGCTATGCCATATTTGCCCCTAATATTCTCAGTTTCAATTATTTCTATACTGATAACGACAAACTTCATCTAGTTCGGTGTACGGATTAGTTGGCTTTTCAACATAAAATAGATGTGTATAAAACTTATAAACAGCATAAATAGCTTCCAAAATGTCTATACTCAATAGGTACCCCAATATCAGCTTTTGACATTGGCCTTCCTTCCAACACAATCAATACAGAATGTAACATACAACTTAACAAAAACATAACATATACTCACGGTAAAGAGAAGAATGGAGAAGGAAAACAGGAGCTTAAACTAGCACTGAGGTAATTTTGGTTGTTTTATAGCACCTTTTGCAACTTTTAATAATGGGAAAATACTTAAAAACACGAACGATTACCCGTTTACGGCCACCGCGCTGAGCCGTTCAGTTGACATTGACATTTTAGCCGTTGGCCGTCACTGTCAAACTTCTTTTTTTAAATACGTTTCCCATCTCTGTGTTCTGTTTTTGGAGCCATATAACCAAAGTAATACACAAAAACAAATAATAATAAATTTAATAAATAATTTTATGACCCAGTTTAATTAAAAGCTTCATGTATTACATTAATGAAAATAGTTTTAATTATTTCAGTATAAATGAAGTAGTCAGCGCCATCTCTCCGAGCCAAGAAAAGTTGACGTATATTGAAACTGTTGTCCAGTTTTAACAGGTGTTGTCCTTACTTAAATACTGTAATGGTTGTAAGATGGCGCTCGTTCGAAAAAACTTGTATTAGTCAAGAAACTTGGTAAAATCAAACAATTATAATGAATTTTATAACGAATTTATTAACGAATTTTATAATGAATTTTATACCTAAACGCAAGCCATCTATTGATAGTAGCTTCAAGAAAAAATCCCATGCAAATTTTTTGATTTTCGGCCGTTTCTTTGTGTATTTTCTACTCATTTTTTATAAACCTCTGACTTTCAATATAACTTTTCTTTTCAAATGAACTTAGTTTTTGATAGATTTCTTATATCGTAAGTTGGTATAATCAATAACATTTTTGTGAGATTTTAATTTTTATACACAGGAGTTTAGTTCGTATTATATTATTCTAGCCTAGCAACACTTTATTTTAGCAAGGCTTTGCCAAACTGTAGTATTAAAATTACTTTAGAGGACTTTCAGATGGTTGGATATGAATGTCGTGCATGCAAGTAATAGGTAAATTAAAAAAACAAATAATTATTTTACCGTAGTGTATTTCATAGTGACATTACTAAAAATGTAGACGTCGAATCGGTTACAGAGCGCGTCGTATCGGTCGTACGCCACCTTGGCACCAAGAAACGATAGCGCGAAGAGGCTCACCAGCACCAGAGCGCAGATTGTGGGGCACAGGATCGCGCTCAGACGGTTCACTCGGAGGGACATCACGGAACCTTGCTCCGTGTCCGACTCGGTGTGGGTCGACTTTTTGGTCATTGTTTACTAAAATATTAAAAAAAGACGTGTGGCACTCGGAGACTGCCGCGGTAAAGCTATTGCATAGCATTTTTTATCAACTTATGTTTACCTACCGACGTCATCGGGACCGTGGCCGAGCGGTAAGGCGCTCTAAGTGCCCGGATTGCCAGAGAGACGCGGGTTCGAATCCCGTCGGTTCCGCAATTTTTTTTTAAGCGTGATATTTCAAAAAGTCATTAATAGTTCTGGTATTTATCGATAGATGGAAAAAGTATTTTTTTTAAGCGTGATATTATAAAAAGTCATTAATTTAAAAAAAAAAATTACTTTTTGAAATATCACGCTTGAAAAAAAAAAAAGTTGCCGAGCCAACGGGATTTGAACCCGTGGCTCTCTGGCAATCCGGGCAATTAGAGCGCTTTACTACTAAGCCACGTTCCCCGATGACGTCATTGCCGAAATTGTGCTTTTGATATTATGTTTTTGATACTCGGGGGTGTTAGGTTTTTTCGTTACGGAATTTCTGTATTCGGTCTCCACGCTCAAGGCCCGCGATAAAAGCTATACAATAGCTTAACGTTTTAATATGAAACTTTTCCAACGTCTTAAGTTTTTACAGGAATGGCATGTAATTTTACAGCTGGAAGGAAGGAGGGGTGTGGAAGTAGAAGCCAAGGCGGATACTTTCAGTGGTTTTCGAAAGAAGGAATTCAATAAAAATCTCGAATGATTATTAAGGAACAATATTTTTTAAATATTTAGTAGTTTTCCAATAGTTCAAGGATTTTGATGAATGGATCATCAATATATTTACTGATTGATATATAATAAATACTGACCTGTCTAGAGTTCGGTCTCCACTGAAGTAAAAGCTTTTATTTTTTAATCGATTATTGTGAGGACAAATTAGATAAAATATTGTAAAAAACTGGCGGTAGAACCGACAAATAAAAACTGTATTAAGAATCAGGATTATCTTGAGATTATTTTTAGTTATTTGAAAAAAAACACTGTTATTGATTTTTCTTGGTAATAATTATAAAAATCTGTCCAAAAGTAATTAAAAGTAAAAGAAATATTCTGTGTTTACTTCGAAAACTACTTGGGACAAATGTCAGATTGACGGAAAAATGACACGAGATTTAACACAAAAAGTCCAAAGTTTTTTACTCTTTTTTTAGTTTGTTTTATTTTATTTTTAGTTTAGATTACTGTAGCGGTTAATTTTTTATTTAATTATAATTATTTTGTTTATCTGTACAAAAAGTCTAAGTAGGTATAACCAAAATAATATTATTATTCCCTATAATTGTGCTTATTGCCTTGTGGCTAGCAACAGATTTTAATGACCATTACGTTCCCGGCTACTTGCATACCTGTAGAGGGGCGGAATGTTAGTCAGCTGGTAACAATCAACGGACCAGTTTTGGGCCGGAAGTAAATTACTGTCGAATTTTGTTTCAGGATCGGGGTCCATATCGGATACTGATGTAATAATATGGTATAGGTATATAATATGATGTAATAATATAATAATATGGTGTAACGTTCTAAATTAAATTCGGAACCTGCAAGATTCGCGCCTCCTTTACTTTCGATAGCAATTGCGCGCGCGCATCTCTAATGCGCCGATAAAAATAAATATGCGGAGTGCTTTGTTCGACTTCTGTCGTTGAACCAGTGGACCCCGTAGCGTCCCAAGGAGTATCTACCTACAACCAGGTCATTGTCGTTAACTTACTCTAGTCTCAAAACGGTGTGATGCGGTTGAGAGAATTAATGCACAATTGACTCATGAGTTTTTACTTCAACTACAAACCTACCTACCTGTGGGGGATCCCCCCGTCAAAGTGGCGCCCTTCTCGTGTTCTTCCATCAAACCACACTCGTTGGGTACTTTTCCGACAGCACTACAGGTTCGACGCCGTTTTACCTACATCACTGTAGGAGATCCGACGAACTGGTACGTACTTACCTACTTTTACGCTACTTGTAAATAATATACTCGTCCTTACCTATAAAACTGTGCCAAATTGTGTGTATAGGCCGACCAAAAAACTTCGCCACGTTGCGGATAAAGAAGGAACTAAATTCTTCCATTTAACATACTAAGCATGGACTGCTAAAAAGGCATTGTAGCGCCCTCAGTCCAGGTTTTTATTTTCCTAGTCAAGTTCAAAGTTAAGTATTTTATAAAAATATTAGGAATTTCATAGTTTCAGTAGTCCTGATTTATTTTTAAGGTTACTTAATTTTAATTAAATTGGGTACGTAGTTACTTAATTGAGAACGCACCAGAACTTTGAAGTTTAAATTGGCAGCTATTATGTCAATTAAAAGCAAATCAAGAAGATGCACATAAGATAAACAAACTTGTAATATTAGAAATTATACCTTTTTTATTACTTTCTGAATCAATTTAAATCTCAAACCTACTAAGTACGTCAAGAGTAAAAACAACTAATAATATTCTAGGTGGTTTTTAAGAACAATACGCGTTTGTAAGAAAAATCTTCATTACGTTCCAAGATGTAGATTACAAGAAATGGAAGTAAATAATTTAAAATTGTAAATTACTGAATAAAGAAATGAGAATACTTTTCCGTTACATGGTGATTGCCAGTGCGATGTATTGTCTATTAATTACATTATTGTATTTGATGACAGTGCTCGATCCCGGTTTGAAGCTACCAGACACTATGTACGATGAGGATAGTTATAAGGATGATATTTTAGTAAGTACATAATCAAAGTAGCATGGATAATTATTATTTAAATCTGTTACGAAACTCAACAGTGTCACTGGCGGTCTCAATTTCTTTGTATCTAAAACGATACGAGAGAGCGACGAATTTAAAGGACATAGGTAAAAAATGTATGAAAGTCTGCCCCAGGGATGCCCAGAGATGATATATATGTCATTAAATAGTACAGATCTTCTATTTAAATAGTAATGAAGTTACTTGTAGCAAAGCAGTCGCTGATAAAAGTTATGAAGGTTGATAAAAGTTGACTTTTCATACTACGATGACGGTCACGTGATTCAGATCACAAAAAATCAATTAAAATTCATATAATTTTGATATATTTTCAAGTGATTCCTATGAAACAATTATATTATTATTATTATTATTATTGTCATGAATTCGTCATTAACTAGTTAATTAAATAAAATAGGTGTAAAACGACATTATATTATTATATATGTTTAAAATTCATTGTGTATTTAAATAAAATAGTTAAATATGATCATATTTGGACAACCTGGGGCAAATTTTGGCAATGTCCTTTGAAACGTATACGGGGTGTAAGCGACAAACACGACACGATGCTAGGCGACGCGACAAATGCCTATAACGTATCGCCGCAAACTGCTACATACTCGTAGGTCGCAATTAGGAAATGCCGTTGATTTGTTCGTCGTGTTGGCAGCCTTGCGTTCGATCACAAGGTTCCGAATCCTGGGTCGAGTATAACAATTCTGAGATTTTCTTATCTGTGGGGCAAGTGCGAGTTTTCACTGTGCGACTGCGTAAAAACGTTCTCACTCGTAACGTCAAATTATAAAGAAAAAAAAGCGTTTACTCTCGCTATAACTAGATGGCGCTACTCCAATTCCATATAAAATTTGCTTTTACTGTTCCGTATCGATGCGGTAAAATCTCACACTAGCCACACAGAAGTTTTAATAAAATTCTAAGCCTAGAGTCCGGGAAATTTCGGTGTTACGACACCATGTCTCGGAGATAAAAATAAGCCGTCGGTCTAGGTAAAATATGTATGATCAACATTTGATAGTGATCGGTTATGAATAAAACTTCATCATCTTAAAGCCTTAAGCTTCAAGTCCCGACAAGTCTTCAACAAGAAGAGAAGGCTGTTCTTGTAGCCAGAAATAAATATGCTGATAATAATGATGAATAAGAGAAATAAAAGGAATAGTTATTGGTTTACAATCCGATCTTTTATAACACTACAAGTTAACCGATCTGATCTAAAATGGAAGCAGGCTAACTTATTGGGATGAAACCCACACTCGTTTTTGTTCCTACACGACATAGTACCGGAAAGTTAAAACGTTTGGCGGCACGTCTTTGCCTGCAGGGTAACTAGCCACGGCCGATGCTACCAGCCAGGCTTGCTCTGCCAGAAATCGAACCCAGGAACTTCATCAATAAATCCACCGTTTTAAAAAAGTTATAAGTGCGCATAATCAGTTATATGATATCGCAATCAAAGACCCAAATTGTTTTTGACGTGAAAACGTCTTATAATTCGATAGAGACGGCTGCACGCACGAAAAAACATGACTCATGCGTTACCTCGCTTTGAGGCGTTCCATGTAAGGCTTGAAGTGTAAGCGAGAGCGCAAAACGAGCGACAAAGAAGCACAATCGGCCTTTGCGTTCGGCAGCGTTCGACATCCGTCTATTAAATATAATTATTAAATATATTAATTTTAAATTAAAAATTAATATATTTATTATAAATTTAAAATATAAGTTTATAAAATCAAAATCAATTACTTTATTAATTTAAATTAATATTTATAAAAATATACTTAAATTAAAAATTTTAATTAAATGCTACCATTCCATCAGTATTTTCTTAAGACGTTGTCACGTTCAACTATCGTCAGTAAACCGACTTTACAGACAACCAATTTTTTTGTTTTTAATAGTAAACAAGCTCATCGTTTCCTAAATGAATCTGTTACTTATTAATTAAATTCTTTTATTTACAGCCACCTGAGCTATACGTGGATGTTAAGGACGACGATATAATATCTAGCAACACAAGTGATACGCAATATTTTTAAATGTTAATCCACTACAATAAAGCGTAATACAATGTGCCCTTGTTATTAATTAGCGAAATAAAAGACGTAATAACAGCACTCAGTTTTATTGCGGATACCTTTTTAATATTTTTTATGTAGGTACCTACTTCTAGGTGAAATAATGTAAGAACTAATAATTCCTGGCACGAAACAGTTAGATATTACCACATATTGCACATAATATAACGGGAGCTACAATCAAAGACCGCGTCGGTGACATAACTGATTTATTACCAAAGTACCCACATACAACACGCCCCCCCTTAAAAAAAATACTTATGTATAAACAAAACAACAAGAAAAAATCACAACCGTAAATGAAGCCTCCAATACAATTTATCTCAAAATTATAAGGACACACAAATGAATTACTACTTACTACTTAATCGACATAATGACAACTATTCGTAAATTTTTAGCCAGAGATACATAATTATAATCTAACTTAACGTATTCCATATTTTCCAGTAAACCTACAAGCACGCTTGGGGCGTGCGCCCGCTATGACTTGATCCTCAGTCGGGGGCGGAACTGGTTCCGATTTATCGTCAACATTTATACCAGATGTATTAATTACATTTGCACCTGATGGCGACGGATCAATATTGGAATTGGGTTGACCTTCTTCGGCCCCACTGGACTCGTTAGAGACAGAGTCTTCAATGGTAGGAACCGAAGAGTATCGAGCTGGCTTTCTAACTGACAATAACTGATCTATATGTCGTGGAAATTCTCGACCGTCAGACGTACGTACTCTGTATGTGCAGGGCGTCTCCCGAGCCGTAACATCAGCTGGTACCCATTTTTCCTGTCTCGGATTAAAATTTCGGGCTAAGACTGTACTACCGACCTCTACGCTTCTGTCAAACCCGGGTTTTAACTGTCCCGATTTCTCTTGGGAAGTTTCCATGCGATCCTTTGCCGACGGTTTCAGTGCGTCTAGCCGCCCGCGCAGACGTCGGCCCAGGAGGGCAACAGCCGGCGCGATTCCCGTACTCGCGTGCTCCGCGTTACGATACTGAAACAGGAACTGGTGGATCGCTGTATCAACATCCATACCTTCGTGCAACGCCTTCTTCATGGCCCGCTTCACAGATTTTACTGCGTTCTCGGCGGCACCGTTTCCTGCCGGCCTGTAAGGGCTGGTTATCGTATGTGTAATTAGATTCTTTTTTAGGTACTCGGCGAATTCAAACGAACTAAACGGAGGACCCCCATCGCTGACCAAGACTGATGGTAATCCAAAACGAGCGAACAATTCCCGCAGCTTACCTATGGTAGCGGTGGCCGTGGTACCTTCGCTCATCTTCTGTACCTCGATCCACTTGCTGTGAGCATCCACAGTGATTAAATAACGCTTACCTCGGAACTCCGCGAAATCAATATGCAAACGGCACCAGGGGCGCGCCGGGAAAGCCCACGGGTGCAGCTGTCCACGCGGCGGCGCATCACGCTGCTGGAGGCATGCGGAGCATTCACGAGTCAAACTTTCTATTTCAGTGTCTAACAGAGGCCAATAAACATAACCTCTAGCAAGGGATTTCATTTTAACGACGCCAAGGTGACCTTCATGAAGTTCCCTTAACACTCGACGTCGCAGCACCTCGGGTATTACCACCCGATGATTGTACAATATGCAACCCATCTCGATACTCAGGCAGTCCTTTCTGTTGAAGTAAGGTCTTTCTGCCTCCGTGACCTTGGAAGGCCAACCGGTCTCCACATATCTATAGATATTTTTTAAAATATGATCCTTCACAGTATTTCGAGCGACTTCATTGGCGGAGATTGGAAAAGAATCTTCCACGTAATTAATATACGCAATCGGAACCCGTTCCGGCTCTTTACGTTCATGCGGCAAAGGGAGACGGGACAGAGCGTCACTACAGTTGTCTTTAGATTTTACAAATTCAATTTCGAAATCATACGCTGCTAATCGAACTGCGTATCTCAACAATCTACTGGCAACTGTCTGTGGCAACCCTGATTTTGAGCCAAATATAAACAAGAGGGGCTTATGATCGGTTTTAATAATAAAATGACGACCGTACAGATAATGATGATTCTTACTAACACCACTGACAATGGCTAAGGCCTCTTTATCTAACTGACTGTACGCGCGCTCGGCCTTATTCAGCGTTCGCGACGCGAAACATATAGGGCGCTCCTCGCCATTAGGGTAGCGATGGGCTAGTATACTCCCGATGCCGTACGAACTACTATCCACTGATAGCACAAGTGGAAGCTTTGGATCATAATGAACAAGAACATTTTTACTTAATATCATGCTCTTCACGGATTTAAAAGCCTGTTCACATTTGCTCGACCAGTTCCAGGCCACATTTTTCTTTAACAACTCATGCAAAGGTGCCAGTACCGTACTGGTATTTACCAGGAACTTGGAATAATAATTTACCAACCCTAAAAACGAACGCAGTTGCGACACATCGGCTGGAGTGGCGGCCTCGACAATTGCTTTCACTTTATTAGGATCGGGATGTAACCCATTCTTATCGATAACAAAACCTACGTAAGTGATACTATCTTGTAGAAATGAACATTTCTCATACTTAATTCTAAGACCAACGTCACGTAAACGTCTAAAAACACGTTTTAAATTAGAAATATGTTCGGCCCTGTCCCGGCCGGTCACGGCAATGTCGTCCAGATAAACTACTACGCCACTCAACCCCCGGAGGGTTTCTTCCATAAACTTTTGAAACTTCTCGGGAATGCAATTCAGTCCGTAAGGAGTGCGTCTGTACACGAATGTGCCAACATGCGTAGATATAGCTGAATACGCCTGAGAATCTTCATCTAATAATAATTGTTGATACGCATTAGTGAGGTCGATCTTAGAAAATTGTTGACCGCCACTCAGCGCGTCAAATAACTCTTCGATTCGTGGCAGGGGGTAGGGCTCCCGTAACAACTTCGGGTTAATGGTTACTTTGTAATCACCACAGATACGAAGTTCGCCAGACTTTTTGATCACCGGCACGATTGGGGTTCCAAAATCGGAATAGTCCACCTTAAATATGGTACCTTCTGCCACGAGCCGATCCAACTCTTTCTCGACTGGTTCACGTAACGCTAAAGGCAACTGCCGTGCTTTGATAAAAACCGGGGTTTTATCTTTTAATTTTAATAACATTCGTACCGAACATGTACCCAACCCAGGCGCGAACACGGTAGGAAAATCTCGACGTAGGCTCTCTACTATTGTGTCATCTTTTAAATTACAAAGAAAATCGTTAATTTGTAACGCATCAATTTTTAAATGACGTAGCCATGAACGACCAATCAGCGGCGGGCCCCCGTCTTTGATGACAAATAATTTTAGTTGACTAGCTTTGTATTTTTCCAGTATAACGTCTACTAATACATAACCTACCGGTTCAATTAAAGTTCCCGTATAGGAACGCAAACGGACACTGTTTTCGTTTAAAGTACAATTTTTAAAATACCGCAAATAGCAATCATAGTTAATAGTAGATAACTTACTGCCAGTGTCCAGCTCGAAATCCAAAAACATTTCGTTTACCTGTACACGCACACTATACGGGCGATCACCCAGGCCGCACACTTTTAAACTAAACATCTCACTATCCGAAGCACTATCACTATCGAGATAATTATGAATTTTACCCCGCGCGCGACCTTGAACTTCACTGTCACCTGTTCCGCCACGTCTCGCGCTCTTCGCCGCGCAGGACGAACGAACGTGCCCTCTCCGCCCGCATCGCCAGCAGCCCGCCGGCCACGCGGCGTGCCCGGCGCTGGCGCTGGCGCGGGCCCGCGGCGCGCGACCTTCCGCCGCCACCCGAAGCAGCGGCTCCGCCGCGAGCGCCGGCTCCCCGCCTGTTTCACCCGACGACACACTGGCTTGCGCGTGCCTGTCCGCAGCCTCCAACGCGAAAGCTAATTCCACAGCTCTCTTGTAGGTTAACTCGGGCTCAGCAAACAGGCGCGACCTCATATCATCACTAGCCAACCCGGATACGAATTGGTCTCTTAAATTTTCTTCGAGATTCGATCCAAAATTACATGTACTCGCTAGATGTTTCAGTGCTTGTAGGTACTGGCCGAGTGGTTCGCCAGCCCTCTGCCGGCGCAAACGAAAAACATGTCGCTCGGCAATGTCGGATCGCTTCGGTTCAATATGTTCACCGACTATCTTTACCAAATCCGCAAACGTTTTTGTTTAAGGGTTATTGGGGGCACACAAATCACACATCAGATCATAAGTAGGTTGGCCCACCACCGTAATTAGCGTTGCGACTTTTAAACGATCGTCGATTTGATTGAGTTCAATGAACTGTTCCACGCGTCGTATATAAGCCGACCATTTTTTGCTGTTTAAATCAAAACACTCGATTTTTCCGATCGGCATTTTGAAGAGGCACTTTAAAAACACACAGTAACTATAATTTTCCTCGTCGCCAGTTAGATATTACCACATATTGCACATAATATAACGGGAGCTACAATCAAAGACCGCGTCGGTGACATAACTGATTTATTACCAAAGTACCCACATACAACAGAAACAACGATGTGTTATAAGTATAAATAAATAAATATTATAGGACAATTACACACATCGCTATATAACCCCAAAGTAAGCGTACTCGTAAGTAGCTTATGTTATGGGTTCTATGATAACTGATGAATATTTATATATATATTATACATAAATACTTATAATATATAGATAAACACCCAGACACTGGAAAACATCCATGCTCATCACACAAACATTTTCCAGATGTGGGAATCGAACCCACAGCCTAGGACGCAGAAGCAGGGTCACTATCCACTGCGCCACTCGGCCGTCGTCAGTATGAAGCGACTGTCTGGTTCTTTGTAAACTCCCGAACGGAAAAACCGGTTTGATTGTTTTTGTTTGAAACGTGAATTAGTCGGGAGTTTTCTTAGCTATGTTTGAAGAAAATCGGTCCAAATTTATACTAGTTTTATTCTATCTAGTAGTGATACCGTTCAGTAGTCCTTGGGTATAATTTAAAAGATGTGGCGCAGGACTTATAGTACCTACTTAGACCTACTTAGGCCTGTGTGCACCAAGATTTCGGTTATCATAACTAACGGTTAAGATAACTTTATTATAAATTTACTATTTATAATAAACCTGTACGCCTGTTAAGGACGTCAACCGTTACGTTTTTACGCAATCGCTCGGAGAAAACCTCACACTTGCCCCACAGCTGATGTTAACCGTTGGTTATGACAACCGAAATCTTGGTGCACACAAGCCTTAGTGATATATGGATTTTCAATGATAACAGAAGAGTTCTATAGTTCTATTTAACTATTGGACGTTGAATTTCTCTGCAATTATCTGTTCCTATAGTCATTTTTGTGACATGAAGTATAATGACTTAACTAGAATAATATTAGAACAGCAATTTATTTTTGTAGCAATTTTTCGTTTTTAACATTTATTTTTTATTATTTTTGTATATATTTGAGCCATGTCGAAAAAGAGTGCATGCGTAGTTTTATATTCAATGGTTCTAATAAGCTTGTTTCTCACTCTTTGCTATTTAATGAGCGACATTAACCCTCCGATGAAACCTGAAGAGAAATATGATGATGCAGTAAGTTACCTTACCTTCAATCATGTTAGACCAGTTTACATTCAATCTTTATTGCTAACAGTGAACAAAATTTCGATTGCCATACAGATTGAAATGCACACGGTGAACAATCATGTAGGTATCACAGCAAAAATTATAAATTTCATAAAAGAGTTGCGATTGAAAGATGATACCTATTGAATAGAAGCAGGCGTTACTTAGCGGATTTACACTATAAATAGTTAATTATTTATCTATTTTGTTAATTTCCGCGAAAAGTTGTGAAACCAAGCAGCAGGAAGACCTCACCGTACCTATGTTTAACTCCGAAACCGGAGCATCCTCAGGAAATGTTGATTCTACAATGTTCAATTGTAAAGAAGTTGATTGATCTGGGCGACTTTATGTCTCAGGTTTGTTGACTTTCGCAGAAAACAGCAAAATAAATAAATTAATAACTAAGTACGCTTATGATATATCGGTCTTTGTAAAGTAATTGTTATGTAAGTTGCTGTTACGTATTCATGTAACACATATTCTTGATGGAAAAGGTTTCAGCTGTGTAGGAATCAAATAAATCAATCTTAAAAAAGAACGAAACGTACCTATTTTTCGAAAAACATTGATTAAATTTCAAACTCTTGCTGAAAATTGCACAAAGCTTCTGAGAACGTGATTCCTCGTAAAATCCTTAAAAAACGTAACGATTTATACTTAGTCAAATTGTCTAAGAATAAAGCGATCTTTTAACGTAAATGTAATTATGAAACCAATGGAAAATTGAAATTTGCGAGAGTTATTGCTAATATTACAGTTATTGTTGTTTATTTTGCGTATTTTCAGGATTATTTATTGACTGCGAACGACGAACTCCAACCAAACGATCGCATAAATTATGGTCTTGAGAAAGTTTATGATGACATTGATGAAAACCAAACGCTATCTAAAAGAATGAATAATAATAATATTCTACAGTCAGAAACAAAATACCTAAACAAATCACAACCTTCTTTAACTGAAGGGCAAGCTATGCTTAAGTCGGCAACCGAACCAATGAAAATTATGAGAGACATTAGAAGATCGATCAAAGAAGATAATAATCAACACGATCACGTGAATGAAGATTCCCGATCCCTCCTATTAAATATAAAAGGATTTGAAGGACAGCCGAGAATCGAAATCAAGTTTCTACCACAAAATCCATATCTATATAACTCTGGCGCTAAAATTAAAGCAGCATCGAATTTGTCCTTAGATATTAGTCATTTAGAATTAGACAGTGATAATAATATTCAAGAAGCATATACAGTTATGGCGAAAAATGGGACGTTTATTTTAAACGTTGTAGCAAATTCAGTTGATTTGGATGACGAACATGGAACTAAACAATTTATAGAAAATTATAAAGAAAATTTCTCTGATATTGTATTCCATGAAACTAATACTACAAACACAAATAATGATACCTATCAATTGATCATCACAGAATCGAGTATGCCTACAGAAAGTGAAAACGAAATTAATGAAAGAATTTCAGCTATAAATATTAGTACAATGCTAAACAATACAGAGGAAAGCGTTACAACCAGTACATTAACTTCCCAAATACCTAAAGATTTCTCTACAAGCCATAATATCAGCAATAAGCCAGAGCAGAATACATTGGTAGAGATGGAAAAAACTGCAAGTGACCAGAAATTGTTACAAACTGTTACTGAAAATGTTGAAGAAATATCTACATCAGCTGCTGAGTTTGTAGATACGATTGTGTTAGAAACATATGCAACTGTAAATTTAGAAACAATATTATATAAGGACGACGCTAATACTTGACGTATTAGCGTCACACACACACACACAGCTGACTTACCTAATTTGATTGGGAAAAATAAAACTAATACCTGTATTATAATTATTTGTAGTTTCATTAACTTTAATGCATTTATTAAGATAAGAACAAAAAAAATTTTTAACAAAAAATAAAAACGCCTTGAAAACGCACTAAAAAGTAAAAAATAACTACGTCATTTACTTACTTTAATTTACTTAACCACATCTATAAAGGCGGTGCCATCCAAGTTTAGGTAAAGCCTTTGAAGTAGAAAGCTCGGGTGGCACCGACTTCATAGATGTTATTAAGTAAATTAAAGTAAGTAAATGACGTAGTTATTTTTTACTTTTTAGTGCGTTTTGAAGGCGTTTTTATTTTTTGTTAAAAATTTTTTATTTCATACTTTTTAGTGATTTATCAACAACGAAAATACTAAAGAACCTACTCGAATTAAACCAAAAGTACCAATATTCACTAGCTAGTTATAACATTCCAACATTCCTACAAATGTGCCTATGAAGTTTGAAGAGTTTCCTCGAGTTTTCGTAGATCTCATCATCAGATCATGACTTAGTTAACATAAAACCAACTGGAATCTATAACCTTACAAACTTCTCATTGAGACATATTAATCGAGCCCAATCACAAGGTAACTACCGTAAACCGTTAAAGAGCTCCCTCAGCTGTCCTTCTTCTTCATCACCAGACCCTTGATGACAGTCACAGCCCATCTAAATGTAAAGTTCTCATTGAGACAAATTAATCGAGCCCAAACACAACGTAGTTACTGTAAACCGTTAAAGAGCTCCCTCAGCTGTCTTTCGTCTTCATCGCCAGACCCTTGATGACAGTCACAGCCCATCTAAATGTAAAGTTCTCATTGAGACAAATTAATCGAGCCCAAACACAAGGTACTTACTGTAAACCGTTAAAGAGCTCCCTCAGCTATCCTTCGTCTTCATCGCCAGACCCTTGATGACAGTCACAGCCCATCTAAATGTAAAGTTCTCATTGAGACGAATTAATTGAGCTGAAACACAAGGTAGCTATTGTAGACCGTTAAAGAGCTCCCTTAACTGTCCTTCGTCTTCATCACCAGACCCTCAATCACAGTCACAGTCCATTTAAATGTAAATTTCTCATCGAGACCAAATTAATCAAGCCCAAACACAAGGTAGCTACTGTAAGCCGTTACGGAGCTCCCTTAACTGTACTTCGTCTTCATCACCAGACCCTCAATGATAGTCACAGCCCATCTAAATGTAAAGTTCTTATCAAGACAAATTAATCGAGCCCGAACACAAGGTAAATGCAGTAAATCGTCAAGGAGTTCTCTTATATGTAGATCAGTTCCATCATCAGATCGACTCCAGACCTTCATCAAATTGTAGTGCTTTTAGATACTTATCGGAAAAATTAACAAACGTACTTGTTGTCCCAACAATTTTTGAAAGTTCCCCTCGGTTTCTCCAGGATTCCATCATCAGATCCTGATTTCCTTATCATGGTACCACCACCGGAATATCTACTTTCCAACAAAAAAATAATTATCAAAATCGGTTGAAATGTAACCTTTGTTATTCCTGGGCTGTTTGATACGAAGATAGTTATTATTTATCGTAGTAAGCATTCGTCGAAAAATAATTTTTAGCCCAGTGCAGATACCCTCAAACATAATAAAAAGTAAAAGAAAATCACAGTAGGATGAAACCCATTTCAAAAGGAAGAGAATGCCATAAAAATTAATGGAAAAATAAATTACGGGCGATCTGAGGTCGGGAAGGGGTAGAGGGTGAGGGTTTAGGGGTAAAAAACGGATTTTCTCGATTTCTGGCAAAACTAAAAGTCCTATGGGAAAGAGTTATATGGCAAAGTTGTAGGTAATAAAAAGATCTAAAACTTTTGTTCTTACACTTTTTTCACTTAACCTCAAAATTTATGTGAAAAATTCAAAAAACCAAGTTTTTGATTTTTTATTTTTATCTTTTACAAAAAAATTTTTTTTTTAACGAAATTTTGTGAAAATTTACCTTTTTATATCCCAAATACGCTGTAATTTATTTGATTAAAAATATTTATTTTTTCACCTTATTTTGAATTAATATCGAAAAAACACCCTAATTTTCAATCGAAAATTCACCCGTCAAAATATCAGCTTTTTTCAAAAAGTTGGTATGGTTTCTGTTTGTTGAAATCTCTACTTTTCGAAGGTGAAAAAATATATATATGTTACTATAGTAAACCTTCTCAGAAAAGGCAAAACCTAGGCTAACGGTTTTTACAGCTGCAATGAAAATGCAGGCGTAGATGCCTATTTATTACTATTTTAAGATAATGTAGGTCGCTCAGGTATATACCTGAGTGACCTACGAAACATTTTAGCCCACTAAAAGGTCACATTACAATGTCAACATAGAAAAGTGGACACGGGGCTAGGCGGATCTGAGCTTTGTTGGGTCTACATACTTTTTTTTTAACACTGAGAAATGTGTTTATGCAAAGATATTGGGCAGCTAACTTCTCAGAGGGTATGTAGGACTCATCGGCTGAAAACCAACCGGAATACCCGCTAAAACTAAGCGATGTTCCTTCCAATCGTCTGGTGATTGGGTGCCGGGAGCATTGTAAATCTTCCGTAACCTAATTAGCAGAGTCCACCGAGCCAGACCCTCAACTGGGCCTTACTACATACCTGCTATTACGTAGCAGCAGTAAAAACCGTTTGCCTAGTTTTTGCCTTTTTTGAGAAGGTTTACTATGGTAACATATATATATTATTTCCCCATCGGAAAGTAGAGATTTTAACGAACAGAAAGCACAATAATTTTTTGAAAAAAAAAAATATTTTGACGGACAATTTTTCGGTTGAAAATTAGGTTATTTTTTCGATATTCATTCAAAATAAGGTGTAAAAATAAATATTTCAAATCAAATAAATTATAGCGTGTTTGGGACATAAGAAGGCAAGGTTTCACCAAATTTTATGAAAATAAAACTTTATTTGTAAAAGATAAAAATATAAAACCAAAAACTTGGTTTTTGTATTTTTCACACAAATTTTGAGGTTATGTGAAAAAAGTGTAGAAACAAAAGTTTTAGATCTTTTTATTATCTACAACTTTGCCATATAACTCTTTCCCATAGGACTTTTAGTTTTGCCAAAAATCGAGAAAATCCGTTTTTTACCCCTAAACCCTCAACTCCTACCCCTTCCCGACCTCAGATCGCCCGTAATTTATTTTTCCATTAATTTTTATGGCATTCTCTTCCTTTTGAAATGGGTTTCATCCTACTATGATTTTTTTTGGTTTTAAAAATTATCGACCCTGGACTATTTCAAAGCTAATTATAATTTTCTGATAACTCGCGCAACTTAATTCATTTTTTCTCAGACATTAATAAACACACCAAAAATATTTTTTTTCATCGATCCAGCCGTTCACTCGTGTCGTTAATTTGCAAAAATAGGGATTCAGTTTTATTTGAGTCGGTATATATACGAGTACATAGATGACGAACGTGCTGATGCTTATTTGCTCAAAAAGAATAAGCCTTGCTAGAGGGGAAATAGCGCCAGTGTTGAAGCCACCTTGCCTTTGGGTGAACAATTAGCCTTATTCTTCTTGTAAATATCTTCTTTTATTTTATTTTTTTTTATTTGTATTGTAACTAATATATCATTTTTTTTTTATCGACTACAAGTTGGCCCTTGACTGCTATCACACCTGATGTTAAGTGATGATGCAGTCTAAGATGGAAGCGGGCTAACTTGTTAGGAGTGGGACGAAAATCCATACACCTTTCGGTTTCTACACGACACCGTACCGGAACGCTAAATCGTTTGGCGGTACGTTTTTGTCGGTAGGGTGGTAACTAGCCACGACGAATGCCTCCCACCAGCCAGACCTAGACAAATTAAGAAAAACCTCAATCTGCCCCGCCGGGAATCAAACCCAGGACCTCCGTCTTATATATCCACCGCGCATACCACTGCGCCACGGAGGTCGTCATAAATAAATACATACATATATCATCACCCCTCATTCTCATAGGGGTTGGCAGGGACCACGTCCTCCCACTTGGCATGATCTCATCTCTCTTTTGCTTCTTCCAATTTCATTAAACCTTTCATACAAGTAAGGTTTACTACAAAATAAATAAATAAAATGCTTTCGCTTAGTAATTAATTTATTGTTTTAGGTGGTAAGTGGCTACAACGCAGAAAATTGCTGACAAAATCGTTCCATTTTAGCATTTTGAAAAAATTCGCTGAGACTTTCAAAAGTGGAGCGGAGAGTTTTCTAAAGCGAGTAGAAAAGGAGAGTACTAAAGAGAAAACAGACGTTCTGGCTTTCATTTGTCCCACGGCGTTACGGGTTATGTGCGGTAGGTTTAACATTTAACACCATTTTTTAACCGACGAAAAAAAACGGAGGAGGTTCTCAATTCGACACGTATATTTGTTTTTTTTTTTTTTTTTTTATGTATGACCACGCATAACTTTTTACAGTATTGTCCGATTTTGATAATTCTTTTTTTATTAGAAAGGGCATACATCCAAGGTGGTCCCATTGTCCTCATGTTAGGATCTGCTGATGATATCCTGGGGAAATTGAAGGAACTCTTCAAATTTTGGAGGCACGCTTGCAGCGATTTCGGTTTTTGACTCGGTATCGGTAGCTTTTTGGCTACTAGTGCCATATTATATACTACGACAGTATAGTACGAGTATGGTACGTGGCGATAAATCACTAAAAAGTAAGAAATAAAATTTTTTAACAAAAAATAGAACCGACTCATAACGCACTAAAAAGTAAAAAATAACTGTGTCATTTAGTTGCTTTAATTTACTTAAGCATATCTAGGAGTCGGTGCCAGCCAAGGTTTCTACTTTCAAGGACGTTACCTAGAACCCACAAACTGCTTTACTACGTAAAATAAATGTTCCTTAAACTTGCTGGCGCCGACTTCATAGATATGCTTTAGTAAATTAAAGCAACTAAATGACACAGTTATTTTTTACTTTTTAGTGCGTTATGAGTCGGTTCTATTTTTTGTTAAAAAATTTTATTCTGTTACAGACTACGTATTAGGCACTTTAGAAAATTACTATCTAGCCTATTTAAATATTAATTCATTTCTCTGTTCTAAATACCTATTA
Source organism: Mycalesis mineus (assembly GCA_034621355.1). NCBI lineage: Eukaryota > Metazoa > Arthropoda > Insecta > Lepidoptera > Nymphalidae > Mycalesis > Mycalesis mineus. The sequence continues at coordinate 16,686,560 of CM067892.1, forward strand.
GATGTTTTATAAAAATGCAATATAATTATATAATAATGATCCATACTAACAGTGTGGACCCTTTTGGGATCGCATCACATTTCCTTTCAACAGTATTATCAGTCTATTAATGGCCTACTACAGAGCCAGGCCTCTCTCCTCATAAGAAAGGAGATATGGAGCGCAAAGCCATCACGCTGCTCCAATGCATATTGGTGGTGATAATGTTTTATTTATTATTTATTTTATTGACTACAAGTCGGCCCTTGACTGCTATCCCACCTGACGTTAAGTGATGATGCAGTCTAAGATGGAAGCGGGCTAACTTGTTGGGAGTGGGACGAAAATCCACACCCCTGTCGGTTTCTACACGACATCGTACCGGAACGCTAAATCGCTTGGCGGTACGTCTTTGTCGGTAGGGTGGTAACTAGCCACGGCGAAAGCCTCCTATTTATTCACGATCACTATCAGATGTTAATGTTAGTGACCGACGACGGCTTAAATTGCTCTCCGAGGCAAGGGACTGTAACACCACCAACTGCCCGACTCCGGGAAAATTGAATAGCAGAATGAAAAGAAATATTGGTATACGGTCGAATTGAGAAACTTCTTTTTTGAAGTTATTTAAAAACTCCATTGACAATTATTCCGTGACCCGACCCAGGATTAGAACCTCGTGATCAAAGCCAGATAGGCTAACCACTAGCCCAACGAGGCATTCACATTACCTATACATTAAGTTAATTTACTTTTTAACCGACGAAAAAAAACGGAGGAGGTTCTCAATTCGACACGTATATTTGTTTTTTTTTTTTTTTTTTTTTTTTTTTTATTTTTATGTATGACCACGCATAACTTTTTACAGTGTTGTCCGATTTTGATAATTCTTTTTTTATTAGAAAGGGCATACATCCAAGGTGGTCCCATTGTCCTCATGTTAGGATCTGATGATGATATCCTGGGGAAATTGAAGGAACTCTTCAAATTTTGGAGGCACGCTTACAGCGATTTCGGTTTTTGACTCGGTACCGGTAGCTTCTTGGCTACTAGTGCCGTATAATATACTATGACAGTATAGTATGAGTATGTGATGTGGCGATAAATCACTAAAAAGTAAGAAATAAAATTTTTTAACAAAAAATAGAACCGACTCAAAACGCACTAAAAAGTAAAAAATAACTGTGTCATTTAGTTGCTTTCATTTACTTAAGCATATCTAGGAGTCGGTGCCAGCCAAGGTTTCTACTTTCAAGGACGTTACCTAGAACCCACAAACTTCTTTACTACGTAAAATAAATGTTCCTTAAACTTGGCTGGCACCGACTTCATAGATATGCTTAAGTAAATTAAAGCAACTAAATGACACAGTTATTTTTTACTTTTTAGTGCGTTTTGAGTCGGTTCTATTTTTTGTTAAAAAATTTTTGCCCAAATAAACTTTCTTCCTTTCTAATTCTAATATTATAAAGCGAAAGTAAGTCTGTCTGTCTGTCTGTCTGTCTGTATGTTACCTTTTGCTGAAACATCTGAACCAATTGAAATGAATTTTGGTATAACAATACTTTGTTGCAAAAATATAAATTAAATAGGAGTTAAAAGTCAGTATGAAAAATCCTTCATTTAATATTCTCGTAAAAATTATATTTTCATAAAAATTCGCATACAGACTGTTGGATTAATAAATATATGATGATTCAATAATTTTAAAAGTTTTTAATTTTTGAAGATAAAATGAAAATTCGAACATAGACTATTGGATTAATACAAATATGCTATGATTGAAGAATCATCCCTAAAAGTTATAGTACAAAGTTAGTGTAAAAAATAAATTTGTTATTTTTCAAGTCACACTTATAAAACAGCCAGACCGGCTATTAATTACGTATACCGTAGGGGATACTTCTTAGATACTAACACCTACAATAGAAAACAAGGTGTTTCAAGAATTTTGTGAAAATAACACTGATGCCTCATGATTTCTTGCTCACTACAGGTAGCTCGTACCTACAGAATATGACTGTGGCTGGTATATAATAAAAAATAAATTAATAACATATTGTATCATATCAATTTCAGAGACGGCGATGGGTCTCACTATGGTGGAAGGTTCTCCGGCCATGAAAAAATACTTCGACGCCATTTTTGCCATCGGAGAGTGTTTCGCGTTAAGAGTGTCCAAACTCTGGCTTCACAATGAAGTACTTTTTAGTAATTCAAAAGTTGCAAAGACTCAAAAAAAGTTGCTGGTAGATTTACATGAGTTTACGACAAACGTGATCAATGATAGGAGAAAGATGTTGGACGAAGCGAATGCTAAACATGACAACAATAATGATGATAGTTATGACGTCAGCCAAAAATTGGCCATGTTGGACTTGCTGCTTGAAAATGAAAAAATGGGATTAATTACCAGTGAAGGCGTTCGGGAGGAAGTTGATACTTTTATGTTTGAGGTAAATTCTGATTTGAATTCGCCATAGTTTAGAAAAAAAAATTTAACATTTATGACTCCTTCCTTCCTTCTGTGTTTCTTCATATCCATTCTCCTACAAAAAGAGGGAGGCTTGGCCCTGTAGTGATCTGTTAATAGATTGATAACGATGATTTAAGGCTTTATTTAGGAATGAATTATCATGAATAATTCGTTTCTCGACTAAACCTTAATATTTTCTTTTAGAAATCATTTAATGTTGAGTAAAAGAGTATTGAGTATCTTAAGAAAAATACATGTTTTTAATTTTCTGCATTACAGGGATTTGACACTACATCTTTGACGTTGACGTACACGATTTTAGCACTGGCAAATGAACCAGAGGTGCAAGTAAGTAAACTGACCTTTTTCTCAGAAACAGGATTTCTTATTATCAGGATAATAATTGCTATTGTTTTTTACCAGGCATTTCATATTTTATGAAGGCTTCAATGATCTTTGCTATTGTAAAACTCATTAATTATTTAGCCATTATACCGTATAGTTTTATTTATAGGCGTAGCCATGGGGGTTTTATGGGGCATAAATCCCCCCAATATTTTAAGATGTTAAATATATATGCAACAGAAACCTCTTCATGCGAATTAGACTCGGAAAACGTTTTGTTGTATCCCCCACGAAACTTAAATCTAACTACATCCTTAGACTGCTCCTGCGTAATAAATCTATGTTAAAAATACCTTTTATATAATTGTACCGTATAGTTTAAAACACACAGTCACACTGATTTTCTAGATACATACTTACCTACTATACATATTTTTTAAACTTAGGAAAAAATACACGAAGAAATGCAGAGGATTTTTGGAGACTCAAAACGAATGCCAACGGTGGAAGATGTAAACGAAATGAAATATTTAGAGCTTTGTTTGTTTTTGTTTGTTTGAAAATCCAAATTTTCATTTAAAAAACTATTAAAGAAATATCTACTCGATAAGCAGATTGAATTTCAGCATCACATGGCGGAGTTTTCTTTCTTATAGGCAGTGATATGTATATATTTATGTATATGTAATATTAGTATATGTAGAAATGTGTGTGTTTTTGTTTTTATTTTAATAATATTTTAGGTCATAATTAATTTAGCTTTTTTTTAGTTATTAACTTAATATAGAATTATTTTTGTTTGTTTCTTAATTTATTAAATTTAAGACGGCAAGGCTGGTAAGGCTATTTATTGTGCGTGGCGGCACCTTGACTAGGGCCCAGCTGAAAATCAGTGTTGCATGTTTTTTTTTAAGAGCATGCAGCTATATGCTGGGCTGGTCCTTTTTCTGGGTTGTGCCACACATCGCAGGTTATTGTCCTGGCGACAAATAAACAAATTGTGATGTGTGGCATAATTGCTTTAATTGCTTTAATAAAGATGTTTCTTTCTTTCTTTGCATCAAAGAGAGCATGAGGCCATACCCGGCTGCGCCTCTTATAGTCAGACATCTTGTTAATGACACAGAATTAAGTTAGTATATGTTAACACTATTATCATTTCTCTAAATTTTTTTTCAATTCACAATTATCTTCGAAGGTCAAATCCTTTTCTTTATACTACATTTTTTGGGATTGCGTCTGTCACTCCCGTCTCCACTGTACGTCTGTCTGTCACCGTGCTATACTAATCTCATAAGGCGCAATAGCTAAACATTTCAAATTGTACTTCTGTTGCCGCTATAACAAGAAATACTAGAAACAGAAAAAAATAAATATTTAAGTAGGCCTATACACATGGTATAGAAGACGATAGAAGTGTTGAAGTGTTATGATATCATTATTACAGGCGGCTACACCGTGCCTGGGGACACAGACTGCTTTATCCACATCTTCGACTTGCATCGCAGAGCTGATCTTTATCCGGATGCGACCCGGTTCGACCCGGAGCGGTTTCTACCAGAAAACAATGTCAAGCGCAACGCTTACGCCTACGTGCCGTTTAGTGCTGGCCAGCGAAATTGTATCGGTACTCATGTATCTTATTGATTTTCACTATGATATGGTTGCTACCTCGTTAGTACAGTGAAGCATATGCAGCTACGGATCGCGAAGATCTGGATTCCGTCCTAGGGCTGGCTATAAAATGTTGAGCCTTGTTTTCTTCCAAGACTTGCAGTAAAAGTTCTCAGCATGAAATTAGGATCATCCGCGTACTGAGGAGAGATCGTTATGCCGCATAATTATCCAAAGCCTTCCAACCAGCATTAAAACAGCGTGGTCAATCTAAGCTCTCCTTAGTTTGGGTCTATAGGCCTTCATCAAAATAGAGATAGAGATAAAAAAGTTGAGAGGTGTCAAGGGACACCCGGATGGAACGAAGTTCCTTTCAATTAATTAGTGAAGGAATTGTAATAAAATATTATTTTTTTTAAGTAATAATAATATTTGTTCACCGAAATTTTTTTTTAAGTAATAATAATATTTGTACACCGAAACACCAGAGGGCGCCACGAGAGCGCGAGACAGCATACAGCGCGGGCGCCCCCGCCGCTCACGCGCACACACATCAAAGGCGGCGGCAAGATCCTTTGATCAAAAAGTGTCGGGACAACTTTTCGTACGAATTTTTTCCGTCTAGCCCCCTTTCACAACGCGCGATAAGGAACTTCGGTCAAATAAATTACACATAAATTGTGTCATTTACGGAACTTAAGCTAACGTATCCTAATAACTATACAAATCATGCGCACGTGGACTGGTGGCAAGAATACTGGCTGCATTTCCGCGTTGGTTAGTCAGGCTAATCCTTTGCGCAAAAAACGAGCCAGCCAGTTGAGGCAATTACACGCGGTGAAATGTTACGAAAGAATTTTTGTCATTTAATTGTATATTAAAATTATAGAAATTTTGCACTGTTGTATATGAAAATAAATAAATTTTTAATTTCAGGGCAAAAATTCGCAATGCTGGAGTTGAAGATCCTCATGTCGAGCTTGCTCAGAAATTACCATTTAGACCCAATCACGAAGCCGTCCGATGTTATATTTTTTTTTTATCGACTACAAGTTGGCCCTTGACTGCTATCACACCTGATGTTAAGTGACGATGCAATCTAAGATGGAAGCGGGCTAACTTGTTAGGAGTACGACGAAATCCACACTCCTATCGGTTTCTACATGACATCGTACCGGAACGCTAAGTCGCTTGGCGGTACGTATTTGTCGGTAGGGTGGTAACTAGCCACGGCGAAAGCCTCCCACCAGCCAGATCAAGACAAATTAAGAAAAATCCCAATCTGCCCCACCGGGAATCGAACCCAGAACCTCCGTCTTATGAATCCACCACGCATACCACTGCGCCACGGAGGTCGTCAAATATTTAAATTTGACATAGTTTTACGAACTCAAAATCAAATTTATGTTAAGTTTCGACCAAGGAAATAAATATTTATATTTATTTAATTTTTAAAACCTCGTTATTATTCATTTGTATCAGGGATGTTGCGAACATTCGCATCCGCATCCGCAAATGCGGAACTTCCGCATAGATTTGGACATCTGCATCTGCTTCCGCATCCGCATTAATCTGTGCGGATGTTCATGCGGATGCGGATATCATGCGAGTAGTGACAAGAAAGAAATTGGGCGGGCTCGGCGATTGGTGCGTGCTGGTCGCACGTGACAATGACCAATGGGAACGTAGAAATTGGTGACAAGATTCGACACGTTTGTTGTGGTGCCTGATTTGTTTCTTGTAAATAAATTATTACGTGTTTGTTTGCGCTGTGGACTACATATCATACGACAGACTCTGAAAAATGAACTTTCAACAAAGTTTTCCAGCTTGGGAGAAAACAATTTATATACCATCGCCACCTACTTAGATCCTCGCTACAAGTACAAATTTTTACACCGGTGACTGAAGACAAGATTAAAGATGAAATTTTAAAGACGACATTTTAAAGATGATAAATACTGAGAATCACGTTTTCGGATCTCTTAATACCAATACCAAAAGAGCTAAAAGAATAAAAATATCTGATTGTACGGAAAATGATATGGAACAACTAGGACCAGGAATATCAGGTTTCAACAGAAAGCCATGCTTACAAAACGACCTTGCTATGATGTTAGATTCGTCGAGCGAAGACGAGAGTACAGAAATGCCAGAAAAAGGTAGCATTGAAGTTGTACTTAAAAAGGAGTTACTTGCTTACCACACAAAAAAAATGTGGATGAAAATCCTCTAAAGGTGGAGTGTTCATCAAGAGGAATTTAAGATATTATCGTCGATAGTATGAAAATTTTTATCCTCTCCACCGGGCAGTGTTTCTAGCAAATAATTATTCAGTAGCGCGGGTTTAATTTACGAACCTCTGCGTAATCGCCTTGAAAAGGCAGCAATACTACTGTTTATTAAGTATAATGCTCCTATTTTTAATTTATTTACATAATATCTTAAACATCCGCATCTGCATCCGCATCCGCGGATGTGAGCCTTCAAAACTCCGCATCCGCATTCGCATCCGCGGATGTGAAAAAATCAGCATCCGCAACATCCCTGATTTGTATTATTTAGTTGTTGATACCCAAACATCGTCTGCGAGGAATTCAGCTTATTTTAAATACTTTTACCTCGAAATCTAGACATTAAATGATTAAAATAGTACTAATTTAACTGCGATAATAATAATGGGAATCTGTCCAGTGATAGCAGGGATAAGAGCAAAAATGTGACAGAAAAAAAAACAATAGTTTTTGTGTTCGTTTTCGCATACAATTTTGACATTTTTTTGAAATTCTAGACTCTAGACTCTTAGATGATTCTTATATGTAAATTAAACAATACAAATAAAAATTTTTCTTCAAGTTAAATAACAGTATAACTAGCGGCATGTAAGTCTAGCGCTGAACGAAACGTAGTAGGGATGGCTGCGCATCGGTACCGTCGCGTACGCAATACAATATTTACTTTAATTACCTAATTAATATCAAATCATGTTACGACATCGTTTTAATATGTGTGTGTGTGTGCGTGCATGCGTGTGTGTGTATGTGTTTGTGTACGTTACGTGCGTGTTTGTGCTTATATATGTTATAGTTCATAGTTCTAATTTCCAAAGATTTCGTATTACTTAAGACATAATTATATAGTAAAAAATATTAAAAATATAAAAATATTAAAATATATGGATAGTTACCATAAACGAATAAATAAATTTTGAAAAGCTTACGGGGAGTACAAAAATAAAACATTATTATATTCTCAATTTTTATTATAGATATAAGACTAGTCTAATCTGAATCAGGCAATGGTAACACGCCTGGCGTCGCAAAACGGTATTTCTTCTAGGTATATTATTCCCTTTAAATTCATAAACAAACTTAAAAAAACAACAAAATATATAATTATATTTAACAAACCAACTGAAAATTAACAATAATAACAATGCAACTCAGAGCGAGACTGTACACTGGAAGTCCGCGTCGCGTCGTTTCGGTGCGGGGGACGGAATGCGACAGGGGAGCCAATCGCCGCTACGCACGCCCGCCCCTCATTCCTCAAGCTCCCCCATGATACCTAAATTTTTACTTCTGCGCAATAACGGTCAGCGCTAGAGTTTCGTGCCGCTACTATAGGTAGTAGTAGGTGTAGGCCTGCTTATCCCCAAGCGGCATTCATAATGTTGTAGATCCCGTATGCTTGACGCGCCATCTGTAACAAGGACACTATATTTAATACTGTGTTTACACCCACCTGATGTTAGATGATTACTAAAGTACAAATTAAAAACAAAGTTTTTTTCTTTTATCGAATACAAGATGAAAATTCACACCGCTGTGGTCATAACAGTTCTAAGAAAAAAGTAAATTAATATAGGTTAACAATAACGTCAATTTATATTCTGCGCAAAATTGAATCGCAATTACGTTAAACAAAATCGACAATAATTATGATCGTAAAATTAGATGACCTTCATGGTTACCTTCCTTCCTTCCTTTACACTTAATTGTAGCTACTACAAAATACCTATTTATTTTTTATTCCAAACTTCAACATCTTTTAATCTTCGTTCCTTATGCTTTTAAAATATTCTGAGTAGGTATACAATTTAAAAACATATACATATAAGCGAAACATCACTAACTCATCGCAAGATATCTTAAACAATAGCACTTAAAGGAGATGGTCCAAAAATGTATGGAGCTCAGACTCACTTTCTTTACATAAGTTAAATAAAACTAAATGTATTAATAATCTAGTTTTGATTAGCCAAATCTCTGAAATCACTTTTATTAAGGCGAAATATTATTTATTCTCTCCAAAATAATGCAACACTTTACGTATAATCATGGCGGATCTTAGATAAGTTATATTATCTATGGTAGACATTCTCTAGGTGACGGATTGATGGTGTTTTTACTTTTGCTGTCAGTGTTTATTGATGTACGGTCCATTTGATTTGATGGTTACTGGTTAGGCATAGGTACCTAACGGATTACTGAATAATCAGATTAAAATATTGAATTATAGCTAAGATATCGATGTCTAAAATGCATTATAGCTAAAAACAAATCCCGGAACACGGAAGAAAAGACTTTTCAAAAATGACATATTTTGAGTTTGACAAATCAATGTCACCGTATCTTTATCACCTACAGACTAATATTGGAAAGACGCCATCTTTTAATACCTCAAAAACTACGAATTTCATTTTTAACCAACGTTTTGTATAGTTCGTTTCCTTCACTTATTTTATTTTTGGTAAAATCCTTGTATTTTTTCCATTTTAATGGTATGTGGTACAAGAGTGAAGCTGAAATGGACCATCTCCTTTAACATAGTTTCTCATTTTGTGGTGTGGACAGTCACTAAGAGCGGATTTCCGATATTCCCTCAGGAATGGGATCTATTCGGGTAAGACCGCGGGACACAATCATACGCGCAGATAGATAAATATTGATGGAAGGTTGTACATATTTAAGTACTGTAGCGGACGCCCGCGTTTAGGCTCGGGTAGTTGCCGTTCCGTGAGAATATCGGGATACAAGCCTGTCACTGCTCATGAGCCATGAGCAAGATGAATACTAAAAGAATTTTTACAATACAACTGGTCGTTTCAGATGCAAATTAGCCGCAACAAATTAACAAACAGACAGAAAAAAAATTTAAGTGATTTTTGATGTATGTATCGTAAATACTTTCATAATATGCCTTTTGTGAAAAAAGCTAAAAACCGCCACTTCTAATTTATTTATTTGCATAGATTACGAATACCTCGGCGAAAGTGTCCAAGCATATAGGCACGAACACAGTCCTAATGACCAACGACTTGGTGGTTCTGGTAAGCATCAACAAGATGATCTTCCTGACCTTGGTATTGGGAACCATCTCCCAGCAACAAGAGTATATCGCTTGCCGCAATCCTTCGCTCTGAAAATTTACCATGTACAAATCTATAATTTGTCTCACTATCGCGAGATTAGCCAGTTGTTTCCATCGCACTTATTTAGGCATTATAATGCAGTTTTTGGAACAATAAGTGATATTTATAGCTTTCCACACATCGCATTCTGCTATGACGAAAGTTGTGGTGATTTTAATAATATTAATATAGTTAATTTACGGTTCAGGGTGGATTTTAACTATTTTGCTGGTGGGAGGCTTTCGCCTTGGCTAGTTACCACCCTACCGACAAAGACGTACAGCCAAACGATTTAGCGTTCCGATACGATGTCGTGTAAAAAACCGATAGGAGTGTGGATTTCATCCTGCTTCCATCTTAGATTGCATCATCACTTAACATTAGGTGTGATAGCAGTCAAGGGCCAACTTGTAGTCAATAAAAAAAAAACTATGCGGTAGGTACCTACGTGCTACAGCTAGTACGCCGTAAGCTAGCAGAATTTAATTTGATGATGTAGTTGTAAAGCAACCTTATTTTTTAATCCTAGTAATGTGGAGAACCAATTCTTCTCTGCCTCTAAACCCTCCTTTAAAGCCATGTGTCCGTTTATCTCCTACAGAAGAATTATGGAATTGTTCTTGAGTTTTTTTCCAACTATGTATACTGCAAATATTTTTAATACACCTTTAATAGTAGAACAATATTGAAGTCTTTATTTAATTTTTTTGCGCAGTTGTATGGAATAGGAAAAATTTAAATAAATTGTTTCTTTTACCTTGTCCATCAGAAGATTACTTAAGTAACAAGGGCTGTAAAAGTGCAATATTGCGCCGAAGAAGAAGGAGACAAACTCCACCGACACTCCGTTATGCCTCGCACCCTGCAGTGCAGTTTAACAACCTTGTTATTATGAGCAAGTACTAACTAACTGATGAAACTTCGTTGCGTCTGGGTTATAAGAATTATTTTTTGATGTCAAATAATAAAACGAGTAATTCAATCTAACTCTACAAATGAGAGTAAAACCTCCCTAGCAGAAAAAAATGAACCGATAAGGTATGTAGTCCAGTCATTTTAGCTATTTTAAAACGCAATCTGCGGAAAAATTCCTAGTCAGCTGAATTTTTGTATACACCTTTATTACGGCATTGTAATGAAGATGTGAAAAATCGACATTGATATCGTGCCGGTTAAAAAAGTTATAAAGGTCAAAACGTCACGAAAATTAGTATTTTGCAAATATCTCACGATCTATCATCATAGTCAATAAAGGTCATTATAAAAATTATTTGTCGTAAAACTGTCTAATCTAATCGCCGAGAAAGCGACTATATTATAACGATACACTCGTTTCCTCACCACCTTCGAGGTAGAATGCAGGGCGCGTGGCGTTTACATGGTTTCCCCCGTAGGCATAATCCATAACATGTAAGAAGGGGTGTTTTTTATTTATGAGTGAATATTTTTTTATTTAAATACAGAAAAATGCAGAAGTTTAGTATATAATTTTTTTTTAACATTGACAATGAGTCAATATCTTCAATTTCTGTTCTCACTAGGAATTTTTCCGCAGATAAAACCTTAAATAACTGGACTAATGTAGGAAAAATACTATTATATATCAATCTTCCAATCACCATCTTAATTCATGGATCAGTAGATTGATTTTTTTTTTATTTTTAGCGCTACTAAGTAAGTCTAAACTCTGTTTTGAAGTCATTTAGTATTTTTACTTGGAAAGTTTTTCGGGAGTTTTGAAAAATTGGGAATTTTATAGATTTTGATATACTCTTTCCAAATTTCAACTTTGCCACCTCGTATGTTTGCCGCTCGCGCCGCCATATTGAAAAAATGGCGCACAAAAGCAGTTTTTTGATAATAACTCCTTTCCGACGCATTTTACAGGAAAAACATGTCTTAACAAAATAAAAGTAGAGGAAATTTCCTACAATTTATGCCGTAACCTTTTTTTCAATAAAATTAATAGTTTCGGCGTAGGAGCAAACATACGAGGTGGCAAAGTTTAAATTTGGAAAGAGTATATCAAAATCTATAAAATTCCCAATTTTCAAAACTCCCGGAAAACTTTCCAGGTAACCTCTATTTTTTCGACCAAATGACTGTACTAGTCCGTTGAATTGTTTTGTAAAATATCTAGATTTAAGCGAAGCCCTAGTCGTGGGCCGCGGAAGATAATTTCGATTTTTCTAGCTTATACCTATAAATATATGATTATTTTATTGATGAGTAGGTATGAATTTTCCATAGATTTGATATCAAATGATACAGACGCATGGATCGGATTAAAAAAGATATCGGGTTGAAGTATGATTTAATTATTCTAATGAGGTTGATAACAACAACCTTCACCTTACCTCAGCCACTCGATTCCATAATAAGCTAATTTAAAATAAACAAATATGTAACAATACAAATTTTTATCTAATACTAACTAAAACTCGCAACTTCGTCTGTCTGGACCTAAAAATACTGAGGGATGTAAAAAAGTCCACAACCTACGGAATATCTATGCTGTAGGTAATACAAAAAAATTCAAAGTTTTCATGTATCTGGATAACAAAAACGGTCACTTTGTCTTTTTTTTATAATCGGTAGGTCGTAGGCAGAACAATAACTTCTGGTTCAGCTATGAAATGGTTAAATGGTTAGGATAAATTATTGAGCTAATAAATAAAAAATATGCAAAAAAAATTACCTCTACTATTTGAAAGGCACTGAACGAGATAAGAAAAGTTGTTGTTTTCATGACAAACTCATACAGAACCATAAAATTCTTCTGCAGGGTTTCGATTATACTGCAAATTTTGAAAGTACTATAGAACTTCGAATAAACGTAAGTAAAGTAAAGTATCTTATGTATATAGTAAATCTTAGATAACTCTACATGCATACCTGTAAATTTCCATCAACTTTATATTGATTTGCTTCAGATTTTGATGTATTTCTTCCATACTTTTCGCTGTCGAAAATATTTTCAGTAATCTATTGCTAATCAACTCCAACTGCCCACATACGTGGGCTATAATGACTGGTACGAGGGGATCGAAGGCAATGTATATCGTAGCCGCATACATTGCAAAACAGAAGCAAGAGAAAAAGAGAATGCAAAATATTATGGGGATGTCTTTATATTCGTTCACGAATGGGTAACTCAAATCCATCAAAGGCACAAGTTGAAATTCTCCTTTAAGAAGGTAGTAGGTCATTAAAACAATAGCCTTTACTGGAAATAGCATACTGGTTATAATGGCTACGATTACCCAGAATTTACAAATACCAGTACCAAGATGAGCGTATTTTAAAATCGTTTTCTTTTCCATGTCAGAGAAATCTTTGGCAGCTTCATAATCTCTTTCCATTATGTTGATAATTTCTCTTATAGATTCACGGTGACGTAGTAACAGCAAATGCTTTAAGGACACCGTTAGACCTACGATGGACATCGTACCGTTTCTGATGGCGTCCGCAAAGTTTTTCTTTTTGAAATTGAAATAGATGACCGTATACGTCGATATGTAGAAACAAAAGAGAGAATAAGACGGCCAAAAAATGTTTTTTATCCACCAAAGTTTGTTAAATGTGCCGATAGTTGGACACGAACCGTTGAAGCGACTATATATTCGGGAGCTTTTTGTAACCTCTTCGAATTTTAACGGCCAATGCAACTTGGCGGCCATCTTGAGAACGTCTAATCCGAGTTGTTTAAGGTTGTGTTGTCTAGCAAACTGTCGGTAAATGATGGGAGTCTCGGAGTGCAATTGACAATCGAATCACAACATCAATCTAGTAATTATTGAAAGTTGTAATAAAAGGCTCTATCACACAAGCATTTGTTGATTTGTAGTTTAATAAATTTCCATAACAGACGATAGATTCAATTTAGATTCCTTTGTGCCTACTAATTACAAAATAGTACAGTTTTGCGGCCATATTGCACAAGAACTTAATTACGGTCACATTGCCAGCAAAGATAGTAAAGAAGTCTAATAGGTGATTTAAGACAACGTCGTCAGCGCGTCGGATGAACATAGGGACCTCAAGGGAGAATCGCAATCGATAGGTCGTAGGGTGATATTTTAATTATTAACGATCACTATCAGATGTTCAAGGTAGGATACATTTCATGTGTCGAAACCAACTGCTTAACGTGCTCTCCAAAGCACGGGTTTCTAACGCCACCAACTTTCTATTTCCGGGTTATGTTTAGTTAAGTTTGCAATAAAAGTAAACCGTAGGCCTACACAAGAATCCACACTGATTATAGGTGATATCATAGAATACATAACAGTACAAGTAAAATAGGGATGTGATGTGACCTCTGGTAGGTATTCGTTCACGATCCTCTTAAGTTAGACGAAGTTAGAGCAAATAAACTGTGACACCGCATCAAAAATTAAATATAAAAATAGTAATAATTTAACTGAACCACTATCAATCACTAAATGGCTTTAAAATTGAGTTTTTAACATTGCAATTTGATTGTACAAGCTATAACTCGTATGCATTATTAAGATATACCTAGAACAAAAAAGCAGTTAGCTGGCGCTTATAATCGGTGATAGGTAATTGTACTAGAAGACCTGACAGTTACATGGAAAACATATAATTTTCCATTCCCGCGCAGTCTGTTATGGAAATTTTTCTTTGACAGTAATATAGCTGCTTATCTACAATACTAGTAAACTTTTTTTGTCAAGGAAACATAAACTGCCATCAAATTATTATATGCCCCTCTTTTATCTAAGTTAAGACTACATATTTCAAAAAAAAATTTTTAGTAATTAAATCCAAAGTTGTTATTTTCTCCATAATATTAATAATTTGTTAATCATCAGTATTTTATATTTACCTATATGTAATATAGGATGGATGTATATTTTTTCATCCGTACGATATTTTCACTTCCTGTTTATTTTTGAATGTAATCAAAATAATTTCATCTATTAATGTGATTAGACCGTACTACAGTCTACAAAATAAACTTATAGACATTACTTGGATTTCAATATAAATAATATATTATATTAGGAAATATAGCTCAAAATATTTGGTTATTTATAGGTAGGTACTTCTAATTGCATTCATAACTCATTTTTATCTTATTTAATTACTAATTACCTGTTTGTTGTTATTAACGATAAAAATTTAAGCTCAGTTTCTAAAACGGTAGTTATTAGTCAAAATATTACCAACCTTATTATTTTTTTTCAATGTGAATACTTGATCAGATTGGCTTACTTATAAGCAGTGTGATTATTAATCTATTATAGATTAGGTAATGGAAGAAAAAATTATAAGTGCTAATTTGAGCGTCAATCGTTCGACTCAGTAACAATCAATATGTTTATTAACTCTAAATTAAAATTACTGGTTCTATAATCACATGGTCATCAATTTATTGGTATTTTAATCTAGCTGGGCCTACACTGTTAATCTTGAAATCATAAGAAGGCAAAACCGGCCTTTTGTAATATTAAAATCTTGATCAGCCTTTCAGAAACTGGACATTAATTGTTTGTTTTGTGATAATAATTGATATTAAATTTATTTGCAATAAAATCTTCGCTGACTTGGAGAAAACAAAGCGCATCAGAAGCTTGTTATTTCACCAGGATACAAGGTTCGTACTTGATTAACATTGTTAATTCCACTCCAGAAAATTCCATTTGTTTCTATATAATTAATTAATTATAAGAAATTCAAATTTTTTCAAAATCAATTATTTCAAGTAGGCTGTTTACGAAGCAATTTTGAAACGTCAAGTCTGTTACGTAGTGACTCTACCAGTGGCCCAAGAGCCTGCGATGGCCAGACCTTCCTTATTTTATAAAAGTTGAAATTTTCTCCGTAAATGTCTCCTATACAGGTAAGAACGACCAGCGACTATAGAGTTTGGGTTGTGGTTACTTGGGCAGGTAACAGGTAGTAAAGGTGTATAAAATAGTACTTAAAATTTGTTACAGTATAAAGCTCAATTTTTTTATATTTTCTTCGGGATAACTGTAGAAATCTCGTCATCCATTGCCGGACACTTATGACTTTCAATGTGTCTGGCAAGACTGTCCGGCTATTGAGGTAACATCTTTTTATAGACCCCCAAGTAACATATATAAAATTTAGCTTTTATACTATAACGAAAGTATAATTGTAATTTATCAAAGTTTAGGGGTGTCTGGCAAGGGGTAACAACTGTCATAAGTGTCCGGCAATGGATGACGAGATTTCTACAGTTATCCCGAAGAAAATATAAAAAAATTGAGCTTTATACTTTGACAAATTTTCAGTACTACTTTATACACCTTTACTACCTGTTACCTGCCCAAGTTACCACAACCCAAACTCTATAGTCGCTGGTCGTTCTTACCTGTATAGGAGACATGTACGGAGAAAATTTCAGCTTTTATAAAATAAGGAAGGTCTGGCCGTCGCAGGCTCTTGCTCTACAGGTTCGGAAGACAGATCTCGCGGAGAAGAGTCGGCAAGAATTTCAGCAGTTGCTCTTTTTAAAAATCAATGTTACAATTTATATTCTTAAAATTACAATTTTGGTTATACCGTCTTCTGTGTAGAACAGAACAGCTGATTGCTTCCAAGTATCTTTGTCGTTAATGAAATCATTAATTTTTTAGTAACCTAATTTTAATAACTAATAGTAGCCATTTTTAATTTTGTGTTTTTTGATGATTTTAGATTATTGCATTATGAATTATGAATAAAAATTATTTAACAAAAAATAGAACCGACTCAAAACGCACTAAAATGTAAAAAATAACTGTCTTTTAGTTGCTTTCATTTACTTGAGCATATCTATGAAGTCGGTGCTAGCAAGTTTAAGGAACATTTATTTAACGTAGTAAAGCAGTTTGTGGGTTCTAGGTAATGCCCTAAAGAAGAAACCTTGGCTGGCACCGACTACTAATAAAAAAGCCTTTTCTAATAAAAAAAGAATGATCAAAATCGGACAACTCTGTAAAAAGTTATGCGTGGTCATACATAAAAAAAATATACGGGTCGAATTGAGAACCTCCTCCGTTTTTTTTTCGTCGGTTAAAAAAAGAGAAATTCGTTTTTACTAATAGATTAGGTATGATGTAACCTATAAGAAGTACACGATTTATAACAATACAAAAATCACTCAATAAGCATCACACAGAAACCTCCCCTCCCACAAAAAAAAAACCTGGCTACGCTCGTGATCGTATAATATTTTTTTAGCAAGATTTTT
Organism: Mycalesis mineus; assembly: GCA_034621355.1. Lineage (NCBI taxonomy): Eukaryota > Metazoa > Arthropoda > Insecta > Lepidoptera > Nymphalidae > Mycalesis > Mycalesis mineus. Next base: position 16,703,615 of record CM067892.1, read on the forward strand.
GTTGTTAGTAAAAAATACGTAAGTGTTAAGTTAAGAGTTTTATTTCAATTTTTGGACGTGGTTAAATATTTATTACAAACATATAATTTAAAACACCAATAAATGGCTTATTATTTCGAGTAGGTAAGAGTACCTACTCGAATACCTGCTTTTAATTTTTGACATTCTGACGCATTATTAAGTTAGAAATTAGCGTGTTTTTAAATTAATATAATTTTAAGTAATGCAAAAACTAGAAATTATGTATTGTAGGAAAATAGTAAGTACTTAATTACCTGTTGACTAACTATACTATACTTGCTGAGTTTATCGTGACAATAATTTGAAAATAGGAATGATACAAAAATATTCAATAGTTTCCTTTCATCCATCTTATTTCAATAATCGAATCAAAATTGTTCTACTAAAACTGGTAATAGCTCTGTCATTCCAAAACAATTTACGATTCTAACGATGCCTTTACGTCAATAAATATTCTGTCACCTTATATACACAAGTCAATAAAAATGAGAACGAATTATTAATTTTAATTATGTCAGTATACAAAAATAATATTAGTCAATCAATGTACAAAAAACATATATATAACGTGTGCTTAATGTCAGAATATTAGATTGTGTCATCCAAGTCTCTTTAACGGTGTAGTACGATTTGTCTATTAAAAGTTTCTTTAACTTTTTCTTAAAATTTATCATGTTAGAACTTTTTATATTATATGTCAATTTATTGTAAATGATAATTGAAAAACAAAAGATGCTTTTCTGGAACCTTGCCGTTTTTGCTGGTCGTACACATAACCGTGAGGGATCTCGTTTATTTTTCAAATTTTTAAAATATGAGAGGTTTGCATGAACAAACACTGCTGTTTCAAAAATAAACAGAGAAGGATAAGTCAGGATTTGTAGGTCTTTAAAATGAGGCTTACAGCTGTCAGTCCAATGCAGATTTCTTATTGCTCTAATGCACTTTTTTTGAGCCTTGAAAACTTTTTCCTTGTCAATAGAGTTACCCCAAAATATTATGCCGTATCTGAGTATAGATTCGACATATCCAAAATAAGCTGTACGCAGGGTCTCAATATTAGCTGTTTTGTTTAATTTATAAAGTGCATACGAAAATTTGGATAATTTAATACAAATGCTGTCAACCTGTGCCTTCCAGTTTAGATGTTTGTCAAGAATTATTCCTAACAACTTAGTATCATCAGTTGCGTTAATTTGTGTGCCCATATGATTTATATTAAGTTTTGCTATTTTAAATTGATCCCAGTTAAAATTCATAATTTTAGTTTTTTTTAATTAATATTTAAGTTATTACATTTGAGCCAATCAATTATTCTGCCTATTGATGTGTTAATTTCACCCTCATAGGTTAATGTATCGAAACCTTCGTATAGCACTGTGCAGTCGTCTGCAAAAAGGACCATAGGTGGAGATATTACCGAAGGAAGGTCATTAATATACAAAATAAATAGGAGCGGACCTAGAACACTCCCTTGTGGTACACTATATTGAACGCAACGAGAAGTTGATCGATGACATATTTCTGTTAAATTATTGGGACATAATGTACTTATTTCAGTAAATTGATATCTTTCATGAAGATAGGACTCTAAAAGGTCTAATACAGTCCCTCGAATGCCATATGCGTATAATTTATTCAGCAAGATTTTATGATCGACAAAATCGAAAGCTTTTGTCATGTCCATGAATAGAGTGGCTACGGGAACTTTCCTATCTAAACAAGTCATTACTTTATTTAGGAGTTCATAAATTGCCATGTTTATAGTTTTGTTTTTCCTAAAGCCCTTCTGTTCATTTTCGAAAATAGCATTATTTTCAAAATACTTGTATAGCCGATTATAAATGACTTTTTCAAAGATTTTCGCGAATATTGTAATTAAAGCTATGGGTCGATAGCTACTTACATCACTTTTATCGTTTTTCTTGTACAGTGCCTTAATGATAGTAACTTTTAAGGCTTTAGGAAATTTACCATTTATTATACATGTATTTGCAATGTGACATAAAATCCTAGAGATAGACAGGGATGACGCTTTTACTACTTTCGTTGTTATTCCGTCATAGCCTGTACTCTGAGTGTTTTTCAGAGACTGGATTAATTGATGAATTTCTGTCGGAGTAACAGGGCTCATAAACATGAAAGCGGATTTATTAAATTTGATGTGGTTAACGTTTTTATTATGTACATCTAGTTTTATATTCTTAGTAATATCGATATAGTAGTCGTTAAAAATTTGAGCTATTTCTGTTGGATTTGTAACAGCTCGATTCATATAATTTATTTTCTCAATTTGTTTTTCTAAAGGAGTATATGAATTATTGTGTTTGATAACTTTCCAAGTAGCTAAGCATTTATTTTTTGCATTTGCTATATAATAATTGTTTTGACTTTTTTTTTGTTAACTGAATAATTTATTTCAGTTCTACTATAAAGTTTGAATTTGTCTTTTGTTCTAGTATTAGGACTCTTACGAAAACTCCATAATTAACTCCTTTTCCTTTTACTACATAACTTGATACCTTTCGTGATCCATCTTGGCTTACCATTTAAGGAAATTTTAATTTTTAGACTCGGAAAACATAAGTCATAAAATAATTTATAGATGTCAAAGAAATAATCAAAGGCATCATTAGGATCGGAGGACAGAAACACTTCATAGTTTAGTTTTGATAGAGTTTATCATCTAATTAATTAAAATAAACTGTACTTTAAAAATAAATATTCAACGACCAGTTAAAAGTTACGCTTGACTAGAATTTCACGATACGGCGTACTCGGTATCCTGGAAATAGATTGATTTGATTTTATTCTGGTATTTTATTAAATACAATTTTGTAAACGTGTATGGTATATTTACCAGAGGGGCAAATGTGAGATTTTCCCCGAGTGAATATGTAAAAACGTAACGTGAAATTACATAGAATAAATGTGTTTACTCTCGCTATGACTAGATGGCGCTACTTCAATCTAAACTAGAGTCCGACCGAAACTGGTTTTCCGGCAGAAACCGAAACCGAATATTCGGCCCTGGCTTCAGTTTCGGCCGAAACCAAAACCGATACCGAAACTCATGTGGTCAAGTATAAAATTTCTTAAAATACTGAAATGTGATGTATTTTACACATTATGCTGCATTAACTGACTAAGTTTTACACATTATGCTGCATTAACTGACTAAGTTTTACACATTATGCTGCATTAACTGACTTTTTGAAGTTTTGTTGCTACGGAGCTATCAGAACGGTGCACGATAATTCCCGAACAGGGTCGCCAGTGTCCGCCATAGTGTTGCCGCGAGAAACGAAATTAGGCGAGCGTGCACGACTACTTCCGAAATCAGTTTCAGTTTCGGCAAAAGTTTCGGCCAATTTAGGCCGAAACCGAAACTGCCGCCGAAACTTGATTTTTGGCCGAAACTCGGCCGAAACCGAAACCGAACTTTCGGTCGGACACTCAATTCTAAACTAATATTATAAATGCGAAAGTAGCTCTGTCTGTGTGTTAAGCAATCACGCCTAAACTACTGAATAAGTTTAAATGAAGTTTGGTCTAGAACCTGAGAAAGGACAAAGGCTACTTTTAGGCGTGCTATATAATTTAGTTTATTGTTTAGTTTATGCCATGTAATAAAGTTTAGTCCCATATAATTTTGCGTTTCTAGGAGTTTAGTTGAATGTAAAATGAAACCTATTGTTTTATATTGTAAGGCTTGGCTTACACACAGTCGCTCACGGACACTCGCAAGCGTTCGCCGCGGATCGCTGTATCTAATTAACTACAGTATTCAAATATACCTAGTTCATCTGAAAGTGCTTCATTATTAGCAACCTTCTTGCTAAGTACAAAGTTAACCCAACTACTACTAAAGAGTTGCTAAACGTTAGTACATTTCTAAGCAGCAACTCGGCAACAAACTCATTCTACCTATACTTCATTTTTTCTTTACGGAAAGAAAAATGACAATTAAAATTTCATTCCTGTGAATATAAAAAAAAACTGGCCCAACAATTCTATAACAAAAAGAAACGTCATTCTTTTGTCCATAAAGAAAGAATGAACTTTACTCTGAATGAGTAATATATATGAGAAAAAGCTTATTTGCCTGGTACCTAACCACGATAATACTCCTCAGATCAGACCTGATGATTTATAATTTTTTTTGCACTTAATGGTCTTGAGAATGAAACCAAAAACATGTAAATTTTAAAATTAATGATTAAAAAACATTGGCCGGAGCCAAATCAAGCATAAAATATTTTTTTTTATTGTATTCTATATTTTTAGGTATCATAACTAGCTAACGCTTATAATGATCCGTATTATATTTTAATTTTAGTTTATCACCTTCGTAACCATCCAAGCCGGGGTCACCGTTATCAAGAATTAAACAATCACCGCGATAATATAGCATCAAAAATGACTGAAGAGAAAAAACTTTATCCAAACTATGACATGAACATTTGGTTTCGTACGTGTGAAGAAGAGGTCACTGAACCCCTGGCAGGAAAATTGTCAGGTCTGTTTAAGTAATTAAATACGCACTATTGTTTATCTTAAACCGGACTATAAATACCCCTTTGATTGTACTAATACACCTATTTATTTATCAAATTATTCCATTTTTCGTATTTTTTTGTTTGTGAAAACGAGAAGTTTTTAAACTTTTCAGGCACCATTCCGTCGTGGTTACAAGGCACTCTGTTAAGGAACGGGCCAGGTTGTAAGAAAATAGGCGACTGTGAATACCAACACGTGTTCGATGGACTTGCAATAATACACAGGTTTATTAATTATCTTGAGATTTATCTTAAACTGCGACATCGTTTTCGTAAGACTTCGAAATGGCAGTCACTATCCAATAATTTTCAAACTCCTTAGCTTACCGTGATCTCTTGCATCTCTGTAACTCTCAAATGGATGCTGATGCAGTTTGTTTTTATATACAAACATAAATTTACGCAGATACTTCCCTTGGAGGCATATAAATGGCCTCCACATATTGCCTATTGCCTGTGTAGGCCCCTTAGTGAACATCCATGAATGACTGGAATTTATTTAGATACGAATAAAGATTTAAATCCGATTAACTAATTTCATAGTAAAGAAAAAACATAACAATTACACTGCACATCGATTTTCTTTAACAATAAAAAATAAGTAAAAATACCATTACGGTTTTAGGTTCGCTGTGAAAGATGGCCGGGCGACATATCAGTGCAAGTTCTTACACACAGATGTTTACAAAAGGAACACGGCTGCTAAGCGAATTGTGGTGGCGGAGTTCGGCACTAAGGCGGTGCCAGATCCTTGCCGAACTATATTTGACAGGTATTATCCTCATCGGCCTAGTGTAAGAGCCCACTGCATGACTGATCTGGTTTCCTTTCTCCTACAAGTGATGTGGTATGTGGTTTGGAACTTAGAACCACTACATTGTGCCAATATGGGTAAACCGGCATAGGATGAAAATATTAATATAATAACGATCACTCTCAGTATCACGGAGTTATTACCGGAATCGACAGTTCATTCAAGGAGGAACATAATGTGTTCAGCAAGCCAAACTGCTTTTGATAACTAATCTTGTTTATGGGTTCAAAGATGTGGCTGTTGGGCTAAGCCGTGTAATAAGTAGATGTTATTGTTGGAATGATGTACTTAGATGTAGTTAGTAATTTATTAATTTTTCTACTTTCTGCGTAAACTGACATTTTTTATTTATTCATTACAAGTTAGCAAGACTGCAATCACACCTGACGGTAAGTGATGATGCAATCTAAGATGAAAACGGGTTAACTTGTTAGGAATAGGATAATATCCACACTCCTTCGGGTTCTACACGTTGTACCGGAACGCTAAATCGTTTACCGGTACGTCGTTGTCGAAGAGTGGTAACTAGCCACGTCCAAAGCCACCAACCAGACAAGGACCGATTTAGATAAAAATTTTTAACAAAAAATAGAACCGACTCAAAACGCACTAAAAAGTAAAAAATAACTGTGTCATTTAGTTGCTTTAATTTACTTAAGCATATCTATGAAGTCGGTGCCAGCCAAGTTTAAGGAACATTTATTTTACCTAGTAAAGAAGTTTGTGGGTTCTAGGTAACGTCCTTGAAAGTAGAAACCTTGGCTGGCACCGACTCCCAGATATGCTTAAGTAAATTAAAGCAACTAAATGACACAGTTATTTTTTACTTTTTAGTGCGTTTTGAGTCGGTTCTATTTTTTGTTAAAAATTTTTATTTCTTACTTTTTAGTGATTTATCGCCACATCACATACTCGTACTATACTGTCATAGTATATTATACGGCACTAGTAGCCACAAAGCTACCGATACCGAGTCAAAAACCGAAATCACTGTAAGCGTGCCTCCAAAATTTGAAGAGTTCCTTCAATTTCCCCAGGATATCATCATCAGATCCTAACATGAGGACAATGGGACCACCTTGGATATATGCCCTTTCTATTAACAAAAGAATTATCAAAATCGGACAACACTGTAAAAAGTTATGCGTGGTCATACATAAAAAAAAAAAAACAAATATACGTGTCGAATTGAGAACCTCCTCCGTTTTTTTTCGTCGGTTAAAAATGTAAATCAGCGCTGCCCGTCGAACCCAGGGCCTCCGTCTTATAAATACACCGCGCCACAGAGGCCGTCGAAACCGAGTTCCAAATTTCAAATTCAAATTCAAAATCATTTTTTTCAAGTAGGCCAATTATAAGCACTTTTGAAACGTCAAATTAGACTATTTGTAGTGACTACCACCGGCTCGGAAGGCAGGTCCTGTTGAGAAGAGCCAGCAAGAAACTCAACAGTTGCTCTTTTAAAATCATTAATTTTTACAATATTAACTGTATTGTTACATAAAATTATTTATTCTACTACTTGTGTGAAGTTGAAAGCTGATCCAATTCCGATACAATCACTCAACGAACGATTCATTCCAAAACTAAAACGTCTTTGTGTAATATGCAATTTATTTATTTATTTAAGCCCGAAATGCAAAATCTTACATAAGCATTTATATAATTACTATTATTTAGAACTTATCCCACAGCTGGGCAAAGGCCTCCCCCGTTCCTCTTCCATTATATTTTATCTAAGGTTGAACGAATCCATTGTGTGCCTTCGAAGGCAGTTAGATCGTCCTTCCACCTGGTGACGAACCTGTCCCTTTTTCTTTTAGCGGCTCTTGGACACCAGGATGTGTTTGTCGTATCTACTCCAGTTTTAATTTGGTCCTCTTGCAATTGCGAGTTTAAATTGAAGCATTGGGTGAATTTGTTTGACCAGTTTGGGTGACTTTGGAGCTAGGATATAGGACTTTTCGTAAAAAAATAGTATTATAAATATTTAATTATGTAGACAAGGACCTTGACTTTTTCCTTGGCAAATTGTTAGCACTTACTACATTGTTATTCGGACATTTTACAGTAATTTATATAGTGGCACATTTGACATTAAGTAGATGTATTGTTGTTGTAGAATATCATCCGTCTTCGATTTCAACGTGCCACTAACAGATAACACCGTGGTCTCCGTGTATCCTTTCGGCGATCAAATCTACGCCATGACAGAAGTGCCTGTACTATATCAGTAAGTATAAATCGTATCTTTCGGCGGCTTATTCATATAATATAATAATTAATAAAACAGAAGAGTTACTTTGTTTATCAAACATGAGGTTTTATAGCTACATGATAATAATATGCGAGTGAAACCGCGGGGCACAGCTAGCTATGATCATATTATGAGATAGGTGTTATTTGCACGACTATTAATGTATCAATTAGTGTATCTTCAAGTATACTTACAGTAGCTGTAGCATCGTAGTAAAACACGCGACGATTTGATATGAAATCTACGATTGGTGGGCAATTACTAAAGGTATCACTTATCAGCGCAGACAAGACGGCGACGTTTCGCTGACAAACCTTGAGTATAGGTTTCAGTCATTCCTGATTTATCTAAATGTAGTTGGTCAATCATGGACGACTCAAGCCTATCAATGACAAAGCTGTATCAATGACAAAACTAAATATCATTTAGGATTACGTCACGTCTCGTAAAATCGTAATTACTAGTATATCACTGTATATACGGTCACGCGCGTCAATTGGTGTTAATAACTTAACATTTCGGGAGTTTTGAATCCCTATATATACCTAAAATAAAAAAATACTTCACATTAATTGAATCTTTAACTTTGAATGGAATCCTTTCGTCTCATCTGTTTCAACTTTATCTCTGTCAACCTAACAGCCCACTACGGGGCCATCCCCAGTCCTTGTAGGAGAGAGGAGACCCACCAACTCAGCTCATATGCGGGTGTAGGTGACAATGTCTAAACCGACCGTCGGAGACGATGGCTTAACTTGCTTTCCGAGCCACGGGGGTTACAACTTCCTGATTCCGAGCTTAGAAATTACTGAAAATGTATTTTATTTTAAGACTCTCTAAGTAAGTAGACTAAGTACTTAATACTCAGAATTATTTCACGACCCGACCGACGATAGGATTGGAACCCAGGACTCGTCATTCAAGCCACATAGGCCAACAATTTTGTTCCCTTGGTTTTCTAAATTTACTGGACTAATGTGTATATTATTCTATTTCAGAGTAGACCCAAAAGGTCTGGAGACTTTAGGGCAGAAGAGTCCACCACGCTCCCTAATAGTGTTCCACACGGCCCACCCTCACGTCATGTCCAACGGTATAAACCTTACTTATTTTGTTTACTTGCAGTTTTAAAAAGCAATCTGAGGTTTGGGTTGGCAACGTAACCCAAAAATTCACCAAAATAAACAGGCATGATCCAGTTTCATCCGATTTTCGCGATAATTGGCAATAATATGATTATTCATGATATGTGTTCATAATGAACATTTTCGAGCAGTGAGTTGGAAATTGTGATATTAAATCTCACAATCTGTGGCTATGACATATAATGATAATGAGAGATTGTATAGGTGTCAACGTAGAACTTGATTGTTTTTCATATAACTTTTTTATTTGTTTCAGGTGATTTATACAACGTGGGGTTAAGCACTGACAAGGGTTACGTTGTAGTCAAATTTACAAACAATGGAAAAGGTAAAGTACTAAAAGCCTTTACAAATATTTATAATACGTACTATACTATTTTTGTTAGTATTGTTTTCTCCTATGAGAAAATTGACCAAAGCTTTCAATTAAAACACCTGGACTGTAACTACTGGACTGTAAGACTTTTAGATACAATTTAAATTTTTTACGTATTAATTAAAAAATAAATGAAAAACATGAGGTATAACACCACCGATTTCCCGATTTAATGAAAATTTCCGGAAGAAAGAAAAACTCAAAATTATTTTACGAACGAAACTATTAGTTAGATATTAACTTTAGCTTAGCTATGGCCTACCATACGAACTTGGTATCTATTTACCCTATGTGATTTTAAAAAAGTTTCATATCATAATAATAGAATACTTGTTTCAGGTGACATGTTTGAAACTACAGAGATAGTGGGCAGCGTAAAGCCTAGGTGGAAACTAAATCCGTCATACATGCATTCATTCGGTAATACATTCTAAATTAATTATTATATGTAATGCTGATATAAGCCCAACTGTTATATAATTTATCTATATACCAATATAATAACCACTCACATTCCAGATATACGTTATTTAGGCATCTTTCTATGAACAAGATTCTTTTGAAATATTTTCTGAGCAGAATGGTAGCAGGTGGGAACCAAATAGTATAATGATTTAGTCAAACTGCGGACGAGACAAGACGTGACGAGCGCCGGTGTTATGTATTAGTTAATATAGAAACATGTCAACTAGAACGTACACAACAGCTCAGTTTGATATTTTCTATATTAGTAAACTAGTAGGTGCATTTCTAATCAAGAACTCAAGCCAGCGTCGCGTTGCCATCCCGTCCCGTCCACTGCGTGAGGGATCGTCTATTGTTCTTCAAGCAACTGTTACGTACTAACACTCTGCCCGTGTTTCTAATTTTTTTTTCTCGTTTCGCTGTTTTAAATAGGCATATAAATTGTAATTGCAGGTATCACCGATAACTACTTCATTATCATCGAGCAGCCGCTATGCATATCTCTGTTAAACCTGGCCAAGTGGATCATCTTCACTGAATCATTCTCCACTATATTGGCCTCCTATCCAGAATACGAGGTATGGATTCGTTAATTGAAAAACATGACGTTCGGGACTCTTCGACTCTGCACCAATGCGAGTTTACATATTATTTGAAAAATTGCTGAAAATTTCTTCCCATGGGACTTTGGCTTAAAAATTTTAAAATAGTACTAGTAGCCGTGTGCTAATGTATATGTTACCATCAAAACCCGTTTTCTATTAAAACGTATATTTCCTAGCTGAAACTAGTTATTTCTGACTGATAAGATCTCGTGGATTCTGTATGCTCGGATTTTGAATTAATTATAGTTTTTATCTAACGTTAACTTCACGATGTTACCCACAATACTTTCGTTCTGGTTGTATTTCCAGTTTTTGCAAAAGCATGAAAACTAGTTCTAACTAGGAATAACGCGTTCTAACCCAGAACAGATTTAACCGATAACATATATTATTTTTATAAACGTATTGTTTAATATCTTTTCCTTTAATCAGACAAACATCTACCTCATACATCGAGAGACTGGTGAAACAAAGCAGTACAGTGTAGACAACTTATTCTTCATGCATATAATAAATTGCTTTGAGCGTGATGGGAACGTAATCCTCGATCTGTGCACCTACAAAGATGGCAAGCTTTTAGACGCCATGCACCTAGCAGCTGTCAAGGTAAGCTTTTAAAGTAACCTAAACTATAAGAAGAAAATACAAAACAACTATCTGTAGCAAAATTGATATGTGGTGATAAAATAAGCACAATACAAAACAAAAATCTGTTTTCTTACATGTTCTGTTGTTTGTTCGCATTAATGTTTAGAATAGCTAATTATTCGAAAAGCCGACGAATCCATGCGACATAGTCACTCAGACCCGACTCTGATAGTATAGAAGTATAGAGTTAACATTGTATAAATAGTCAGCATCCCAGCGGATGCTCCCGTTTTAGAGTGAAATGTACCTAGAGAGTATTCTGTCGGATCTCGGTGACTTTGTCGTTTGGATTCGTTGGATTTTGGGCTACAATAAAATTGATATAATTAATTTGTTCCACAGTCAATGCAAAGTAACCCGGACTACGGTCAATGGTCCAAGAGTCGTCCCAAGCGTGTAACGATTCCACTAGACGCACCGGGTACCAAAGTTGAGACCAAACTCATCATAGATTTTGGTGTCGAGACGCCGAGACTTAATTACAACACATACAATGGTAAACACAACACTTACACAATATTATTTTTTTAATAGGTTTTGTTATTAGAGCAACAAGACTTATTAACATTTAATAAATAGGCAAGCAAGAATCAAGTGCCGTCCAAATATTTATGCCCTTTAACCTGATATTAAGGTAATATTACACAATTCAACCAAATTGAATCAATCCCATTGAAAAGCATTGAACATTAGAAACTTAGGTTTAGATAGGGTTTAGTTATGTTAGAAGAAAACTCGTCACTCTTTCCGCACTAAGGTTGTGTAACAAGACTAGCAGTTATGGAAATTAATTAAAATTTTTTTTTTTAGGGCGGCCATACAAATATTTCTATGGAATAGGATCTGATGTAGATACAGGAAACGCTGGAACGGTGAGTAAAACTGGAAGTACCTATCTAGAAAAAAGTTTTTCGTTAATAATACGACTGGATGCTTTCAGATTGCGTTGAGCACCAAAACGAATCACTCTATTTGAGAGATAAAAATTAACTGTAATAGAAAAAAGTTAACCTATATTGATAGACATACACTGACACAAACTTATCACACTAGCCACTTACACTACAACATACAAGTTCTGATTCAAAAGTTTTTCCATAGACTGGACTCGACTTTACATTTGTTTTAGTATAATTGATACGTAACATTATTTTCACTTCACTTTCAGCTTCTAAAAGTAAATGTAGAAACGGGCGAGTACAAACTATGGTACGAAGAACAATGTTATCCGAGCGAACCCATATTCATTCCGCATCCTGAGGGAAAGGTAACTTTTATATTATTCAATATCACACTTTCGTGCATGATTATTTTACGTAAAACATCTAACTACAACCTATATAAAAAATCTAATCATTTTTGTAAGGCAATTAAAAAAAGGGGATTAATGTTTGTACCCATAGAATACTCAATGTGTGCCTTGAAAATGTAGACAAAACATAAAAATGTCAAAAAATTGCATAGGAATAATTTACTGGAAAAAATTTTACTGGTCCTTCTCCGAGGTACTTTATTTCTGTTTTTCAAAAATGTTGATTATTATATTTGAATGGTTTACAGGAAGAAGACGATGGCGTTGTTCTCAGCTCAGTGATATGGGGTAAAGACGACCACGCAGTCACTTTGCTGGTTTTAGATGCGAAATCTTTTGAAGAGCTTGCGAGGGTAGATTTTGTCACTCCCTCGCAGACTCCCCGCTGCTTCCACGGCTGGTATTTGCCTGATCAGGCGTCAGTTAAATGATTGTGATGTAGATAAGGCCGTACAGCCATTACAATTTATGAGTACCTAGTTAAGAAGCTAAATGTTTACAAGACTTATTAAAATAAGAAAGGCGTTCGAAGATTAGTGGCCTGACCAGCTGTTTCGAAATTTAAACTGACTTATAAAAATTTCAACATGCAAAGCATTTTCGGAAAAACCAAGGTGGCGACTTGTATTTTTTGCTTTATTTTTTTACTTTATAATACGCATTATATAGACACCTAAAATTTATGTTTTCGAAACGTTTTGAAAGCTTTTATTTTGTATCTGAATTGACCAATATATGTAAGTTGTTTTATATTCTAATTATTTAATAATATTAAAACAATATACAACAGTAATTAAATTAATTATATTTTTAAAATAAATGATTGTTTATTATTTCGCACAAAATGAGCTCCTATAAAAATTTAACCTTGTCACCTCAGTAACAATAAATTAAAATATTTTTCTGTAACTAATATAGTATTATAAAGGATAAATTACGCAAAATATTTCCTTATCATATCCCATAACCGTCTTATTGCATAACTCATGAGCACATTGTAACAATGTATTATCCTTATTCTTAACGTAGCCTACTTGCACAATGCTCGTGTATATTCCTGTGGCAATTATTGTATTCCTAATAATCCTAAGATTATATTTAAAATCATGTGTGAAAAAGTGTACGTGCAAAACAACATTAGTTGGAAAGACAGTTATAGTGACTGGCGCAAACAGCGGGATTGGATATCACACTGCATACAAATTAGCAGCAAAAGGAGCCAGAACAATACTCGCGTGCAGAAATGAAAAACGAGCTCAAGCAGCGATAGAGAAAATCAAAACTGGTACAGGTAATAAGAAAGTCATCTACAAACACCTGGATTTAACGTCGCTGCAATCCGTCCGTGATTTTGTCGATGATGTAATGAAAACAGAAGATCGTCTCGATGTGTTTATAAATAACGCTGGAGCGTGTGCCCTTGAGAACAAATACACGAAAGATGGCATCATAGAAGGAATGCAAGTCAACCATTTTGGGCCATTTCTGCTGACACTGCTTCTAATACCTTTGTTGAAAAGTTCTCGACCAAGCAGAGTTGTGAACGTAAGCTCCTTGATTCACCTATTAGGATGTGTTGATTTCAAAAATTTTAACGAAAAGAGATCGTGCAGACCCATTTTGTATGCGGATAGCAAGTTCTGCAATCTGTTAATACAACAAGAATTTGCGAGGCGACTTGAGGAAATGGATGTAGTGATAAACTCAGCGCACCCTGGCATCATTATGACAAACATTTTAGGGGAGCTGAATCCGTTATTTGAAGCGTTTTTGACCTTTATGTGCTGGATGAGTCCCAGGTCTACCGAAGATGGAGCTGAGACAATCGTTTATTTGGCTTTATCTGAAGAATGCGGAAATGTTTCCGGAAAGCTCTATATAGATTGTAAAGAAAGATATCTGTTATACAAAGCAAGAGACCCGAATCTAGCGAAAAAACTTTGGGAATTATCCGAAAATGTAGTTAAAGACTATTTATAAAAAAATATATTATTTAGGTAACTATTTTTATTAAATGTTAGGATTTACTAATAAACATTTTATTATTTTGCTGCCCAATTTCTATTCCTTACAATTTTATAAGAAACTAGCAGTCGCCCGCGACTTCGTCCGCGTGAAAACCTCTTAGGTACCCTTCTAGTTTTAAAGACAGACTTTCATACAAAATGTGTTAAGGCACATATAGTGTGCTCATTCCCCGCTCCCCCTCTCAATTTAATTTTTTTATAGTTTCCCGTGAAGCAATATTCTCCGTCCCGTCCCGTGTACTAAAGGTCTACATTTTTGTTAAACATTGTATGACATTTCAGTACATTAACATTAAAAATATATATTTATGGCAAGCTGATGGGTATAAATTGATATTAAATAGTATATTTCACTCTTGAGTCTAGCCTTCAGAATAAACAAAAATAATTTTACAATCCGACACGCAGATAGAGATTAGCCCGTTTAAACAAACGAACAAACTCTTCCGTGTATTAAATAGATATTTGAACAAAGATCGAATTCTTAATTCATCATCGTATATATAACATAGATCTAAACTCCCCTCCCGCACGCGCGCCCCCGCCTTGGTGACGCTCACTTCGCAACGCAGAAATAGTAATATTTTAATTTCGCCATAACTTCAAAACCAAACGTCCAATTTTAATCTTTTAAATACCAAATATTATGTACATAAACTGTACTTAGTGATGAAATAATTTATTTTGATAAGGATTAATAGCATGAGTAAAATAAATGCGTTTAAATGGAGTCCAAAAAAAATTAAGATTTTAAATAAAAAAATGGTTGTTGTGCCTCACTCGACATAGATAGGTATAGTGTGTCGCGGACTTTTGTGTAGATATTTATAAGATCTCCAATTAATTAGAACATTTTATGGTTCTATCTTTTATAGTTTACGCAGCGTACGCAAAATAAGTAACTTTTCTGGTTGATTTTTTACACCTTGTGTCCGAAAAACCCAAATATTTTACGGAACCCTAATTTTTTCCAAAATAAAATTTAGCCTATGTTACTCGTGGATAATGTAGCTTTCGAATGGTGAAAGAATTTTTAAAAACGGTCCAGTAGTTTTTGAGCCTTTTCATTACAACCAAACAAACAAACAAACAAACAAACAAACAAACAAAGTTTTCCTCTTTATAATATTAGTATAGACAACCAAACAAACAAACAAACAAACAAACAAAGTTTTCCTCTTTATAATATTAGTATAGATTAAACAAATGTTACAACTTACAGTAAATGGAACTTATCATGCTAACCATTATTATAAGAAAAAAATTGGCAAAATACGTAATCAGATTTGGACTTGAAGGTTCTATACAAATTTGAAGATAATTAAGTAATATCCCTGAAGTTCTTATTTACATTCATAAATTAAGGTAATGCCTTATAATAAAGTAGATGAGCCTAGCAAAAACAAATAGCAATCATTTTTAGAATGCCGTGGCAATGGCTATAGTTATTAAATTCATTTCATAACATTTGATTGATTTTTATTTGCTTAATAAAAAAATATTATGTCAATTGTAAATTAGGTAATACTTTAAAAGCTGGACATTGTTTACTACTATACAGAATTGTACAGATTGTCTTTATCATGTTGTTGTGCGGCAAACAGCAGGACTCCTCAAAACCTCTCCCCAAATGTGAGAGCATTTAGAGCTTAAAACTACCACGCCGCTCCAATGCAGGTTGGTGGGCAGTGACAGTATTTGACTATTTAACGATGACCTTAGAATTAACAACGTAGATGCGTTGTTAATTATAAGATCTGAAAAGTTAATCATTGTTTGAAGAAGTACCTACCACAAACTACTCAAATGTAAAATATATTTTTTGTCATGTCAAGCCCGATATGGCACAGCCTGACCGAGAACTGGAACCAGAGTTTAAATAAATGTATATTAGAGAAATTGACACATACAAACATTTTTCAAATGTTTCTATTTCTCAGTATCATCATTATCCTTATCAGCCTATTGAACGGCCCACTACAGGGCTTAGGGTGATAATGTTTCTTTTATTAACGATCACTATCAAATGTTGATGATAGTGACCGGGACCGACGGTTTAACGTGCTCTCCGAGGCACGGGGGTGTAACACCACCAACTTCCAGACTCCGGGCTTGGAATGTACTGAACATTTCATAGAAGAATGAAAAGGCTCAGAATTATTCCACGACCCGACCCAGGGATCGAATCCAGGACCTAGTGATCAAAGCCACATAGTTTAATCACTAGACCAGCGAGGCAGTCGTATTTGCTAGTTACTAAAAATTAGGCGCACTTAACTGAAAATTATTAGTACTAGAATATCCAAATGTAGGTATTAATGTATTTCTCAGTACAGTTAAAAGAAAACATGATTTACAATAATCATCATTATATCAAAGATTTCTGACTCTAAGAACAATGAATTATTTATTAGGTACAACCATGGTGCAGCAAACCAAGGTATGACACGTCTGAGATCAATGATTTTTACCCGACTGCGTCAGAAGGAGGGTTATGTTTTTCGAGCGTATGTATGTATGTATGTATGTATGTATGTCTATTTCTTCGGCACGCGCTACAGCCTTAACGACTGAACGGATTTTGACATGTGAGGTGTCGTTCAATTTGTAAAAATTGTGGTAGTGACATAGGCTATATAAATTTTCAAAACGGCGGCTGTAAATGGGGGAAAAAAGGGAGGATGTGTGTATATCTTTCTTTTATCTTAGCAATATGGGTATCAAATGAAAGGTTGTAAAAAGACCATTTCAAAAATATAAATATCATATCATGTTTATAATGCCGTTTTAACAAAAAATGGCATAAAGTGTACCGAGTCATTTCTATACAATAAACTAAAACAAAAAAGTCTCAAATAAAATTATTATTATAAAAACAAAAAACCCGACTGCTTAGAAGTTATGAACTGAAAAAAGAAAAACATGGATCACTATATCTATATAAAATTCTAAATACTTTATGGTGTTGCAGGCGGGGACAAACGTAGTTTTGGTAGATCTTTCTTTCCCAGGTAGTAAAGTATTTTGTCCACGCCTGCAGCACCATAAAGTATTTAAAGTTTTATATAGATATAGTGATCCTTGTTTTTCTTTTTTCAGTTCTTAACTTCTAAGCAGTCGGGTTTTTTGTTTTTATAATAATAATTTTTTACGTACGGGTACATGATACGTAATATATGATAAAAAAAATTATTTCTTAGCGATCTTTAATTATGTAATATTGTTAACTAAATAATAGTAATTAAAGATCTAACCATGAATGTTTATGATTCGTTATTAACCAAGAAGTAAAAATAGAAAAATTAGTAAGTAGGTATAATTATTTTAATTTGTTGTATTTTGACTTGCAATATGTCGACAATTAAATCCTAACCAAACCTGTCATTATTTTGTTTGGAACAAGAAATTTAATTATACCAACATTATTTTAGTGCTTTTGATTGTCCAATCACTCGGCATTTGACTGGCTCTTGATCCAATATCCAAACATAGGGTCTTATACTGTTGACTAAAACTTTTCTATATACAACAATCTTTTTTGTCGGCAGGGTGGCAACTAACTCCCACCAGCTAGATCTGAACCAATTAAGAAAATCTCAGTCGATCCAGCCGGGAATCGGACCCAGATCCTAAGACTTAAAGATCCACAGCGCATTCCAATGCACCATGGAGGTCGTCTCTCATACTTTAGGCGTCATCTCGTGGTTCAAATATTTGATATTTTTTCTTTTATCATTATTTATCTGCCCATATAAATAAAAATGTGTGTAATTTCCAACCAACAGCTTTTTACTGAATACATATGAAAGTTTACGGTACAAACATAGATTAAAGACAACGAGATGGAACCCATGGCGTGTTCGCTCGTGTGACAGCAAGATAGCCTTATTGACATGACATGTCAACATTGAAAGTACATCATGAAAGGTTTCGTTTTAAAATATTGCAAAATACGAAATATTACTTTATATAAGATAGTTATTATAAGATAGTTAAGTAAACGCATAATACATAAAAATTGCTAAAAAAACAATAAATAAAGGCTTTAAATCATCAATCAATGAAGTTTATGCTTACTTACGAATAAAATGTTATTTCTTCGATTTTCTGTTCGCCAACCCACCATAACACGATAACGTTTCAATTATTAGCGTAACAGCAAAGTTATACCATTTTTCAGTAAATTTAATAAAAAGCTAATAACTGCTCAGATATTATGTCCTTCGTTTGTCACAAACCCTTCTCTTGGCAAACAATAAAAACGAACACGCTGAAAGTGACAAAAAATAGTCTTGTGTCACTTTCTAATAAAGACCGAATGAAATAAGTCTGTCACGCTCTTGACCTATAGCTACGTTATGACTCCATCTAGTGGTCTTTAATCTATGGGTATAAAGATGTACGGTACTAGACAGGAGGTACTTATCGAAATTAAAAAATCATCAAAAATGTTGAAATTTTTCTTGTCTTTTAGCTAATATCTGAAACCACCAGTCGAATTGTAAAAATCGTTTATGTATATGATAGCCGGGCTGAAGAAGGTTTTAGTACAGTATTTGTCTAGGTTTTGAGTAAACTGGCTCTAATATAACGATAGTTGCAGGAAGTAGCGCGCCGCCGAAACTTTTAATGAAAACGCTGACTAAGCCCTTTTTCTTTAAAAAAAGTCAAGCATTATTATTATGGTGTTTTTGGATGGTTTCCATACATTATTTTCCTTGCGAGTGAAGTGGTCTGCTAGTTATTATATAAATTAATCTTAGGATCATAAGGTATCCACCACAATGTCCATAATGATAACAAAATGGTATTTGTTACTTCAATCGGAATAATTAACGATACAGTCATTATCGAGAATCGTTTATTTTTCGTGAATTAGGCTCCAAATAAATAGGAGTACTTATTGTAATTGGAATTTTATATTGTTTCATTTGCTTTAACGGTGTCAGCCTATACACATCGTACCCAACGTTTTCTGTTCACACTTTACGGTGGTATGAAAAAATAAATACCATCGTCTCGTTTCTTCGTTTAGATAATAAGCTGCGATTTAATAGAAAATGGTTTTTATTTAGCTTTTAAATAGTTGAAATATAAAATAACGTTACACTAATTTATTAAGTATATTAGGCAGGCCCAAACAATAAATATTAAGTTTCAAATAAAAATAGTAGAACTAAAATTGTACATAAGAAAGGACTCTTGACCTTTTCCTCCATTAAAAATTAACTGAGTTAGAGAGGTTTTCAGTGTAATTGGAAAATGTATGAAGTATTTTGTATGGACCAATAACTGGCCGCCATTTTGATTTTTAAAATTAAATTAAACAGATTTTTAAATTTTATCATAGATAAATTCCGGCGCAGTTGGGTATAGGTAAGAACATACCCAGCTGGGCCGTATGTAGTTAATACTTAATTTTTCTATCATGTCAACCCTCATAAGTAGGTAGCTTTTAAAAGTTACGAAGGTCTGGCTTTCATTCCTCGTTCATTATATTAGTAATCTGATTTATTTATACTACAGTACAATGTTAGCAACTAACAGAATATTATACTCAGTTGCTACGATGAATGAAATTGAAAGAAATATTTATGGGAAAAGACTTTAATTTAGCTTTGTTTGTTTCTCAATTCTCGTTGACTATTGACTTTATTTTTCAGTGTTTCATTAAAATTCCGCTTAGGTATATAGTTTGTACTATATATTTAACTATCAGCTTATATAAGCTTATTTAACTATCATCTTTTACAACGACAGGCTAGAGATCAATCTTTATACCTGAAAATATTTATACAGCTATTTTTGGAGAAACCTAAAACTGTTGTCCGGCCAGTTTTTTTACAATTATTAAGAATTTGCAAATAATTATAGTAGTTTGATTTTTCAACATTAAAAGGTCATAATCCTACTGTAATAATATTACTTTTAATTGTAAAAAAATAACTTTTAATTAAAAATACTATATTTTGGAAATATTTGAATTATTAATTTACTAGACGTCTCCTTCACAGACTTATTATTACACAATATAAATATTTTTCAACTCAAAAGTTTCACAGGTTTAATCAAAATATATTTTATGTTACTTACAAATTGTCTCTGTAAGTTGAACACTGTATACTATTAACAGACGCCCGGTCCGTTGTGAATAGGCAGACAGTATTAAACTAAGCGAGTCAATACAAAAGCCTAATTACAATAGGTATTTATTTCGAGTCTATGCGTTTCAAATAAACAAAGATACTGGATAACGTATCGTTAATCATTTCGAATTATCAATTTGGGTATAGGCTGAAAAAAGTGTAGTAGGTACCTGTTGCTTTAGTATACACTTACATGATCTATCATTTTTGAAGCAAACCTTAAAAGATACGAGTATTTATTTATTCATTTATTTATTTATTCATTTATTGTAGCATTCATGCACATAAAAATACACATGAGGCCCTGTTAGGGCGTCGCTAACATTATTTACATATTACAAGATATATATCGTCACATACACATTTATCATATTTATAAATTATCAATAACTAAAATACATTAAATTAAATTATATGTTTAATATTAGGTCACTAAATATAGTTAATGTCAAGAAAAGTATAATGTCAAGTAATGTATAAAGATAATGTCATAATTATAATTTAGTAAAGTTAGTGGGTGAATAATATCCTAGATAGGTTTTCAATTAAACATTAGATATGAATATGATGTCAAGGTGCAATGAGTATATTAGAAAAATTAAACTTGTAATCAATTAATTGTGCACAAAATTCAGTCAGTTATTCCGTTACATTCTCCAAAGCATTAAAGCGTTTTATTTACATCTCCACTTAATTCATGCTTTAAACCCTAAGGTTCTATTACATATAATTAAAGCAATATTATTTTATGAGGTGATGCCTGCGATTATGCGTAAATTTAGAATTTTTGCTATCAACCTTGCCTGTAGAACGGAAAAAATAGTTTTTCGGGATAAGGCGAACCCTATATTTCAACTCAGAATCTAATCTAACTCCTTTCCCAAGCGCCAAATTTTGCCTTTATAATTTTATTGTAATTTAAAGGCCTTCAAAGTCAAAATGTTCACATATTTAAATCAAAATTGTTATATCTTTTTTATTTACTTACATAATGTCCTTGGTACCATCATCATCAAAAATTTTTTACTTTTCTTGTATAACACTGGTGTTTTTCTAAAGATAGGTACATACATAAAGTTTAACTGGGCAAATCACAGCCCATCGTTTTCGCTATTGTCTTTAATCTATAATAATAGTATAAAGCTGACGAGTTTGTTTGTTTGTTTGTTTGAACGCGCTAATCTCAGGAACTAGGTACTAGTTAGAATTGAAAAATTATTTTTGTGTTGAATAGACCATTTATCGAGGAAGGCTTTAGACTTTATATAACGCCACGCTGCAACTATTAGGAGCGAAGAAATAATGGAAAATGTGAAAAAAACGGGGAAAATTATTCATCCTTGAGGGCTTCCGTTGCGTGCGCTGCGAAAACGGTTTAAGATACCAAAGAATTGTTCCTCTTGAAATGATCTAAAAAAATACAAAATATCGATAATCGATACCCATATTGCTAGGATAAAAGAAAAAAATGCACACGTCCCCCCTTTTTTCCCCCATTTACAGCCGCCATTTTGAAAATTCATATAGCCTATGTCACTTCCACAATTTAGCCAAATTCAACGACACCTCAAATGTCAAAATCCGTTCAGCTGTTTAGGCTGTAGCGCGTGCCGAAGAAATGGACATACATACATACATACCTACATAAATACATACATACGCTCGAAAAACATAACCCTCTTTCTGACGCAGTCGGGTAAAAAGGAGCCTGTATGGGTTCCAAACTAGTTGAGCACTATCCGACATTAGTTACATGAGATCGACCGTTTTTCTATTTAAATAAATAATAGATTATGAAAAAGAAAATTGCTCAAATTGGTCTACCATTGAACAAACATGATAAACTTTAAATGTTATTCAAATTCTTTGTCGCTTTTCAGTGTCGTATGTTTTTATGATTTTTTATGCATCCACATGATGCACGTTTTTTGAGAAAAATATGAATTATTTAATTCTAATATCTTCTAATTTTCGTCATAACTAAGTTAATTAATAAATGAAAAAAATGCTAGAAACTAAATTATACGGTAATTACTAATAGCTTGCTTTATAACATAGTTGCTTTAGTTATCAATATAATGAAGGATTATTATGTTCAATAAAGATGATTGATTATTATAGTAGATTGCAAATTATTATCAAATGCTTATCATTTGATAAGTACAATGTAGTAGTACTGATTGTTTTAGTGGCGATGTAATAACGATGTTGTTCGAACTATCTATCGATGAGTTTACATCTATAGTAAAATAAATGAAAATACAAACAAAGTCTAAAGAACAAGTGTCTATGCTATATATTTATTGTAAACAATATAACAAAAACAATTGGTATGTTTACCATAAAAACACTTGAAACACGACTCCACCCGACACTTTGAAATATAAAAACAGCCAGGGATGTATTCTTTCACTTTCACAAAAAAAAGGGGGCAATAAAACAAACATTTGCACTCAAAATCTACAAATAATATTGTTTTATATTTTAAACTAGCAGACGCTCGCGACCTCGCCCGCAAGCAACATATATAGTCGTGTAGCAAGGATATCAAACTTAAAAAAAAAATAGAAGTGTCATTTAGTTGCTTTAATTTACTTAAGCATAGCTAGGAGTCGATGCCAGGCAAGTTTAAGGAACATTTATTTAACGTAGTAAAGCAGTTTGTGGGTTATAGGTAATGCCCTTAAAGTAGAAACCTTGGCTGGCACCCACTCCTAGATATGCCTAAGTAAATTAAAGCAACTGAATGACATAGTTATTTTTTACTATATAGTGCGTTTTGAGTCGGTTCTATTTTTTGTTAAAAAATTTTATTAACCGACGAAAAAAAACAGAGGAGGTTCTCAATTCGACACGTATATATTTTTTTATATGTATGACCACGCATAACTTTTTACAGAGTGGTCCGATTTTCATAATTCTTTTTTTATTAGAAAGGGCATACATCCAAGATGGTCCCATTGTCATGTTAGGATCTGATGATGATATCCTGGGGAAATTGGAGGAACTCTTCAGATTTTGGAGGCACGCTTACAGCGATTTCGGTTTTTGTCTCGGTATCGGTAGCTTTTTGGCTACTAGTGCCGTATAATATACTATGACAGTGTAGTACGAGTACGTTACGAGGCGATAAATCACTAAAAAGAAAGAAATAAAAATTTTTAACAAAAAATAAAACCGACTCAAAACGCACTAAAAAGTAAAAAATAACTGTGTCATTTAGTTGCTTTAATTTACTTAAGCATATCTAGGAGACGGTGCCAGCCAAGGTTTCTACTTTAAGGACGTTACCTAGAACCCACAAACTGCTTTACTACGTAAAATAAATGTTCCTTAAACTTGGCTGGCACCGACTTCATAGATATGCTTAAGTAAATTAAAGCAACTAAATGACACAATTATTTTTTACTTTTTAGTGCGTTTTTAGTTGGTTCTATTTTTTGTTAAATTTTTTTTGTATTTGACATTAGACTGATGATAATGTCCCGACAGGAATGGTACTTCGTGAGTGAAACCGCGGACCTACGCTAAATAAAATATTATAATACGGACCTAAATAAAATCCTGTGGCACGTCGTGATGTATTTAAACATTAAATACTAAGAAACACTAAGAAATTCTTAAATAATTAATATTTTTAACAAAAAATAGAACCGACTCAAAACGCACTAAAAAGTAAAAAATAACTGTGTCATTTAGTTGCTTTAATTTACTTAAGCATATCTATGAATTCGGTGCCAGCCAAGTTTAAGGAACATTTATTTTACGTAGTAAAGCAGTTTATGGGTTCTAGGTAACGTCCTTGAAAGTAGAAACCTTGGCTGGCACCGACTCCTAGATATGCTTAAGTAAATTAAAGCAACTAAATGACACAGTTATTTTTTACTTTTTAGTGCGTTTTGAGTCGGTTCTATTTTTTGTTAAAAATATTAATTTCTTACTTTTTAGTGATTTATCGCCAAGTACCGTACTCGTACTATACTGTCATAGCATATTATATGGCACTAGTAGCCAAAAAGCTACCGATACCGAGTCAAAAACCGAAATCGCTGTAAGCGTGCCTCCAAAATTTGAAGAGTTCCTTCAATTTCCCCAGGATATCATCAGCAGATCCTAACATGAGGACAATGGGACCACCTTGGATGTATGCCCTTTCTAATAAAAAAATAATTATCAAAATCGGACAACACTGTAAAAAGTTATGCGTGGTCATACATAAAAAAAAAAAAAAAAAAAAAAAAAAAAAAAAAAAAAAACACAAATATACGTGTCGAATTGAGAACCTCCTCCGTTTTTTTTTCGTCGGTTAAAAAAAGCAATTTTTATAACAACATTAATTAATATTGGAATGCATCAGGCGTTATCATAAATCGATGTTAAGGTATAAAACGACGAAATACCGAACATGTGATTGGAATGCAATCACATCGTTGCTTGTGACCATACACCTAAGGGATTACTCACACTTATTCAGTTCTATACAGTGTATGTCGATAGAAAACAACAACTTTGTATGGAGACGCGTTCGCATCAGTTTAGCTTTCCGCGTCTTCAGCTTTCGCTGCAAACAAGTATCAAATGAGGACAGTGTGACCAAAATCATTCAGCGAATGGAGTTGAATAAGTGCAATCAGTCCCTAAATCACCGGTAGGTATGTTACAGTATTTTTCTAGTGCTAATGTTTTATGAATGAAGCAGAAATAATTACGCCTGACACTTAGATTAATAACGTGTACAGACGGAGAAAAATTGGGCCATGAATTAATGTTCCTGCGAACAAAGTACGTTCGAAGCGGCGTGCTTAAAATTTATAAAGGTTAATTATTATAATAAAAAATAATGTTTAATGGTTTGGTCACAAACCATACGTTCAGTATCGGATAAGCGATATTCAATAGATAAATAAAAGATATTTCTATCAAAATAAATTTAGCTATTGTTAATTTTTTAGCCAGAATCAGGGTTTAAACAACTGCGTCGTGGTGGTCGCCGGCTTACTCGTCGACGTGGAAAGCCTTCCTAGAACAGTGTTGAGTTAATTTAGCACAAATATCGACAGTCCTAATAGCTGTATAATAGAAAAAGCTAATTGAGAACAAATGCAATATAGCTATACACAATCCTCCAGTGCTCCTCTACTCGTCGCAGTGGTCTGCGGCACGTCGGTCGTGTCATTGGGTGGTGCACTTAGTCGTATATACAAACGGTGGTATCCTTGGCTGAAGCCTTACTTGGACCGACTTGTTGTCATCAAGTTGTGCACAAAGGGATATACTGGCCAAATCCTTCAAAGAAAGGTTCGAGCTAATTGAACGCAAGTATTGTAATACTGCTATATGCTCCTGTGTTTAATAGTCGTTGTGATCTGCAGTCTGTGGGTGAATCGCTAGGCGAGACCGTAGGTACACCGAGTACTTATTACCATAAAGTGCCTCGGCCACAGTCTTCCCAGAACTGTGTTGAATTAATTTAACACAACGTACTCTACTAAAATGGTACAGCTACATAACCCAATGTATCCGTCTACTCGTGGCGGTGGTCTACGGCTCGTCGGGCGAAGGTTCGTGCGCGCTCCCACGTGCGAGCCGGCCTGCCTTGGACGGCCTTGCCGATTTACTTTTGCTTGCTGCACTACGTACGATTGCTTCTAGTGCAACTATTTCAATTATATTGTAAATGAACATTATTTTAAAATAGCAATTGCAGAGTTTTTCGCCGGCTCTTCTTAATAGAATCTGCCATTCGAACCGGTCTCTACGAATGCGTTCTTGACGTATCAAAAGTGCTTGTAAATAAGCGTAAGAAGTTGGACAATTTAATTTTTTACACTATTTACGATATTAAGATTGATCTAACGTCTTTAGAATAATATTTTTTAACAAAAAATAGAACCGACTCAAAACGCACTAAAAAGTAAAAAATAACTGTGTCATTTAGTTGCTTTAATTTACTTAAGCATATCTATGAAGTCGGTGCCACTATGTTTCTATTGGTATTTTATTACTTAGTGGAGTTTTATAATTGTTTAATCTATTTAAACTTTTTATGTCGTATATTTATGTCGGATGGGGGCGACATCCTTTCGACGCAGGTACAAAGACTGGAATCATATTCAAATTGAAAAACACAGAATAACTCCGAACGTGGCTGAGAGAATAACTTCGAACAGAGCCTGAGACTTGTGACACGGGTGTAGGTTTAAAAGAGATCTCTTAGTAACGGCCGTCAACACTCACCTCCTCTGTTCAAGTTATTCTCCCTGACCATCACATATTTAGGGATGTTTGTTTGCTACAACAACCAATCAATCAATGATCAATAATCCGACAAATTAACTAAGGAATCACAACGATGACCAATAATAACCAATTCAATAAAATATTAACTAATTGAGCTATCAATAATAATGATTAATAAATCTGGCATGATCTGATTTACGACTGAGAGATGTGGTCGCAGTGAACGCCACGAAGAGAATCAGCCTAGTCTCTCCAGACCGCTGCGTCATGATACTACTCCGCCGACATTTACGATAACTTTTGTTTTATTTTTACCTGACTTGTTTTACCGATTTTACAAAATAACTTATTGTGGTGCGACATGACATTTCAACTGTATAATTTTAAATCACATCGCACCACAATGAGTGGAACGTGCTGCATCAGCGAGCGACCGGCATTAGGAGCGGGCTGCAAGTTTCGCGACCCTGTTTCGTACTTTAGCCACTTTTTAATCTCACGGCGATGTTGGTGAAATATCATTAAGGGCGTGACCTTAGATATCTTAATAAATTAGTGTAATTGAAAATAAAGAACTCCCGGCTCAAAGTCACTTAATGTTGGTATTGCTATAGGTATTTCTTGTAACAGTCTGAGGAATTTAGCATAACGCAGACTATTTGATGAAAGTTGACATGATTTGAAAATATCAACGTAAGAACAGTAGGTACCCCCAATTTCAAATCAGTCTGTAAAAATTGGTTAGTAAAATGTTCATACATTTTACAAATCATGTGATAATTCAAACACCTGATGAGATGATCTTCATAAGGTACAGGTAGGGTAGGAGAGGTAGGTTTCGAACAACTTTGGTCATACATTTCAATAAAAAAAAAAACACATTATAATTCATTCTTATAGAGATCCACACAGACACACAGACACACGGACATACAGACACGTAAAAATTTAAAGCACCCCTCTTATTAAAGGGCTTATAACCCCTTTAATATGAGGGATAAGAAGAGGCAATGAAGCAATAGATAAATGGCTATGTACGCGTGAATTTATGAGACGCGTGAATTTATAATCGCTGTAACTGATTATACCCTTAGACGATGTTACGCCTGCGACTTCGTCCCCGTGGAAATGTAGTCAAGTTACTCCTTATAACATTAGCTTCTGCCAGTGAAACGCCATCTCTTCAGGATGCTCCGGTCTCGGAGTAAAACATACCTACATCCAGAAGATTTTCTGACAGATCTGGGTGACTTTGTCGCTTGAATTCGTCGGACTTCGCTGAAAGTAGCTACATAATTTAAATATTATTTTTATTTATTTATTACAATTACCAGTTAGCCCGTTACTGCAATTAAACCTGGAAAATACAAATGGAAGTGAGCGTACTTGTTAGGAGTAGGATTGGAATTCGCACTCCTTTGGTTTTTACACGACATCGTACTGGAAGGATAAATCCTTTGGCGGCATGTCTTTACCGGTTTGCCAGTTCCACGGCCGAAACTCTTACCATCCAGACCTAGGCCAATTGGGAAAATCTCGATCGGCTCAGTCGGCAATTGATCCTAGGATTTCTGTCACATATTTAACGCGTATATCGCTGCGGCTCGGAGTCAGCCAAACAGTTAAACCGTCAAAAGTAGTCAATCGCAGGAATGTGCTTTTGTGTTGATTAGATGAAGCTATATCTCATATGTGGAGGTAGGTTTGATATTTCTAACAGCGTAAATGTAAAGCCAAAGATGTAGGAGAATTATTAACTGCAGCTAGGTATATCTACGTGTGTAATATGTGTAGGTAGGCTACAATGTAGTGTGTGTTGCGCCAGTCATCTGTAACGTGAGCACAAAAAGGTGAAGGCCGCCCACCTGACTACATTTAGTGCACAAAATATTAGAAAGTGTATGCGCCCGACGCCCGACGCAAGCCGACGCGCTCTAGGCTAGGTTTAAGATTCATTTAACCGACTTCGACTGCCTCGTTGGTTAAGTGTAGCCAATGTGGTTTCGATCACTTCCTTTGCTCAGTTTTAGGTGCAATAAATCTGAGATTTTTATTCTAAGAAATTATCAGTAAAATTCTTATCCCGGAGTCGGGAAGTTGGCGACGTTAAACCGTTGGTTCCGGTAATAATCGACAACATCGGATAGTGTACGTTGATGAATTAAACACTGTCATCCTATGCCCGCAACCGACATTAGAGCAGCATGGTGGTAGATCCATATCCCCTCTGCTCCAAGCAGGGAGCCCTAGGAAAATTAACAAGAATGTGATCCTTTAAGATATTTATTACCTGCCAATGGTCATGTTGGATGTAGGTATTTTGTAGGCACATTCTAACACAACGATCCTGAGCCGTCTGTGGGCAGCAACTCCCTGCGACACGTTTAATACAGTCCCCGTAGTATTAATCTCAATCTAACTCATTGTATAGTTATTAGGATAAGTTAGCTTAAGTTCCTTATTGTATTAATCCATACAACAACAAATATATTCTAGCTACATGTCCGTAAAAAAAAAATCTAACTCATTAGAAAGTATTGGCATCACCAGCATCTGCTGTTTTTCAAGAAACTAGCTGTGCCTAACCTAACTTAAGCTTAAATAACTATATGAGTACCTTTCAGTGAAAACCGTTCAGTGGTCTGGGCGTTGATAGATCAGACAGTCATTAAAAATTGCCTTTTTTATGGATGGATTGAAGAAGGTTAATGAAAGAGAAGAAGAAGAAGAAAATTTTTATTGCACACATAATACATAGACAAACACACAGTAAAAAATAAAATAAAACAACAAACATGAATGCATGCAAAGGCGGCCTTATTGCTTGGAGCAATCTCTTAAAGAGATTTATGAGGCGAGAATTAATCGAAATGATGAAAGGAGAAAACCCAGGCGAATGTTTCTGGGCCAAATTCAGGGCATTTTAAATAGTGGCCTGGTCAAGAGTACCCTAAACCGACGAACTTGTATGAAAGGATTAATGAGGGTGGAGGAAGCTAAGGAAGTATGCAAGGACCGTGGCAAATGGAAGGATGTAGTCTCTGCCTACCCCTATGTGAACGAGGCGTGATGCTATGTATGTGTGTATGTATTTTTTAACTGACGAAAAAAAACTGAGGAGGTTCTCAATTCGACACGTATATTTTTTTTTATATGTATGACCACGCATAACTTTTTACAGAGTTGTCCGATTTACATAATTCTTTTTTTACTAAAAAGAGCATACTTCCAAGGTGATCCCATTACTATCATTTTAGGATCTGATGATGATATCCTGGAAAAATTGAAGGGACTCTTCAAATTTTGGAGGCACGCTTACAGCGATTTCGGTCTGAAATTTTTTAATTTTTTTTAGTTGCTTTAATTTACATAAGCATATCTAGGAGTCGGTGCCAAGGTTTCTACTATAAGGACGTTACCTAGAACCCACAAGCTTTATCTACTACGTAACATAAATGTTTGTTAAACTTGTCTGGCACCGACTTCATAGATAATTATGCTTAAGTAAATTAAAGCAACTAAATGACACAGTTATTTTTTACTTTTTAGTGCGTTTTGAGTTGGTTCTTTTTTTTGTTAATTTTTTTTTATATACAGGTAAGTAACCTAGCATTCAAAAGCCTTAAAATTTCTTACTTTATAGAATTAAAAATGTTTAGATTGGCTTATCAAAGAAATGTAAATCACTTAAGCCCTAGAATAATAATAACTGCATTTAATCAATTGTAATCTAAAGTGACGGGACAAAGGTAAATCTTTCTAAGGCATGGGTTTTCCCCAATATCGACAAAGATAAACAAAATATACACATACCACCGCGAAAAGAGCATTATCGAAAATCTGATAATTTAAAAAAGGATTATTGAAAATCACACAGCTGTGCATTGTTTTTCTATCGAAAGTTGATTTTTAACTTGAAATTTTCAACATACTTTAATTTCAAAATTATCTTTACTCTACTACCGGTTCAGAAACCATACTATATTGAGACCGTTCGGCACATCATCACACCACATATAAATATGTATGTATAATTTTACTGATATTTCTAATTACAGATTTGTATTATATTAGAAATCGAAGAAAACTATTGCGAGTATTTATCCATATTATTATAAAAACGGCTGAAAGTAACGTTACTTTACGTAAACCTATACGGGGCCCTGAGTCACGATCTTGCTATTTCATGAAACGCGGCGTTAAGGAAATTGCGATTTCATCATCAAGATCCTTACCAGCCGGTAGACGTCTGGACACCACTGTTGGACATAGGCCTTTTTTAGGGACTTCCAAACACAACGATCCCGAGCCGCCTGTTGCGAGCGGCTCCCTGCGACACGTTTGATGTCGTCAGTCCACCTGATTGGTGGTCGACCAACACTGCGCTTTCCGGTGCGGGGTCGCCGATCTAGCACCGTGGGCCCCCAACGTCCATCAGCTGTTCGAACTACGTGCCCCGCCCATTGCCACTACAGTTCTGCGACTCGCTGAGCTATGTCGGTTACTTTGGTTCTTCTGCGGATCTCCTCATTTCTGATTCGATCACACAGAGATACTTCGAGCGTTGCTCTTTCAATCGCCCGCTGAGTGACTCTGAGCCTTCTTATGAAGTCCGCAGTTAGCGACCAAGGCTCGGATCTGCGATTTTTATTATCTGAATTGCGTGGATCTGAAAACGGGCCTATGGTACAGATTAGTACGGAAATAGTTCATTAAAGCTCTTCCACTAGGTTACTACAATTATTAGTCTACTATCAGCATGTGAGTGGTTTCTTTCCGTAAAGAAGTTTTATCTTTTATCTTAAAAGATTACTGCATTAATGATATAATATGCCTGATTCAGGTATTATTAGTAGATATTAATTTATTGAATTTTCGTGTTTATATGTACGATTCAAGGATCAACTTTTTATTTACGACAAACAAGTGACTGTCGTAAAATTTACTGCTTTGTCACAGTCTACGTATTAATATCAGTATCACTCTTTAGACTTCAAAAATTTTACGATAGCTTTAAAAAAATAAGGTGTGGTTTAGGACCAAACAAATAATAATAACTTGTGGATGCCTCCATAGACCATAGTTCGGTTGTCGGTTTCTTTACGGTACTTAAGGTTTGACACCTATACGTCATGTACTGGAGTAGAGAGCGAACGAAGAGCATCTATGACTCTACGAATAGCATGTATTTGCGTCACCTATTACTATAAAAAAGAATCGAAATAAATAATTATTTCTTTAAATATCATTTATTAAGATCAGCTGATGCCCAATGATGAAATACATAAACTCCGAAGTAATTAAAAGTTTAGTTTGAAAGTGAAGAAATCTTCGCCGGCAAAGGTCGAGTCGTTCAAATGGTTTCCAATGTGGCAAGAGCAATGCAATTATTATTATTTTTTACTGCTAACTCTTGCCTTCGCCTTCGTCCGTCAAATTAAGGTCATGTTGAGATGACCGAATTGTATGTTGATACTAAACGTGATCATCTATTTTATTATATTTCTAATCAAGTATGGCGAAACCAAAAGGAAGGATTTTACTTCGGACTATTTTCGGACCGACTTTTAAAAAAAGGAGGAGGTAGTCAATTCGTCGGAAAATATATGTCCAGAATGCGTTTTCACAGTCCTTAGAACGGGACAGTGTGAATACGTAGACGTATTAATATGACCTATCGCTAGTTGCTTCGCAATATATTTATAGTAATGTTGTCTTTGTTAAACAAAATATCAGCCATTATGAACGGAAAATTGATACTAACAAACGAATCTCTAGACAGAGTCATAAATTAGTTTTCCCGGTACTGCGCTTGAGCAGAGTGCAAAAATCATTTGTGGGGTTCATTGTGGGAATCTCATCCCAAAGGAAGTACTGGACTTACCTTTAGAAAAATTTTAAAAATGTGTTAAAAGGCATTACTAAGTCAAGGTTACTATAAAATTAATGACTTTATTAAAGACAAAGATACTTGGAAGCAATCAGCTGTTCTTGCTACACACAAGACGAGATAACCAAAATTGCAATATTTTAGAATACAATTGATTTTTAAAAAAAGAGCAACTGCTGAGTTTCTCGCCGGTTCTTCTCCGCAGGATCTGCCTTCCGAACCAGTGGTAGAGTCACCAGTGGTAGAGTTGAAATAAATGATTTTGAATTTGAATTTGAATTTATCGGGAAGCCGATATTGACGGCCGAGTGGCGCAGTGGTTTGTGACCCTGCTTCTGCGTCCTAGGCTGTGGGTTCGATTCCTACATCTGAAAAATGTTTGTGTGATGAGCATGGATGTTTTCCAGTGTCTGGGTGTTTATATATATATTATGAGTATTTATGTATAATGTATATAAAAATATTCATCAGTTATCATAGCACCCATAACACAAGCTACATAAGCTTAACTTTGGGGCTATATAACGATATTTGTTATTGCCCCATGTTATTTATTTATTTATTATTAAATATGTAAAGTTTAAATTCCCCAACTACAAGTAGTTTTATTCCGACTACGTAAAAAAGGGGTATAAAAATTACGGAATAAGATAATTCTTACTAATATTATAAAAACGAAAGTTTGAATGCAAGAAAAGATGGATGATTGTTAATCTTTCACGCAAAAACTACTGAATGTATTTTGATGAGATTTCACAATAATATAGCTTACATATCAGAATAACACATAGGCCACCTTTTTACCCGACTGCGTCAGAAGGAGGGTTATGTTTTTCGAGCGTATGTATGTATGTATGTCCATTTCTTCGGCACGCGCTACAGCCTAAACGGCTGAACAGATTTTGACATGTGAGGTGTCGTTGAATTTGTCAAAAGTGTGGTAGTGACATAGGCTATATAAATTTTCAAAATGGCGGCTATAAATGGGAGAAAAAGGGGGGATGTGTGTATTTTTTTCTTTTATCTTAGCAATATGGGTACCAATTGAAAGTGCGTAAAAAGACCATTGCAGAATTATAAATATCATATCATGTTCATATTATTTTTTAACAAAAAATGGCAAAAAGTGTACTAAGTATACCGTCTCATAATAAACTAAAACTATAAAGTCTCAACTAAAATTATTATTATAAAAACAAAAAACCCGAATTTTTAGTTCATAACTTCTAAGCAGTCAGGTTTTTTGTTTTTATAATAATAATTTTATATCCCAAAATTTTGACGGGAACATGAAGTACACGTGTGAAACACGTGTACTTCATGTTTCCGCGGGCTTCCTTTAGTAATTTATATAGAAATTCTGAATTGCACAGCTAATGAAATATAGTTAAGGAAGAGCCAAGATCGCACTTATTCTGGACGCATGGACTTTCGATTCGATTAAATATAGTAAAATCTTTCGTCTTTAGTAAAATCGTTGGAAATTGCCGCACTTGAAAATGAAAATCATTCATTCAATAGAGATGTGAGTTAAGTCATGCAATTACAAGCACGGGCGCCGGCCGAGTTCAAGTTTCAGTCAATGCACTTTTATTTTGTTCGTGTACACGCCTCGCTTACGCATCTTGCACGTGTCTCCATCAACTATGACCCTTATTACCTACCGCACAGGGTTGCATTTGTGTTCGTAAACAACATTAATATCAGCGCTGAGTGTTACTTTATTATTGTAAGTAATCTATCGATTATTTTCAGTCAAAAGGTCGATTAAAGCGTGCTATAGGATTTATGTGTTTATTTGCGTGTCATGTTTTATCGGAAGCAACTTCAGAAGCTACGTAAACATTTCTTACTTTCTACTACTTACAAATTGAGGTATTTTTAACCGATGAAAAAAAAACGGAAAAGGTTCTCAATTCGACACGTATATATATTTTTTTATGTATGACCACGCATAACTTTTTACAGAGTTGTCCGATTTTGATAATTATTTTTTTTTCATGTTAGGATCGGATGATGATATCCTGGGGAAATTAAAGGAACTTTTCAAATTTTGGATGCACGCTTACAGCGATTTCGGTTTTTGTCTCGGTATCGGTAGCTTTTTGGCTACTAGTGCGGTATAACATACTATGACAGTATAGTACGAGTACGTTACGTGGCGATAAATCACTAAAAAGTAAAAAATAAAATTTTTTAAATAAAAATAGAACCGACTCAAAATACACTAAAAAGTATAGGTCCGAAATCTATACTTTCACTAAATGTATAGGCATTAAAAATAAATTTTTAAAATTTTAGTCCGTCTGTATTTTTGTTACAGCTATTCTCTGAAACTGCTAGATAGATTTCGATGGACCTTTCATTAGTAATATTTATTTTAATTTTAATTCCATTGTAATATCATCTTATCGCACATAAAAACTTATTATAGTTAAAAATATTAGACACAAGCACACACGAAATAAGTACAATTTTAAAATGTTACTTTTCAACCCCAATATTAAAAAAAATGTCATCTTAGTAAGACCAAAAATTTGCTGAGGTGCCATCGCCTGTAACTCTGTAGGTATGATTAGATCTTTTGAACTACGTATCGGATCCAAATGCGCTTTCATCCGTAGATAGTGTGATACAACAACCGACAACACCAACAGAAATATACGAATATTTTATAAGAAATGCCATATTTAAGGTTTATACTTGGACGAACTCGCGGGTGTCAGCTAAATAAATTGTCAGCCAACGATCGCGAAGGAAGCTGTCCTGGGGGTGGCCAGAGCAAAAATAAAACGAAACGGGTAATGTAAATAACGGTTTCTAACAAGTTTTTAACTAGTAAAGTTGGGAGCTCGCGCAAAATATGTACATACTTATTTAGTAGTGTAAACACGACATTTTGTAAGAACCTTTCAACTTTTATTACTTTTCATGGGGTGTCGATATCGAGCCGCGTAAAGCCGTGGGCGGATCGTTGGTAAGTTTTTCAATTTCCATCGAGATAGTTTCGGTTTTTCTTAGCGTAAGTATTAAGTATCTACCAATAACCAATGTCAGAGAGACTTCTTTAGTCTTTTTCTAGAACACCGATTTATTTCGCTAAAACTTTACTTTTTCGACGGACGCATTGCTTTGATATGTCCTGATTTCAGGGAAGAAGTTAGGTTTCTTAGGAATCAATCGTGCAGTAAAAACAGGGGATCCTCTCATTGGCCAACCCAGCACACATGCTCGCCAACTCTAACTGTAGCATTGTGATGAGCAAAGCTTCATATCCTCTCTCTCCTAAAAAGAGGAATGCCAGGAGAAGGAGGCCATAGAGAATTGGGTACCTATTTATAAAACATCTTTTGAACAAAATGCGTAAATCCATGATGTGTAATTTTTTATGATAAATATAACAACTGTTTTTTCGATACGCAGAAATCAAAAGCAATTCCAGTAAACATCTTATTTAGTAGAAACATACAGACATATTGTGACAATCGTATTACTGGTACTGGGGTATAAATATTCTGATTTAGCCCCAATTCCATTATGAGTTCAGGTTCAATGTTCGTTGTCAAAATATGCCCCGTTTGTCCCCATTTGGGTCCATTCTTATTTATAAAGACCGACATTGACTTGCAAAATGTGATGGAATATTTTTGAACTGTTTTCTGTTGTTTGTATGACAATATTATACTAACAGGAGGTACATACATTAGATATTTTGGATTTTCTTTTCGAGTAGCGAACGTTCGCAACCTCAAAGTCAACATCGATGCAGGGTTTTAATCTTTGCACTGAGAAAACTGTGCTCAGATGTTTTTTAGTCGTTAAGCCAGTTATGCCTACATATATACGAGTACGTAAGTTCATTTCTTTGTTACAAGGTAACAAACAAATGAACTTATTTGTATTTATAATAATTGACTATCTAATCTGCGTGAATTTTTATTAGGTATCCCGCTAGAATTGTTAAGATAAAAAAACTGTTGTCTTTAAAATTCGGGGGTCGCTTTCTTCAGAAGGCGTTGCAACTGTGGGTGCATTACCTGCATATTATCGTGCTTTAACAGCTACCGCCTAAGTCGAGGATGCACAGATGCTACCAAATTATAGGTTTAAACCATCTAACGTTAGGCTGGGGGACGGCGGTGCGACGTTGGCACAAGTTATTTAATATAATATTTTTTTTTAATATTATAGGACAATTACACACATCGCAATATAGCCCCAAAGTAAGCGTACTCGTAAGTAGCTTGTGTTATGGGTGCTATGATAACTGATGAATATTTTTATATATATTATACATAAATACTTATAATATATAGATAAACACCCAAACACTGGAAAACATCCATGCTCATCACACAATTTTCCAGATGTGAGAATCGAACTCACAGCCTAGGACGCAGAAGCAGGATCACTACCCACTGCGCCACTCGGCCGTCAAAGTATTAAGTTCTATGGTTGAAGAAAATAAAGAACACGGTACATAAAGCAGTCTCGGCGTGACGATCTGTATGACGTCTTCTTCCTTTTATTTACACCAACATCACGTAGCCGTCCCGACCCGTCAGCTATTTGACCAAACCATTACCATCACAGAATATTCCATTTCAAAGTATTTTTTAGTCTGTGCTGATATAAGCAGCGTGTCGCAACTATTGCATTATTGTATTTAGAGCAACCGTTAGGCTGAATTTATAAGACCTGTGCCTGGTCGCAGCCAGCGGCAGGCTGACGTCACTGACATTTCCAAAACTCCTTTGAATATGCCTTTAAATATCAAATTAGTACGCTTTAGGGCTAGTTGAGGGTATAGGCCTGAAATAACTATTTATAAAGTATCAATCTAAGTGTATAATTATTTAAATCAGTATGAAATCGAGTGTTTATACCCACAGGCGTAATCGCAGTAGTAGAAGTAGTACAGTACTGTGTAGTAGTATTGTAGTAGCAGTAGCGTGTTTAGGTATTAGGAAATTTTTCATGAGACGGAGGTCCTAGGTTCGATTCCCGGCGGAGCAGATTGAGATTTTTTTTAATTTGTCTTGGTCTGGCTGGTGGGAGGCTTTCGCCGTGGCTAGTTACCACCCTACCAATAAAGACGTACCGCCAAGCGACTTAGCGTTCCGGTACGATGTCGTGTAGAAACCGAAAGGGGTGCGGATTTTCATCCTACTCCTAACAAGTTAGCCCGCTTCCATCTTACATTACATCATCACTTAACATCAGGTGTAATAGCAGTCAAGGGCTATCTTATAATCGATAAAAAAAAAATTGTAATAAATAAATAACCATAAGTGTCTTCGAAGCATCATTTCAGAGATGATTGACAGGGGGGTTGGTGATGTTACACTCCCTTGTGGAGAGCTGTTTGTCCCGGTTTTTGTCCGTAACATCTTGGTGATTGTTACAATATTCAAACATTAATATCTTATATATGGTATTCTGCATTACAGCAGCGTGGTGGGTTTAAACTCCATATGCACTCTTCTATATGCAGTGTCGTGCACAGACATTTTGTGGTAGGTGGGCACTGAACTTTCTATTTCATAAAATTAAAAAAGAAGGCTTTTTTACGTACTCAACAAGTAAACTTATTATTACAAAATCGAACGTTCTATTAATGTAAAATGGATAGAACGATCGATTTTAATGGATATCGTATAATAAATTTTGAAACGTCTGCTCTGTTTAAAAATTTCACAACAGGATCTGTTTTGACGTAGGATAGCCCTACCACATGGTAACAAACTACTCGCCATACGAATCAAATGAGCCCAAACTCGATAGGTTTGTGTTGTTTTATCGCGGAGTTTCTATGGCCATCTTCCGGCTCCATAATCAGATGCTTCTTACCATATAAATAAAACAAATAAATAAATATTATAGGACACTGGAAATAAATAAATAAATATTATTATAATACACACATCAATAAATAAATATTATTATAACACAAACACACATCATTTCGCACACACACTAAATTTCCTTAGAGAATAGATCAAATAGTATTCTCACGCACACTTTGCACACCACTACTCCATACAATTAACAAAAAATAAAAATGCCTTCAAAACGCACTAAAAAGTAAGAAATAACTACGTCATTCCCTTACTTTAATTTACTTAATCACATCTATGAAGTCGGTGCCATCCAAGTTTAGGTAACGTCTTTAAAGTAGAAAGCTCGGGTGGCACCGACTTCATAGATGTTATTAAGTAAATTAAAGTAAGTAAATGACGTAGTTATTTTTTACTTTTTAGTGCGTTTTGAAGGCGTTTTTATTTTTTGTTAAAAAATTTTTATTTCATACTTTTTAGTGATTTATCAACAACGAAAATACTAAAGAACCTACTCAAACTAAACCATAAGTACCAATATTCACTAGCTAGTTATAACATTCCAACATCCCTACAAATGTGCCCATAAAGTTTGAAGAGTTTCCTCGAGTTTTCGTAGAATTCATCATCAGATCAGGACTTAGTTAACATTAAACCAACTGGAATGTATAACCTTACGAACTTCTCATTGAGACATATTAATCGGGCCCAATCACAAGGTAGCTACTGTAAACCGTTAAAGAGCTCCCTCAGCTGTCCTTCGCCTTCATCGCCAGACCCTTGATGACAGTCACAGCCCATCTAAATGTAATGTTCTCATTGGGACAAATTAATCGAGCCCAAACACAAGGTAGTTACTGTAAACCGTTAAAGAGTTCCCTCAGCTGTCCTTCGTCTTCATCGCCAGACCCTTGATGACAGTCACAGCCCATCTAAATGTAAAGTTCTCATTGAGACAAATTAATCGAGCCCAAACACAAGGTAGTTACTGAAAACCGTTAAAGAGCTCCCTCGGCTATCCTTCGTCTTCATCGCCAGACCCTTGATGACAGTCACAGTCCATCTAAATGTAAATTTCTCATCGAGACAAATTAATCAAGCCCAAACACAAGGTAGCTACTGTAAGCCGTCACTGAGCTTTGGTTGGCTTCTGTGAGGGTAGGCAATGGTTTTTTGCATGTATGAAGGGGACGCCACTGTCTAAATGGAGAATGGTGTGGTCGTGTTGTTGACCGTAAAAAATAAATGGTGAAAAAAATCATAGTTAGTTTACCGAACAACAGTTAACACTGTTTACTTTACAGCAGCTTGTTAAATAATAATATTGAACTGTCTTTCGGTTATGACGTCCAATCTGATGTTGAGACAAGCCATTTACGCAAGAAATATTTATGTGCACAAATGTGTACGCAGGTGCAATCTCTGTTACAATAATCTCATACTCTACTCCTAATAGTAAGAGTAGTAAGTACCTATGAAATCTCTCAAAGAGTCTCATACTAAATGGGAGAAATTTCTGGGAAAAATGAGAATTTTTTTCGTACCTTATATAGTACTAGCGGACGCCCGCGACTTCGTCCGCGTGAAAACCTCTTAGGTACCCTTTTAATTTTAAAGACAGACTTTCATATAAAGTGTGCTCCTTCTCCGCTACCCCTCTCAATTTAATTTTTTTAAGTTTCCCGTGAGACAATATCCTCCGTCCCGTCCCGTGTACTGAAGATCTACATTTTTGTTAAACATTGTACGATATTTCAGTACATTAACATTAACAATATATATTTATGGCAAGCTGATGTGTATAGTTTGTATTAAATAGTCTATTTCACTTTTGAGTCTAGCTTCCATAATAAACAAAATAATTTACAATCCGACATGCAGATCTCGAGATTAGCCCGTTTAAACAAACG
Organism: Mycalesis mineus; assembly: GCA_034621355.1. NCBI lineage: Eukaryota > Metazoa > Arthropoda > Insecta > Lepidoptera > Nymphalidae > Mycalesis > Mycalesis mineus. Next base: position 16,743,867 of record CM067892.1, read on the forward strand.
AACAAACTTTTTCGTATATTATATAAATATGGTCTCCCATGCCAAATAAACTGAAAGAAAAGATCAACCCTATTCGGTACGTATAACATAACACGGAGGAGGTCAACTTAATATATTGGACGAAATAGCGGCAGAATTGTTTTTTAGAAATTTTGTAATATCTCCGAAACCATATAACTAATTAACATACTGTAAAAGGCAAATCTTATCTCTATAATATTCTTGTGATTATTAAATAATTTGTTTTGATAAGGATTTAAGTTTAGTTGTATAAATAATGACGTAAACGTAAGCATAAGAATTAAATGATTTTTAAAACTCAAAACGTTTTATATCTGCCAAAATATAAATGTAATATAATGATAGAGTATAGAGAAAATTTATTTTGTCTTGTCTATAGGCATGGACAATTTATTTACATTAGGCTGGCTGCCACTAAGAATATTTTATTGAAAGAAATTAACCTTGAAATTAATCCTATGTGTTAATACAGACGAATCTATCTTTGCGCATTTTGTTCAGCCGTTAAGGATCATAAAATGATTTAATTACTGACTGTTTCATACGTACATGGATATCATACATACCAATTACCATCATGCCTCATTTCTAAAGGGCTAGGCAGCGACCAAGTCCCTCGACTCGCTTGCCTTGCATGTGTCTTGCCCGTTTTTTCCAATTTCATTAAACCTTTACGGTTTAGGGTACTTTTTCTTGGCTTTTAACCAGGAAGTCTTGGATTTGATCCAGAGATACCTACATATATAAAATATGTGGGTAATAAAAAAATAGTCAAAGTTATAACAGTAGGTACTGTCATGATATATAGCTAGTAGGTGTAACTTCTTTGCTCTATTAGATAAGGTCACAGTTAATAGCCTTGCTCTAATGATCGTCTTAATATAAGAATTTAATTAACGCTGTCGCTATTCGGAGTCGTCAATCAAAAGGTCGTTGTCTTGTCATATTATTCATTATATCACAAGCTTTTATTATACTCCTTCGTCGTATACTCGTACTACAGGTATGAGCATCAGATGGCAGTCAAGGACCAACTTTTAATTTAATCACTACATAGCTATTACCTATAAAATTCATTTCCCTGCCATGTCTGTTCCCCAGATAGTGTTTCCAGAGGAAGGTTTTAGTAGGTAGGTTGTTTAGGATTATTTGAAGTTTGCTCCAATATGACGCTACTGCACATATCTATCTATTTAAGATTGCTATTTTCATTTTTTCTTAAATAGGGTTTAGTTTTGTTTTTTTTTTGTACGCTTGGCAATTTGTAATACACTATTTTGTTCGCGGGCGTCTGCTAGTAAAATCTAAAGAGATCTTGACGTTTTATTGAAATCAATATTGATATATTTGAGCACCGATGAGCATGTTATATTGTAGGCTCTGTAGAGCTGGTCTTATGATACTCGTAAAGTCAAAGTGGCCTCCTTTCACTCAAGTAAAGGATCTGTTAAAATTATCAATTAACTTTAGACAGTCCGGTCATTCTCGTCAACATCTGATATCGTTAAAGCAACCTAAGCTTACCAACCAGAATTGGTGCAGTTGGTAGGTCTTAGCACCATAACCCCTCTCCTATAAGGTATAAGGAACCACTCACGGAAGGTTCCCTTTGCTCTTATAACCTTTTAAAGAGTAAATAGGTATTATTCTCTTAATCCAAACTCTTTGTAACAGAGCTCGTCCTAAGCTATAGTAGGTAGGTACTTATTATTCAAAAATATCATGAAGGGAAATGAAATGATACACAAAAGTTCACTGTTTATCACTTTTTTATAATTTATTTTCACAACATTTTTATTTAGTTTTCTGTAAAATTTACAATAGCTTAAAACTCTTCACAAATATAATAATAATAATAATATAGTAATCAACTGCGTTGCCGCAAGTTAGACGTTACATAGAACAGGCAACTTTGAAGAGACAGAAAAAAATAACTATAAATGTAAATAGTACAAACTGGAAGCGATAAACGTCAATTTGCGACCAGTTTGTAAACAAAGACGCTGATACTGGTAATGAAATAACATTGCCTGGTGAACAGAATGAACGCCAAAACAAAAAATTAAACGTAAGTATGGTATCGCTTTTATTCTTAATAAACACTGATAAATAATAAAACATAAACCACTAAAGACCTCTGTTACGTATTAGTTATAACGTGTACTGAAAGCCATACAACAGCAAAAGTTTACAGGTTTAGTATTTAAATCTTATCGTTGATTCTTTGTTATTAGATAACATTATTAGAGAATACCTTTTAATAGAGATTCTATAGCAAGCATACCTCAACTTATCTTTTATTTTTTGTCATTTCATTCACCAGACATTCTAGTTTCATTTACAGTATCTATTTCGTTTATCCTGTAACAAGATGTTTCGCCTTCAAACTTTTATCGTTTCCACTGTGTATTCTGTAAATATATTTGATAAAAACTATTTAATAAGCTTATGTATACAACTTAAGGCATTATGTACTAGCGTCCCCTTAACTAGAGAGTCGATTTGTCGCGAATTCGCATTTAACATATGAGCGAGGCTCGCGACATGCGTTGTTCTTGGTACTTTTGTACGGACAGCAACAAAATATAAAATTTTTAGTAGTATAACATATTGTGATTGATGAAGTCAAACTTTATAAATTTTTTGATTTGATTTTCATAATAATTAGAAGTTTATGATAAATAAGCTAATGGTTAACATTTTTTTACTATTACAGCCTAAAAATTCTTGTTGCTGACCATACAATTTTTATAATAGGCCCAATATCAAGTATTAAAGAGTGAAAATCAGATGATCTATTCATTACACAATAGACTTGCAATGAAGACTTCGATTGTGACAGTGAAGTTGGAAATGAAACAATTTGAATTGCCTTTACTCAATCCTACTATAATCGAATCGCTATCACAATCGTCTGCTATTTGGAAAGCGATTGAGCAATTAGTCCACGGATTACTGACTTTGAAGTTAGCATAACTGATGCACATGCGAAAAAAGTAAATGATTTCCTACTAACTCATGAATATTTTAGACTTTATAAAACTTTATTGTCGGTTGCGCACAGTAGTACCCAGAGTTAATATCAAAACATAATATAAATTCGAGTAAAATTTTGTAAAGTGCGACCCATGCATCAAAAGAATAAACGTAAACAAAGGACCGATATGTTAAAGCGGACGAGTATTATGAATTGTTCTTATCTTTCGTATGCAAAACTGTTGTTCGTTTTTCAAGAAGAATTTATTTGTTATCTTTCGTTTGGATAGCTTATAAAATAGGCCACTTGTTTTAATAACGCTTTACTGTATTATTGCTTTTCATCCAAAGGTTTAAATTATTAACCAACAATTTAGTTTGTCTATGGTTGATCATCATACCTACAAATACACAACTTTAATGACCATATAGATATGAATATGTAGATGTGAAATTAAAAAATAAGATTTCCAAAGATATTGGGCATAATATAAATCATAAACGTACCAACAATTATAGTGATTAAAACAACAAGTCCGATATTCATATAGCCGATACCAACAAAGCGGCTGAAACAAAAGCAATTAAACACAGTTTGTTCTTCCACCGTACACAGAACCAATAAATAAAATCGTGACGGTGTGTTTGCATTAACGTCATTTGTTACGTGTGGTTGACGCAAGCTATCTAATTGGAAAACAATGCCAAAAAGTAAATGGGATCTGTTTACATATTGAATTAGGCTTAACTCACACGGGCGTATAACGATATTAGAAGTGAATATAAACGCAGTGTGTTACATCAATACATCTAGTAGATGATAAAGACAGCAAATATAAAATTGGAAATCTTCATAGGTTCGATGTTAAGTATGTTATGTATAAGTGAAATTACTGTCCACTGAGCTTAATTTAGAATAGAATTCCTCAACATGGACATCGTATCAACTCAAGGAAAACATCCATGATGATGATGTTACAATTACTGTTATTTACTGTGTCACTAGTTTGAAAGTGATAGTGTGAAACTTTTGTGTTGGTGTCTGCAAAAAATTGTTAAAACTTAGATTTATTTTT